>CM038466.1:52764549-53130408 GCA_021464415.1 Lonicera japonica
TAATATTGTATAAAATTATTTGAGCCCTTGAAGAACAAACTTAATTAGTGTTTTACTGTTTTAAGGGTCCATTTTCCCTTTTGGGACATTATTATTGCACCAGATCTCAAGATTAAGCAAGGCTTGTTTTTAACCATTGATTATGTTGATATTTGTGTATCCTAAAATAACTGTGCTAGTCAAATTGGACTCTTAATTTAGACACAAAACGAATTTCTTAAATTTACTTTGTGGGCATGTACTCAAATGTGTCCCTAAATTTATATGCTTAATCAATTGCCTTCCAACTTCATAATGTCGCGTTTTGTTTTTATTTTTATTTTTATTTCATGCAGTTGTGGTTACAATCAAGAAGTTCCAAATTCGGTTCAACCACCTTACACAGATGGAGTCCTTGGCCTCGGCGCTGGCAAATCAAGCATTGTAGGCCAATTGGGTGAAATGGGTCTAACAAGAAATGTTGTGGGTCATTGCTTGAGTGGCCAAGGCGGTGGATTTCTTTTCTTTGGATCTGATCTTGTCCCTTCTTCGGGAATCATTTGGACACCAATGTTAAGCACTTCTGAGGAGTAAGCACTTCCAAGTTATACTTCTTATTCCCATCTCTTAGTTTAAAATTAGATGACTCGGATTTTGATAGGTAATTCTGCCTCCAACGAGGACTCATTTAGACAGAAACTACTTGTTAAGATCCGAACCTACTTTTAAACTAACTTGTTAAGATCCGAGCCTACTTTTAAACTAACGGTTGAGTCCAGATTTCTGTACTCTAGTCTAATACATTAAAATGATCAATCTTGTAATCTTTCTCCTTTCAACTCTGTTTTAGGAAGCACTACTCTTTGGGATCCGCCATGCTCCATTTTGACGGTCAAGCCGCTGGAATTAAGGGTCTCCCCATAGTGTTCGATAGTGGAAGTACTTACACGTACTTCAATTTCAAAGCTTACAAAGGTTTACTCTCTATGGTGAGAATAAGAGCATTTCTCAATCATTGATTAGCTCAGTGTTCTAAAAATTGATCTGGGTGGCTTGCCTTGCCCTCTAATTCGTGAAAAAAAAAATCCATCAGGCACCTACAAAGGACTAAGGATTTCTTTTTTAAAAAAGTATTTTCTTTGTACTTGAATCAGTGTATCCCCTCCATCCCAAAGATTCCAATATCCATTTCTTCCCAAATTAAGAGTCCAAATTCCATTTTGGGACTTAATCAATGTGCCAAATTTTGCCAATGTAAACAAGTTTGCTTTTGACCATTGATTGTGTTGAAAATTGAAATGTAGAGTATTCCGTAAAACTGGTGGTAGTCATATCCGGACTCTTAATTTGGGACGGAGGGAACGGATGTTTGGATGGAGAAATCTTATATTTTCTTAAGCAGCAGTCTGATTTTTTGTATGATGTATTGCCTAGCACCTAGGCCATCGTGCTTGGGGCGGGTTTTGGCCACACCCAACCTGTCTTTAAACATGGCCAACCCAAAAACCCTGATCCAGTGCGGGTTCTGTTTTGAAAACCCTGGACCTTCCATGTTTATTATATGCTTAATCCGCCACGACCCGTTGTAATCATATATTATTGTATGGTTACTTAGGGTTTTATTTCAGAAACCAACAGCTGCAAGGAGGAGCTAACCACTATCTTTTTGTGCTTGCAGCTGGATAAAGATTTGAAAGGAAAGCAGTTGCAATATGCAAATGATGATAAAAATCTGCCAGTATGCTGGAAAGGCACAAAACCTTTCAAATCCATTCGCGATGTGAAGAACGTGTTCAAGCCGTTAATACTCACTTTTACAAAAGCCAAGAATGCTCAGCTCCACTTGCCCCCAGAATCTTATCTCATTGTCACTGTAAGCACAGATCTCGATACCCTTCTTTTTCCCTATTGTCAGTGACAGAATGAAAGAGCCAAGATACAAATTGGGCTTAAGGCACTTTTTCGCAATTTTGCTTAGAAGTTTAGGAAACCAACCTTTCTGCTAAAAGGGCGGTGGCCTTTAGGTTCATTTTTTTTATCCATGCAAGGGCTTAAGCCTGAAAACTTGAGACAAAAACGTGGGTGCTTATCAAGTTTCTTTTCTTTCAGGATAATGGCAATGCTTGCTTGGGTATCTTGAATGGCAACGAAGTTGGACTGGAAAACTACAACATAATTGGAGGTAAGATAAAACTAAAAAGAAAAAAGGAAGAAAAAAATGCGTCAGTATGTTGCAGTCACCTCATGGTCCCGTACAGTAAGGTATTGTCTGCGTTGGGCTTAAGCTTGCTTTTCCCCCAAAAGGCCTCTTACTGGGAAGGACAATGAGTGTACACACAGCACATCAGTTCATCTCACCCATGCGGGAAGAACACTAATAGTGTGTAGCTTGCTAGCACCTATTGCAGCCACATTGGGGGCACGTACAGCAGCCCACTCACAACACTAGGGTTGTTACAATCTGTATGTCAAACTACAAGTAAATCACAATTCCCAGTTAAAAAGTTAAAATATTTTAACAAATATTTTTGAACTTCCACAAATTTTCATTCATTTATCAAAGCTTCAAGACAAGTTCTAAAAAAAGGTTATTTTTGGTACTTTGCCTCCTTTTCATTCCGGTGATCTAAATTTTATATTTTTTTTAACCTGTTGCCATCGACAGACATTTCATTGCAAGATAAAATGGTGATATACGACAACGAGAAACAACAGATTGGATGGGTTTCTTCAAACTGCAACAGGCTCCCAAAGTTCCGACCCCTCTTGTAATTTCTTCCTTCCTAACACATTTACCATTATGCGGGTATTCTTACCCCCAATTTTTTTTTCTTTTTAAATTTATTAACAGCTTGGATCGCGATTATAACGGAGGTTTTTCTCAGCCTTGCGCAGCCAACATGGGCATCTTAGAGGCATATTGCCCTACAAATTTTGCAACCTGGACCAAGTAATAAGCAGCCAGATAACTAGAGCTCCATGTATTATGTGTAGTATGTATAATTTATGGGTCATAAAAGTGTACAATTCATGTTGTTTTCTGTTTTTTGAATCTGCACAGTAGAAAAAATTTATACATGTTTTGATCTCGGATACAGAGGAAGAGGGATTTGAAAATAAATAACAGCAATGGTCTTTTGGAAGCAAGGCATTGTTATGAGTTAGGTTTGTTTGGACTAAAGGTTGCTAAAGAGGGTATTTTGTGTCAAGTTTAGTGTATAATATAGTACTATGTATATCATTCTCTCTCATCACATGACATGTTTGATATATATATATGTATAGGATTGGTCCTTTTATGACGTTCTATACGGACTAATCCGCACCTGATTCTAGTCGTATATATATATCATTGATATATGTTGGTCTAAATACAGGTTTGTTCCAATTATGGTATTTGTTACTACATAAATGCCTAATGTTTTTAGGTATCAATATAACTTGGCAAAAGAATCTTCACAAAACATGTAATACCTTGATCCTTCTCTTGTGCCGTGTTACGAGTCTTATCCGGCGTTCACCTTTTTAAAAGTGCACTAACTTTGACAAGCGGCTACCGACAATTTGTTGTGCAATGAGATTTAGTACATTGATTATGTTTGAAAAAAGTAAACGGTCAAGAAAGAGTTTGATAGCAATCAACTTTTATATTTTAAACTCCACATAACACCGAACTATGTTTCATAAAATAATTTGGATACAGCACGTTAGCCAGCATAGAATTGGAGTAGAAAAACAACTACGGAAATGTTTAGAGGCAATTTAGTGATTGAATTCATGTAATTTTTAATTGAACAATTTTGCACCTTTTTCGGTATAATGAAGATTTTTCCAAATTCTGCCATACTTTATGACTTTATGTTTTGTACCCTGAATTCGAACGGAATATAATTGCCAAAAAAATAAAAAATTATGTAGTCACACACCAGTTGAAGTTTTACATATTTTCCATCTTTTACCAAGTTAAAAATTATGTAATCACCAAATGCTGGAACCGCAAAAGTTTGAACCTCTATCAGATCAGAGACGGGATGCAAGTTTTTACCATGTTCCCCAGCCTCAACTCTGGACGAAGATTTTCAAATGTAAACAAGGCAGTTTCCATTCCTCCTCTTCCTTTTCCCCCGTAAGATAGATCTATAGCTGAACTGTTGGGAACGAAGAGGGGGTTGAGAGGAGAATCGTCGAAATCTTTGCGACAACGTCAAATATCAGATCTTGAACACCACATAATTAAGAGCCCCATATCATTGATAATATGTTAGTCACTATTGATAATTCAGTATTATTTATTTTAGTTATTTATGTTATTTTATTTGTGGGTAGAATCCCACCTTAATAGGAACTCTAGGTTGATTAGGAGTTGTGTTTATTTCCTATATAAGGTGCGTTGTTCTCTTTGTTTATGATTATGGAATAAGAATAATAGTTCTCTCTAAATTCTATATGGTATCAGAGTTAGGTTAGGAACTCCATATGCCGTCTAGGTACAACTAAAACCCTAGGTCCGATTAAAACCCTACCCACGCCTAAAACCCTAGCCGCCGCCACTGTTTTTGCTCACTGCCGTACGTAATAGGTGAGACTTCCCGGAATCAACCACGCAGGAGTGGTCAGAATTACCAGACGAGCAAAACCCCGAAAGCCACGCCGGAAACCGACGGCTCACGCGCCCTCACGCGCTACCGTCCCTCTGCTCGTGGATCTCACGCGCCGTCAATCTCCGCCGCGCATGGAGGCGCGTGAATGCTCCGATGGCTGCCAAATTTTCCAGGTTCAATCGTCCCACTGTTCCGCTGCTTATTCTGGTACTGTTTTGGTCCTGTGGTACTGTTTCGTCATAATTTTGTGGTACTGTTCCGGTTTGGTACTATTCAATTGGTATAAATACTGTTCAATTGGTATAAGTAATGTTCAATTGGTAGTGTTTTGGTACTGTTCCGCTGATTGGTTGGTTTGGCTAGTGTTTTAGTGTTAGTTGCACCAGATTTAGTATAACGGGCTAGTTTGATTGCTTGCGGTGTTCTTGTTCAAATTTGGTTTTATTTAGTCCTGAGTTTGTTTAGTTGTTGATCATCTGGCAATATGAACTATAAACTTGCTATGGTGGGTGAGAATCCGGTAGCGAATATCAATCACAAGTTGAACGGAAGAAACTATCTCGCATGGGCACAATCAATGAGGTTGTTTATTTACGGCAAAAGAAAATTAGGTTATGTGAATGCTAGTGCCCGTCACAAGAAGAAGGTTCAGCGATTTCGTGTGTTGGTCTTCTTGGCTGGACTAAACAAGGACCTAGACAAAGTTTGGGGTCGCATTTTAGGCAGTATACCCTTGCCCACTATCAGAGAGGTATTTTCTGAGGTAAGAAGAGAAGAGGCTCAACGGTCTGTGATGTTAAAAGACAAATGTGCACCCGGTACAGATGGTGGAGGCTCTGCAATGGTAGTTCTTGGTAAAGTCGTTGACAGTGATAAGCAGGGAGGAAAGCAGAGATTGTGGTGTGATCATTGTAAGTGGTCAGGTCATACTAGGGATAGTTGTTGGAAGCTTTATGGTAAACCAGCAACTTGGAAGAAGCGTGATAACAAAACTAGAGGAGGTGCACGAGCATTTCAAACTAGCAATGCCGATTCAGAGCAACAGTCTTCCTCAGAACCACTTCCATTCACAAAGGAACAAATAGAGCATCTGTGTAAAATGGTTCAAAATCATTCCTTAGGAAACTCTGACTCCTCATGTTCCATAGCTCAGTCGGGTAATACGTTTACGGGTATAATTGCCTGCATCAAATCCCATAGCAACTGGATATTAGATTCAGGGGCTACTGACCACATGACTGGTAATTCGGAATTTTTTTCGTCATATACTCCGTGTGCAGGGAATCAAAAGGTTAAAATTGCTGATGGTTCTTTTGCTGCGGTTGCTGGCAAAGGAACCATAATCGTCTCACCGTCTCTCACTCCTAAAGATGTCTTACATGTCCCTAATCTATCGTATAATCTTATATCTGTCAGCAAATTAGCTCTTGATCTAAATTATCAAGTTAACTTTCAGTCTTCTCATTGTGAATTTCAGGATTCAAATTCAGGGAAAACAATTGGGGTTGCTAAATAGGATGGGGTCTTTACTTCCTCAATAATGGGTCTACCTCTGGAAGGCAAGACCGACAAACTTGTTTTAATTCTATTTCTGTTTCTAGTGATAGTCAGATTTTGTTATGGCATTATAGGTTAGGACATCCAAACTTTCAGTATTTAAAGCATTTGTTTCCCAAGTTATTAATGAATAAAAATTTGCTTAAATTTCGGTGTGAATCTTGTGAATTAGCGAAACATCAACGCACGGTCTTTCCGTCTCAACCATATAAGAAATCACAACCTTTCACCTTGATTCCCGGTGCTGTTTGGGGTCCCTCTAGAGTGCCCACTTGGTCTGGCAAATGTTGGTTTGTCACTTTCATTGATGACCACACTAGAGTATGTTGGGTCTTTCTTTTAAAAGATAAATTAGAAGTTGGGAGTATGTTTCAAAACTTTTACACCATGATACACACACAGTTTCAAACCAAAATTCAAATTTTTCGGAGTGATAATGGGAAGGAATTTTTTAATAAGATGTTAGGGGATTTTTTCGTCAAAATGGGATAATTCATCAAAGTTCTTGTAATTATACTCCTCAACATAATGGAGTTGCCGAAAGGAAAATAGACATCTACTTGAAGTTGCTCGTGCTTTAATTTTTCAAACTAAAGTTCCAAAATACCTTTGGGGAGATGCTATTTTGACTGATACTTACCTTATTAATCGACTTCCAACCCGAACTTTGAAATTTAAAGCCCCTATAAAATTGTTTTCTGATCTATTTCCCAACACTCGGTTATTAGGGGATATTCCCTTAAAAATATTAGGAAGTGTTGCCTTTGTTCATAATCATGACCCAAAAAATTCTAAACTTGATCCGAAGGCACACAAATGTATTTTTGTAGGCTATCCTACAAATCAAAAAGGGTATAAATGTTTTGATCCGATTTCCAAGAAATTATACATTTCTATGGATGTTACCTTCTTCGATGGGCAATCCTATTACAACTCCCATCTTCAGGGGGAGAGCACGAGTGAAGATGGTGGTTGCGTTTTTTATAATTCAGTCGTTGATGTTTTGTATGAACAAGTACCTAATTATTTTAACACACAATCTGGGAAACCAAATGAATTAAATATTGAAGATACTTGTGTTGGTAATGGTGAACAACTAGGGTTAGTGTCATTCCAAAATCTGATTACCGATGGACTAGAGATGTGTGCAAAACGGTATAAAGGTCTTGTTTATTCTAGAAAAAATCCAGAACAAGGAAGGAAAGAAACCATTCCTCTGCAACCCCAATAATCCAACCTGGAGGTGGATCATGATGCTCAAGATGACTCTTCCGAGATACCTGAAGGTAGTTCTCAAGCTAATATCGAGTCAACTCAGTCTGATCAACTTGATCTCCCTATTGCTCTGAGAAAAGGAGTCAGAGCGTGTACGAAATCTCCCAAATATCTCATTTCGAACTCTGTGTCATATAAAAATATCCCACCCTCCTATTCTGCATTTATCTCTCGTGTGTCGAATGTGGTTATTCCTAATAATGTTCAGGATGCTCTAAATGTTCCGGAGTGGAGAGAAGCAGTGTATGAGGAGATGAAAGCGCTGGAGAAGAATGCTACTTGGGAGAAAGTAAAGCTTCCAGAAGGAAAGACAGTTGTTGGTTGTAAATGGGTATTCACTGTGAAGTATAACTCAGATGGGTCAGTAGAACGGTACAAGGCTCGTCTGGTGGCTAAAGGCTTCACTCAAACGTATGGAGTCGACTACTCCGAAACATTTTCTCCCGTGGCAAAATTAAATACAGTTCGAGTTCTCTTATCAGTTGCAGCTAACTTGGACTGGCCTCTGAATCAGTTAGATGTGAAGAATGCCTTCTTGAATGAAAACCTAGAAGAGGAAGTCTATATGGAACCTCCACCTGGTTTTACTAAGGAATTTTGGTCAAAAATTTGCAAGCTAAAGAAGTCTTTGTATGGCCTTAAACAATCCCCTAGGGCGTGGTTCGAAAGGTTAACGAAGTTCCTCAAGGGCCAAAGATATAATCAAGGGCAGTCTGATCATACTCTCTTCACAAAGACGTCCACAAGAAACGAACTATCTGTTCTCATTGTTTATGTGGATGATATGATTTTGACAGGGGATGATGTTGAAGAAATGAATCGACTAAAGCGAAATCTTGCTAGAGAATTTGAGATTAAGGATCTTGGTGACCTACGATACTTCCTTGGAATGGAAGTGACCCGTTCAAAAAGTGGTATTGTCGTATCACAACGAAAATATATTTTGGATCTGCTGTCAGAAACTGGGATGAGTGGGTTTAAGCCATCGGATAATCCCATAGAACTGGGTACCAAGCTAAGAGATATTAAAGATGGTGTTCCAGTCGAAACAGGGAGATACCAAAAGTTAGTTGGGAAACTAATCTACTTGTCTCATACACGCCCTGACATTGCTTTCGCTGTGAGCATGGTTAGTCAGTTCATGCACTCACCATGTGAAGAGCATCTAGAGGCTGTGTATCGTATTCTTCGTTACCTCAAAGGCTCCCCAGGGAAAGGTCTGTTCTTCAGGAAGAACGATAAAAGAGGGACAGAGGTGTATACCGATGCTGATTAGGCTGGCTCGGTTACTGACAGACGGTCCACGTCTGGTTACTGTACGTTTCTTTGGGGCAACTTGGTTACATGGAGAAGCAAGAAACAAAATGTTGTCGCTAGAAACAGTGCAGAAGCTGAGTTTAGATCAATGGCTCAAGGAGTATGTGAGGTCCTTTGGCTACAAAAGGTCTTAGAGGAACTTAAACGGCCAATAAGTCTTCCGATGAAGCTATACTGCGATAACAAGGCTGCTATCAGTATTGCCCACAATCCGGTCTTACATGATAGGACAAAACATGTTGAGATTAATAGGCAATTCATCAAAGAGAAACTAGAAGGTGGAATTATATGTATTCCCTTTGTTCCGTCTAATCAACAAGTTGCAAATATTTTGACCAAGGGCCTGTTAAGACAGCCGTTCAAATTTCAAGTGAGCAAATTGGGCATGACGGATATCTTCGCACCAACTTGAGGGGGAATATTGATAATTCAGTATTATTTATTTTAGTTATTTATGTTATTTTATTTGTGGGTAGAATCCCACCTTGATAGGAACTCTAGGTTGATTAGGAGTTGTGTTTATTTCCTATATAAGGTGCGTTGTTCTCTTTGTTTATGATTATGGAATAAGAATAATAGTTCTCTCTAAATTCTATAGTCACATACGTTCAGTCATAGTGCAACAACTTTGTTTTCTGCTCTAATAACTTACAAAGTACAAAATGTACATTCATTACTCTTTTTCTCCCTGGGTAAAGTTACAACAACGCCTTTCGATACACTGGTGAGGCAGTTAGCTCAAGTAATCAATCATTTGTAACAAAATGCATCTCCATTAGAGCTATGAGAGATTCCCAAATCACACTCAAAATGGCTGAGGTTTCATTTCGTGAGACTGTACATAGAACATATATTCCACCTGCACTATAATCCCTGCATGGAATTTAAATAGGGAAAAAAACTCATCAGGTGATATTATAGATTTTTTTTTTTCATGAGCATATATTCATACAATATATACTTCTTCAACAAACATGAGAATGGAACAACACTTGGGCCCACCTCAGGCCAACCTCTGTCACAAATTAAGGCTCCGTTTGATAACAAGATGGAAAATGATAGGGAAAAGCATTGATTTTTGCGAGACGTTGGAAAATGAGTTAGTGTGATGTGATAAGATGTTTCTCCATCTTATACTTACTTTTATGAGTAGATGTGCTCCATCCTTCTCTATTTTTGTGGAAAACTTTTCTTCCTCAACACCCAAAGAAATTTTTTCCATGGCAAAAGTGAAAAAGTAGGAACACGTCTCAACACTCAACTTATTTTCCATCTTCTCATAATAATCAATGGTTTTTGCTATCATTTTCCATCTTGTTATCAAATCAATATTGTGTTCATGACCATGAATTATGTTGAAATTAATGTTTTCAAAAAAAAAAACTAAGTCGAAGTGAGACGGAGGGAGCATTTGAATTCCCTTTCAGAAATATTCACCAGATCTTTCTATTCTGATTGTGTTGTGGTCTCCAACTATTTTGCATCTTTGTATAAAAAGCAATGATGCAATTTACTAAGCACAAAAGCACTTGCCTATGTAGACAGATAACAGTTTAACAATTCCATCTATAGTTTATATATATATATAAATGAGCGCCCTTATTTTTTTCACTACAATTAACAAAGAATATTGGGCGAAGAAACCATGGAAAAGGGCTCACCTAAAAATGTCAGCAACTCCAAGAAAGAATGCTATAAAAGATGATTTGAGCACTGCAAAGTGTGAACAAGCAAGCAGAATTAGTCGTAATACATATCAACCTGAAAATATCCTAAAAGAAACATTCAGCTTTGCATCTTTCACAATGACATAGCACAAGACATGAACATGAAGGATCGTAGATACTTTATACAATCAACTCTATAAATATGGGACACAAACATGTAAAAAGATAAAACGTAATTTGTAATGAGATGTAAATGTGTAAATCTATATATGTATATACACATTCATGAATATGGTTAGTGCGCTTGAGAGAGACTAAATAAGCGGCTTTGCCTATGCACTCGGATGTCGTTTTTTCCTTTAAACGTTAGAACCCTTTTAAAAATACTCTGGATTGCTTTCACTGTGTAAAGTGGGAAGAAATCATTGATGAATTATCTTGTTCATTTGGGCTGATATTAAATTTAAAAATTAAAGTGAAATTTATAACTACGATAAAAAAATATGAGGGGCACTCCCATGGCAGATAAAAATAATCAAGACATTCTTCTCTCCTCCCAACCACACTTAACTGAAGAAAGCCTTTGTCCCATCTAATTTTACTCTAATATTTAACATCTCCAAATCCACTGTAAAAAGTATTATGCATACCGATTAATATCAAGGTTAAAATAATTTATAGTCTTAAATAACAATTATTACCATTAAGACATTAGAATTTGCTTAGGAAGGTTGCAGATTGGGTTCCAAGGTATGTCATTTGTGTTGGATAGTAACCATGAAAGGATGCGCATGTGTCCAAAATCTTTTACTTGTGTCCAACTTTATTAAATATGTCAAAACTAAGCTCAAAGTGACTGCTTACAACAATAGAAGAAAATGCGAGCCGCACAATAAAAAAATTCAAATGAAGCCTCCAGAGTCCAGACTGAAGTTGAACAATAGCTACTTGTATACAATAATTGAGGAAAGGCAGCAATATGTATATATATATATGTATGTATGGATAAGTCACCTTTGCATGGCAGATCTTGGTTATGGCCTCAACATGGAGGTTTTGTAGCTCTTCAAGAGTTGTGATATCCAAACCAGCAACATCATCTCCCTGAAATGATAGGGAAAAATTCATTTGTAAAATGTACTAATACCCCCTGATTCTATAGTTCCAAAAAGTTTGACAGATTTGAGTCTTCAAATTGAAATGCATTAATCTTAATCAGAGATTCATAGCCATGTGGATTCAACAGACAAGATTAGCAATAGCAGGCATAGCAATTAGCAAGAAATGAATGTGACCACAGTAAGTGATGTATCCAAACTCCAAAGCAATCATCTTAAAACTAGAGAGAGAGAGAGAGAGAGATTGGCGCTTAACAGGCCTTTTTTTTACAGAAAAAAGAGAACTATGTTAATGGCCAAGTACAGAAGGAGCGAAGAGGACAAGGTGTAAGATTTGAACCACAAAGATTCAATGCACAACATGAAATGCTTCATAGAAGACACTCATGCAATAAATCAACCATCAAATCCCAAATGTAGTAATCAAGGTTAATCCTCATAAATCATTGAATTTTGATATCTAACAGAAAGAACACTATCATAAATCACTGAGAGGAGGGGAAAATAGAAAACATAGGGCCCTGATGTCTATTGAAACAAGTTTTCATCTAGAGATAGAACAACATAATTGACTGGAGGAAAAAAGGTATCACTACACCCAACTCAAATCATTATTTTAGACAGAGTGCAGAGGACAAAGAATATATCACAATCTCATTTGAAGATGTGGCTGTTTCTTAAGAAAACAATATTACAAGAGAATAACTTGGACATAACACAAGAACTGTAGAAATGTGTGTATGCATATGCTACGGTCAGCTAATGGTAAAAAACTCAAAATAACTAGCTATGGTACCATAAGTCATGCATACTACAATGATAAAAACAATTTGCAAGGAAGTTTGTCCTGACAGGTTATGACAGGTTAGCCTTGCAGTCACATACCTTCAATCTCGAAACAAAACTCTCCAGTTCTTTGCATTTTCTCCTTTCTTTGCGATAACTAGCTTTTAATTCTTCAATTGTACTTGTCTCATCCACGTATTCACATACCTCATTAACATTAGGCATTTTATTCAAGTGACCATTAGACAAAGAAAATTCATTTCTAACCCTAGTTTGCAAAATATTTGGTGTAGTAACCCCTTCAATTGATGCATCCTCACAGGAAGTACCAGACTTCCGCATTTTTGCAACTAAAACCCACATATTTGAGAGCTCATTTTCAAGATCTTCCTCGTGTCGTTTTGCTTCATCGAGTCTTTTTCGAAGCTCACTTTCCTTTTTATCTCTCTCAGAAAAAGCACTAACTAAAGAAGCTTGTCTTTGGTATCTGGGATTATGTTCTTGCTCTAACTCCTCCATTAATACACCTTCCTCTGGTTTTCTCAAACGCAAGTTCACATCAAATGCAGTGGACCTTTGACAGTAGTGGCATTTGTAATTCTTATCTTTTACAACAGCGAGGTCACTAGTTAGTTTGGCATTTTGGTAAGAAAGCTTTGTCACTTCTTCAGCCAAGTTTCGGAGCTCAACTGCTGCAGCTGCGGCCAACTCTTTTGCGTATGAACCTTCTTCAGCCAGTTTTTGGCTGTGAATCATAAGGCCATCCTTTTCTTCGGTCATCATCACCTTCTCTTGCCTCAATGTCTCTATCTCAGCAGCCTAAGTCAAACATAACAAAGCAAAATATTGAAATAAATTAGGCTCCATTACAATAGCATTTATAAACTGTTGTTGGGTTTTAAATATCTTAGTCTTTTACTTGCCTCCCCTGTTCTCATAATCATTAGATATTTGCCCCCTACATGCAGGGGAATCTCAAAAAATACATAAAAATGGGGTTTAAGTCAAAAGATTACGTTTCAGATATTCCCCACCCCCCAAAAAAAAAAAGTACCACCACCAATTTTTATGTAATTCTTTGAGGTTCCCCAGCATGTATGGGGCAAACAGTGGGGTGAGTTTAATTTTGCATTAAGAACAGGGGCATAGTAACACACCCAAACTACTTGCTGTTTCAGATGGTGCTTTGAAAGCCAAATTTTAAAACTGGGAATCACAAAACTGACTTTAAAGGTACTTTTCTTTCGCTTCATCTCAATAAGCACACTTGTGAATCACCTAAACACAATTTTAAAGGCTACTTGAGTTCAAAATAAGCACTTACCAAACACATTCAACTATTTCTGCATTTTGAAATTATATTTAATATATTTACAAAATGCATAACAAGTTTAAAACAACCAAAAGAAATCTTTAAAAAAATATTCCAACCATACAAAAAATTAAAATTAAAAAAATGTAGCCTCACTTTGACAAGAATCGTAATAAGCTGATGCTAAAGGGAAAATAAGCATAACAAGAATACATGACAGAGGCAGCTAGAAAAAGTTTTAAGAAAAAATAACCTGCATAAGAAGCTGGGAATTCGAAAATGTGTCACTACTACACTCTTTGGAATCGTCTCGGGAGAATGCTCTATTCAAGCTCATAACACTTGTTGGAGTATTTTCATCAGCAAATGTATCTTCATATGCAGGAACCCCATCTCGTGTTACATTTTTCATTTTCAAAGACTCTTGAGAACAAGGGTTAAGTGAGGTAACTTCATTGTCTGCACTTTCTTGCGGACCCTTTGAACTTCTTTCTGATAATAAAGAATCGAGTTGCTGCCTTAGGAGAAGAATTGTTTCTTGCATCTCAGCATTCTCCGATACCTTATATCATTGACAAACTTGATCAGGAGAAACATCATATTTGAGAAACCATGAAAAGACAGATTTTTGTGCTTTTTCATTTTACTAGCTTTTCAACACGTGCGTTGCACGTGGTTACTAATGAGTATTTTATTTTAGAATTACAAATCAAATAACAAAAAAAAAATGCCTTCATTTCTCATCTTTGTAACATCTATATCAAAGAATGAACTATAATAATAGATCGAACGACAATAAACAAAAATTGTTTGACAAATAGTGATCTTGATGTAGACTCCTCTTTGCAACTTATCTATCAAAGAACTAATTATAATAATAAATCAAACGACAATAAACAAAAACTTGTCGGACATATAGTGATCTTAAAAAAAGAAAAAGAATAGCGATAACCTCATATAACTTTAACACAACAATTGAGGAGAGATTGAAAACTCTTGATAATGCAATTGTGAAAAAGTTTGTTAAATAAATAATGCAATATTATACTCAATGTAGACTTTGATTCTAATGTGGACTCTATAAGTTTAATAAATAATGCAATATTATACTCAACGTAGAATTTGATTCTAACATGGACTTTTATTAGTTAACTAACAAGAAGTTTCTATCAATGTAAACTTTGATTCTAATTTGAACTCTTATAAGTTAAATAAATAAATAATAAGAAGTCTAATTATCTTAGGTTGATATATAATTATAAAATCAAGGGGCATATTTGACCGTACAAAAAAAGGGAAAAACACTTATGTTTATTCGTACTTTTATATATAGTATAGATGTGAGTTTAGACTTGCCCCCTGTTTTTATAATCGTTAGACTATGCTCTCTGCATAGCAGGGGAATATCAATTAATTAATTAAAACGAGGGGTTAAGTCAAAGGATTACGTTCAAAATAAAAATTAGACACTGCCCCCTTTTTAACATAATTCTTTGAAGTTCCCCTGCATGCAGTGGGGAAAGTCTTAACGATTATGAAACCAGGGGGTAAGCTTAATTTCACATCAAGAATAGGGGTCAAAGTCAAAAAAGAGATGAACTTTTACCTTCATTTGTAGCTGCTCTTGGAGTATCCTGTTGTCTGCTGATTTAATCTTGAATGCTCATAAAACAACAGTGTAATCAAGTTAATGCTCATTTTCCCAGTTTATTGGAATAAATCACCATTGTATTACCAAATGGGTAGTTTTGAACTCACCTCAAGTTCAAAAGTCTTTTGATTTAGTTGACTCGCAAGCTTGGACAAAGCCTACATCACAATGAACACAAATTTATATTCAATTCATTTATGATAAACAACCATAGCAAAACAATCAGTCTCATTTATTTCTTCATTGATGTTCTCTGTGTTTCTTCTTTTTGTATTCCTCCTTTGAGGATGTCATGTCTAATATTGTTATTTCCCTTCCATTTCTTTATGTAAGAAAATATTCTTTTTCCATCAAGAAGCAACACGCTACAAATATTGGCCATTTACAATACAACTTACAAAAGATAGGGAACAACAAGAAAAACAAAACCTTCCAGAGGTAATAGGACAAAGAATTATACCATCTAGGCAAATACACAGCAGATTCCAAATAAAACTGAGTTATATATATACATGCATATGCGTTTAAAAGGAAGGTCTAACTCTCTTCCTTGATACAACCCACAAATGAAAGACAGGGAGAGTAAATCAAACCCACGACCTCCAAATGGAAGGGGAGGGCCACTGCCAGTTAGCTAAAGCCCTTCTTGATATATATATAGATATAAACGTACGTATCAAAATCTATAAAGTTACCTGAGATATTTCAATGTTATTTGAAGTGTGTGGAGCCGTCTCTACTGATCCAATCATACGTTGCTCCAGTATACGAATTTGGCGCTTCTTTTCTCTAATGTCATCCTTCAATTTCTGCATGTGATTCTACATCAACCAATGGACCATCAGAAGAGCATCAATTAAAATCAATCAAGGTTAACCCCCACCCCAAAATATAATACATGTATATATGTAAAAAGAAGAAAAAGAGAAGTAATAAATCCCCAACAGGCAGCTAACCTGAAGTTGTGAATCTTCAGGGTTGCTAGCTGCTTGCTCTGACAGTCTTTTCAGAGAACTGGTACACAGGGCAACCTCCCCAGCTAACATCTTTATTTGTTCGCGGAAAAGATCCATTTGGTCAGTGATAGTGGTCCCAGACTACAAAAGGTCATATCAGCATTCAAGTTAGAGAAATAACTCAATGCAAGAAGCACCAACCTAAAAAATAGGTTATAAACTATGAAGCACAAATGCACATGAAGGTGTGGTGATTCAAAAAAATCTCAAAAAATAGGATATGGGTTTTTATAAGGCAGTAATATTCTATATTCTTTAAGTGAAATAAAATTAAAAATGCTTCAAAAATCTTTTAGAGATTCAAACAATTTGGTGAAAAACTTTAGTATATATAAGTTCTTTCTGATGAGAATGGATACAGAGTGAAGTTAAACTTAAAATAAAAATCAAAAAATAATCGAGAATGAGAAAACAACTTTAACAAAAGAAAACAACTATGAATACAATGTGAAAAAAAAAGTTAAAGTAAACATTATATTAGAGAAAGAGCAAAGGAAAAAAATTGCATACTAAAAATTGTTCGACAAAAAAGAAATGCAATCTGCTCTGCCTTCTTTTGCATATTCTTAATTGAAAAGTTATTAGTGGGACCAGTAAGAAGAGAAGAATTTTGTAAGGTTGTGTTCTTTTCACAAAATTTTGAAACCATGAGAATTGATAAATCATAAGATTTTGAAATCTGTAAATTCGCTTTATTATCCAATGTAACAGAAATTTACTCGCCACGTCCTCATGGGCATTTGTGCTTCATACTTTCATGGTTTATAACCTAATTTTAGGTGGGTGTCACCAGCATTAATGGATAAGCAAATCTAAGTAAATATTAAATCTATAAAATCGTTTTTTTATGGGAAGTACAAATGATACATACCAATCTAATAATAATACATAAAATTGTGATTTCTAACAAGTTGTTTCTCTCACCGAAGGTAGACGCCGATCTCCTATGGTTGCACTGAACAAGTCACCTGCTTGGGTTCTTTCTGGTAGAGAGTCAACCACAGAACGATCATCACCTCTTCTACTGACTGATTTTCTCTGTCCATCCTTTGAATCACTAAACGTGATTCTGTTTTGTGATGATTTTGTAGAGGATGCTGGGGAACCAGTTGCAGAGCTCTCACTATCACCACTATGCTCGGGTTTCTGCACAGGGAAGACGTTGACCTTAAATTGACATGTTTCAACTGAAAGTTCATTAGAAAATCTATAATTTCTGCTAATTAGGGACACTGAATTCATTAGCGCGTTTGAACTGGAATATAAATATGCCCCAACGCAAGACTACTGACACAGGGAAGATGAGAGTAAATGCAAAAGTAGTTACTTTTAGTTTAAACCAGCCAAGCATCCCTTGCCTCTTGTTCCTTCTGTAATCTTTAACCAGCTCATCAAGGTTGGTGACCTCACTTCTTCGATCTGCTGAAAAATCAGAATCAACGCTTCCAACATCATCATCAGTTATGTGATCCCGTTTTCTCTCTGGCAAGTACGCTAGCTGCATCAACAGAATGAAGTTATATATACACGCACTAGGGCATACCCATGCCAGGCATAACAGTGAAATGAAAAAATCTCACAATCGTGCAAATCGTTTATGCCATAGTATGGTTAATGTCTGCCATAATGGTGCATGTTGACATTTTCCCTGCATGTAATATTCCATAATTTTTCCTGAGACTTTTTTATAGTCACCATCGATCTTGTTTCATAGATCTCGATTAGTAAGGTGGTGTTTGGTTAATGTTTCTAGATAAGTTTTTAAAAATTTGGTGTTTGGTTGAATGTTTTGAGTTAGAGTTTTTATGTTGAAAAATGAATTTGGTTTTGTTTGACTTTTTTTCAACCAATGAAAAAAACGCATAAAAATTTTCAAAAAATAGTCACAATGATCTTATTTTATAGATCTCGATGAGTAGGTTTCAAATATATATTTTTTATTATTTTTTGATTTTTGAATTTAAAGTTATGGCGTTTTAAAAAAAAATTTAGAGAGAGAAAGTATAGTGAAATAAATTTTGGGAAGTGTGAAAGTAGAGTTGGTTTTGAGTTGAGTTTTTAAAATTTTGAGAAAAAAAAAATAGTGAGCAACCAAACACAACCTAAGTGTCAAATATATAAATATTATTAAATCCAATTTTTTTATTTTAAGTTGACAACTTAATTTTTTTCAAAAAGTTGATAAGAGAGAAAGTGATCCGGAAGAATAGAGAGAGAGAGAGAGATTGAGATTGAGATTTTTTGCTTTGTCTTTGATTGTGTATGTTTAGCATGCATCTGTACCCTCACATTGATTTGACACACTAATTGTGAGTGTATGTTGTGTATGAAGGAAAAACAAATTATTTGAGCCATTGATTATGTTGATTTTTAAGGAACTAAATCCTGACAAAGTGTTCCTTCGAAAAGAATAGAACTCTACTATAGGAAGTAACTCCTCAATAAAATAAAATTTACTTGCATTGACATAATGCATCATTCTTTAGATCAACAAGAAGCTTCTTGAGACCAAAATAGTGCAAAGTATTGATATATAAGATACCTCATCTTCCCCAAAAGAATGCCTACGCCTATGGCCAGGCTTTTCAATAATACTCGCCGGCATTGTATTTTTTGTTGAAACTAAGATTAGTTTAGTCAGTCTTTGAATCCTTCCCATCAAAGCTGCTTTCGCTTGTTCCTCCTCTTCCAATCTTGACTGCAATTTAACCTGCCCGGCTTCCAACTGTAACAGAACAACACCATAAGGGAATATAATGACAGTACACATGAATATAAACAACTTCAAAGCACAAAAAAATAGAGCGGAATATATTTCTCTCTTCGTTCTAATGTTTTGCATAAGAGAGCCAGCAACCAGCAGACTGGTAAGAGAATTCCGTCCCAGTCAATCAAGCACAAGCAATCATATCAAACATAAATAGACCAAAAAAAATCATATCAAACATAAGACAATATGTCATTGGAAATGTGTAGTTTTCCCCAAGGTAATAATGCCACAAGGAATGCATTTCTATATTTTTTTATTTTTATTTTTTTGATAACCATGGTTATCGTGGCCCCACCCCCACTAATCCCATGAGGCCATGGTTGCTCAACCGGGAGACGCCCCCAGTGGCCCAAGAAAGGTTTCACATAGCAGGGAATCGAACCTGAGACCGTGAGCCTACCCACACAATCCCAAGTTTGCCCTTACCGCTGTGACGAATGCATTTCTATATTATGGTGACCACATGGGTAATTTTGTCTTTTAGGAAGTGTTGCGTTACTATATATATAGGAGTAGTGGTTGGATTAAAAAGGTAATGCAAACATAATTGGTTATTGTGACCAGAACCATTGGCGCATCAATCGATAACTCCATGTGGTGTTATTGTGTCGTGTCTCATTTTTCCAAGACTGCTTAAACGATTGCCCGTTAATCTACTTGCATTAAATAGGTAATGCAAAACATAAATGGTTTTTGCTTTCTCAAGTGAGAGCCAAGAGTCTAGATTATTATCGAAAAGATATTACACTACAGGATACGAGATCATCTAGATTGAATGCTTAATCTATCAAATCACTTAATTAAGGGATGAACATTAGACAACTAATGACACCATACCAATAATAATAAATTAGGATATTCTAACAAGCATAAAGCTGAACTTCTACAGATTCATTCCAGGCATTTGGTATGATAACATTTTTTTAGCTTAGCTCAGTGGACCCCAACCCAACATTTTTGGTTAGTTAGGTTTGCAGCGTTCAAAATATTCAAATCTCTTAGAATTTAATCACCAAAACTCTCTAGAATTAGACTAGTAGTTGAATGTTGAATAAGAGATTACTATCAAGTGGTTCTTCATAGGTGACAAAAAGAAATGCAAAACATTATGGAGGTGTAGTTGCATGGCTGTGATGTGGTGTATTTGGAGAGAGAGAAATAAGAGAATTTTTGAAGAAACTAAAGAAGAATTTTTTATTTTATTTTTTTGATAAGAAACAAATCCAATTTTATTAAACAAGAGCAGGAGAAACAGATTCACTAGTGACAGAGGGCAAGATATCCTCTGCACAAGAGAACAAAAGGAATTACAAAAAGACTTGGGACATAATCAAGAATCTGGCTTCACTTTGGACAGTTTCTTCGAAGAATTTTGGAATCTTGACTATATCAGAGATTGCTAGGGATTGGGGTTTGGCTATGCAGTAGCCTTATTCAGGCTTTAGAGGTTTGCGTAGTGCCTTGGAGTATGATTGTTGTTGTTAGGGGCTAGTGCTTGTTTTTTGGGCATGGGGTCAGTTTTGATTTGTAGTAGGGCTTTTTGTCTGTTTTGTGATTGATGATGGGGTTGTTTCTTTTTTGTTTTTGTTTTTGTTTTCTGGTGTGCTTGGTGGTGGATTTCTCATCCGCTTCCAGCACCTTTGCTTGTATCTGATTTTGCTAATCAATATAAGCTTTGTTTCTGATCAAAAAATAAATAAATAACAATAATCAGTGGACAACTACTGAAATTGGCAGTTTATTTTGATCCAGAAGCACCGAATGTATTTTCCAGTTCATTGTTTTTCTATTTACAAAAAATTGTAAGGAGTTTTAGGTAACGGAAAAGTCTGCAAGTTCCAAGTCGTCGCAGAATGTGGTGGAGCAGACGGAATTAGGGTGGGCCGTGGTAATAGGGACCGTTACCATCAATGTAGGTTATATGTATGTGTATACATACATACATACACACACATATACTAATTACCCTGCACACACGACTAGTGTGCAACTCGAATGTATATAATTTGAATAAAAATGTTCAATAATAATGATAGATGGCCTAGTGGTTAAGCGTGAACCTTAATTGCTTAGTAGCAAGGGTTCCACATCCTGTTGCAAACAAATTTTGTATTAAAAAAAAAGACATCTTTTGCAAGGGTAAAGTAGGCATTTCAAAAATATGAAACAGAGAAGAAGATATTGTATATGCAGAAAATTTCTCATAAAGACTGAACCTTTAGCCACAGTTTTCGGTTGCTAAAAACATCTCCCCAATGTTTTTGCGACAAAAAACTGTCGCCAAAGGTCCCGTATGAGAAATGTACTCATTATATATGCATATATATATGTAGAGAGAGAGAGAGAGAGAACACACTGAAGGAGAGGTGGTGTGGCTCTAGCTAAGTGAATGGTGGTGAGAGAGGAGGATAGATGCTAGTCCACGGGAATATGTTGGGGAAAAGGTAGAGATGATTGTATTTTGTAAAAATCATATTTTAGAATTTTGGTAGTTTTAAACACTTCAGCGCTTACATTTAGAATCACCCAAATATATCCCTGTACTCTATGTACCTGTTTGAAGTCAACACTAAGCTGAATTCATTTGCAAAGTTTCTTGGTATCAGCAGCCCCTCCTACGTAATTCTAACAACGGATTTTATTCTTCTTCTACCCAAATTTGTAATTTCTAATTAGCATAAAAATGAGTAGGCTTGTCCTGTTCTAATTTGTTAGCCCCGTCAATAAATCTCAGGGACCTGGTTAACTCGTCCAAAAGCAAATGGAAAGACAACTATGATAAGCATGGAATCTGATGAGTTTACCATAAAAAGGTTACTAACCTGAAGCTTCAAGTTAACCAGATCTTCTTGGTTAGGTGCAGCCGTATGTGGGTTCCCCATCATGCCACGCTTCAATTGCTGAAGCTCTTCTTTTAAATTGGAAATTTCTTTCTGATACTTTTTAATGAGAGACTTCTCATCCATAATCTACAAAGGAACATTAGAAACTTAGAATATAAGATGTAATGGTGGCTCCATGGCAGATTCCCATATCTAGCAGCATTCACAAGAATAATGAACCCCAAATCTCACCTTATTTTGAGAAGCCTTGATCTCAACATTCTTACTACGATGCGCAAACTTCAGTGTATTGTGAGTTTCTTCGGTGTTACTAGATGCAGGTGTCACGGTACAAATAAGCTACACAAATGTTCAAAAAAAAAAGGTAAACAGAAGTCCTAAAATTATTATAGAGCATACAGATAAATAAAATAATTGTGAACAGAATGCGCGATTCATAATTTCCCAAAATATTATTTCATTAGATAATCATGGATCATCTAATTAGCAAAAAGTGATGTACTAAAAGTCTAAAACTTACAGAAACTCGTCCGTGGCCACTAAGGGACGACTGCAATAAACGAGTGAGCTTTGAATCTCGATACGGAATATGAGTAGATTTTTCATCCGTTAGTTTAGATATCACCTGGGATGAGATTCTGTGAGTAATTCAAGAACACATAGCACGTACTGTTCACAAATTCAAGGATAAATGATAGCTAACAGTTACATATAAGCAGTAAGGCACGCCAAAAAGAATCGAAATAAGGATAAACTACTTAAAAGTTAAAATCAAGCCCAGTGCCACCTCTTCTCATGCCCTGATGAGGGGCAGGGAAGTTTCAAGGGGTTAAATTGATGATTGTTTACATTATTTAATACATTTTAAGTTATTTATGGATCCAGCTGCAACAGCAAACTAAGTTATTTAATTTATAGAACCAGCTGCAACAGCAAAGAATAATTTAACATATGCGTCTTTCAATTCAAAGTAGTTAAGCCTAGAGGAAATAAGAAAGATTTTTGAGCAATTGTTTAATTAAGCTGTCAATAATCAACAACCGAAGTTTGATGCCTACAGAAAACAATTCAGCATAGGCATTAACAACAGGAGTTTGATGCCTATAGAAAACATAGGATTTCACGTGATAGTGGAGTTGGAGTGTAAACTAGTCAACTTTTAGTCATGTATAGCAAATAAATGAAAGAAAATAACCAAAACATAGAAAATCAATATCTTACAGTGCCAAGAGTAAGTAAGCTCTTATTTATGTATGAACCCTCTTTTCTCCTCAACCCAGTGGTCTCTGTTTTAGAACTTTCAGATCCTGCGAGATCAATTAAATGCTACAAACAAAAATTCAGAATAAATGCAGCTGAAATCATATTAAAAATACAAAAAAAATGGGAATGCTTTATGCGTGGAGATTAATCAGTATAATGTCCAATTCAGTGATATTGAAATCAAGGAAAATTACCAGCTGTGATAAGGCCACGTCTTCCCCGTTATCTTCCCCACGTGAACTGCTTTCAACAGTCTGCTTGACAAAACATACTTATCAGACCAGAATCAAAGTAACAAACTAAATACAGGTCTCGAATCCATTAAAAAACTGATTCCCCATGAGTAGAAAGATAGAACAACGAAGCAATCCACATCTTTTGATATGAAACCACTCAAAAAACTTATAATGCATCTGAATCTGAGAACTGATTTTACATAATGCAATATCTTTTTCTTCCTATTTTATTTGTGTATGCTGACATGGAATGGGCAACATTGAATTAAAATATATATATATATGTATATGCTGGCATGAAGATCTTTTGTACACAAATCTGAATGGAAAGTGACACCAATTTGACATTTTGGATTTCACTGATACGAGAAAGTAGTTTATACTACACACAACCTTCAATCTGTTGAAATCAAAACATATAAAAGTGAATGCAAGAGAAACCAGTGCCCTAGTCATCGTGACACTTACACATTAACACGTGTTTAAACTTAAATGGGAAGGTTGTTTCATTATGTTGGCAATCTCGATTTATTATGTATGGCAGTAGATTGGTTTATGGCATAATTTTATTGTCTTTGGTCAAATCATACGATAAATAGGGGATCTTATTAAATGAGTGATTCCTTAATTACCTTCTTCCCTTTTCTTTCCTTTCCTATATCATTACCTAAGGGTTTATTGTCTCATATTTATACCCACTTTGGGAATTTTGTAATCACGCAATTATAACAATTATCAATACAATTTTATATTCTATAGTTCCACTAATAGGTCTTAACTCTTTCCAGACTCCATAGTGGCAGGAGCCCCATGCTTCCAGTGGGCCCTTTTAAACTTTAAGCACATTAAAAAATAAAATAATTACCAAGGTGAATATAGTATGGCTCCGACTGCTGAGTAAATTGAAGTTATTAGAACCCACATGCCTATGTGCTGCAACATCAGAAATGACTTGTTATCAAGTGTCTTAAGATAAATGAGTAACAAACATATGCAAAATATGAACTCCCTCCATCCCAAGCTAAGAATCTATCTTTCCCTTTTGTAATGTTTGCAAGTTAAGAGTATGTGTTAAATCAATGTACCAAACGGCACAACAGTTCAATAAGTTTTCTGGTCTTGATCATTTATTAATTTATTACGACTTTTTCAGGGAAGATATTAAACAGATATACCCAATCAAAAATGCAAATATATGAATGGCAGTGAGCATAAAATCGGGGAATATTCTTCATTTTGTTGAAAAGAATAAGGACAACTTCTTAAAACGCTCTCAGAATGAGACAAGAAAAGCACAAGTTTTTATATACCTTCTCCTGACGCTATCAAGGATAGAGCATGAGCAGGGGACAGAACAACTTCCTCTTTGATTCCCTCGACGTAAGTTCCCTGCCAACATCATATTGCATATTTAAAAAGGAAAATTTGAGAATTTGGATCATATATCTTACTTCTACTTGCATAGAGATCTTTTGAAAAAAGAGAATTTGGAAACACCCAAAACCCGGTTGTTTGTAATGTGGTTATTTTCCGTCATAAGAGGCACCACTGTGCTTAATTATATTAATTTTTTTCCCCCAAAGAATAATGCCTCTTTGTGTAAATGCATTTCCAATGACACTTAAATAACAGAACAAATATTCATATTTTTTTTCCTTTATAAATACTTTTCTAATGATAAAAACAACTTTATAACCAGACTGCTTGTGAATATAAGCTCATTGAATATTTTCTCAAATTTAATTTGTAGGACTATTTTGGCTGAGTCAGATGACTAGATTTTTTGTGAAAGGGACATTAGAATTTTGCAATGGCTTACTCAAACTAAAGGGCAGAGCTTATATTTATATATAAAATTTAAGGTTACAACGAGGAAGCAAAACAAATAGAAAGACATAAAAGGACCTAATACCCAATGTCACCAAATCCGGATTAAAGACTAAATCTATAAGATCCGTTATTTATGGGAAGTACAAAAGATACCTAATTACACCTTATAACCTAATAATAACAAATAAAATATGATATCATAAAGGGACAAAAAGTAAAACTGAATTGGTTCAGCTTGCTGGCTAATGATCCTCGTCCCACAGGGTAACACTATGTTCCGATTTAAAAGTGGAAGCACGCATGGTTTGTTCTCTTTAAAAGGAAAGATAACTGGAAATGACATAAAGTCTGTGCAGATTTGAGGACAATAATTATGTAAACTGACAAAAAGTAACTCCATAATGGACATTCAATGTAAACAATGATTGAACGAGAATTCCCGTGAACTGACACAATGCTTTGTGATATAATTCCCAAACAAAAAGGAAAATGGAATCAAAGTCATGCTGTTGGAGTACAAAGTATCAACATAAACCTGAGGATCCTCTCGTATTCTTAGATTCTGCCCTGTTGGATTAAGCAAGTCATTGATAACCTAGGAATGAGAAAAAGATAAGATTGACAAGAGAACATTAGACACAAACCATGAAGAACAAATTATTATGTTCAGATTTCAGACAAAAATGAAGCTTGTACACATTTTTAATTTTAATAGATACACAACAGCAATTCAACAAATGCAAAAACTTACTGAACTAACATTAGCACCAAAAATATCAAAAAGTGAAACCAGTCAATGATATCAGCAACAAGCCACAGGAACAACTTAGAAAACATAACTTTTCCTCAATCAGTATCAGGAATCAGAATGTAAAAAACTGGAAAATTTGTAACAACGCAGTCAAAGGTAAGTTTGTAAATTACAAAGGAGCTTGTTATGCATATTTAGTCAAAAAAAAAACACCCACATTCAAGCACTACCAGCACCCTAAAAGATTAATTTGAACACCCTGTTTTCTAAGCACCCATGCTTAAACTTTAATTTTGTAAAAGCACCCCTGGTGATTAGAGCACCGTATTAAAAATATCCCAAAAATGGATTACATAGTATCTACCAATGTAGGACGAAGAGTTGTTACTACTGTTGCTTTAAAGTTGGAATTAATCACATCACAAACATATTATCCCATTGTGGGTATTGAATCACTATGGTAATTCACTTGCCTTGATATGTATTGAAACAATAAGGTTATTCACCGGCCTTGATCGAAATTATGCCGCCTGTTGTAGGTCTTAATTATATAAAGTGATTTTTGAAATGTAAGAATTCTTCTTTAATTTTCATAGGTAAAACAGAAACCATCAAAAGGAGAGACAACATAAAAACAACTCATGAATACTTTTTTACGTAGAGAAAAAACATTTCCTTCCGTTACTTTCCTAGAACTTTTGTCTTAAAAGCTGCTGTTTTTATAGGTTTCAATAGGACCCAAGCTTGATTAAGTTCGTCATAACCAGGAATTATAACAATAACCTGGATATTTCATAAGGATTGCAAGAAGAACTTAATCGGCTACAAGTTTTATATTCTGCCAAAGTTACTTTTGTTCGTGTTTTATTTTATTTAAAAAAAAACTTTTAAAGCTAACAAATAAAGTAAAAAAGCAAAATCCCAAACACAAATATATATATAGGAACATGTGCATGTATATATATACATTGATTAGGTTATCAAAGTATGTAAATATTTGCTTCTTGCAATCAAACTCGTTGTAGATGAAAACAGAAGAGATTGTGACTCAATAGTTATGTATTGATGATTGGGTCTAATATCAAAGTGGGGAAAACTTGGCTGCTTCAACTTTTAACTGAAGCTAGTCATGAAAGGACAAGAGCTATGTAAAACTGTGTACCTTCGAGGAAATCATATAATTTAGCTATGTAACTTTTTTTTCAAAAGGGTGCTGAATTAAATTTTTTTCGTAAAGTAGAAAACTGTAAATTCAAAAAGAAATACGTTTCTGTAAATTTATATCCCACATAAAAGCTGGAAATAGCTCCCTGATAGTACTTTGTGTTCTTCTTTTTCCCTCAAATCTCACAAGAAATTACTATTGAAAAGTTTATGGCATTTTAATACTCCCCTCAATTGCACACTTCAATGCCAAATAAATATGAATATATTCGAGAACAACTAAAACAGACACAAGCCCAGCAGGAGGGGTGGGAGGGGGGGTTTGAAATTAAACTAACCTCATTGTAGATTTCCAGATAGGAAACACGAAGCAGAAACTCCCTCCTGGGTGTCTGATGTATGTAACACATTAGTCAGTTACAAAACAATATGTTCTACCTAGAACACTATTAGACTGAAAATTCAACCCAGGGCATAGCCTCAGGGGTTTTCCCCAAAAATGGAGAGAGAGAGCAATTACATCTTGTATAATTCCAAACACATCCTTCACTGCCAAAGGAATAATTCCAGGTGACTTTTGCTCCCCCTAAATACAATACAACATAGAATGTTACATTAGTATCTGCGGAATAAATTAAGCAGAACATAGCAATATGGCACGAAGCTCCTCTAAAACATGGACAGTACCTAACAGCAATCCACATTGTCAATGAGGGGTGAGCACAAAACCAAACCAGCTGAACTGATCGGTTTTTTAAGGTGCTTGGTTCCTGTTCGGATGAAAAATGAAAAACCAAGGAGGTTGGTTGGGTTTTCAGTTTAAGCACACAGAAAACCGGATAAAACCTCAAACGACATCTACACATGTCCTTGTTCTATTGGTGTAGAGCATTTACATTTACTGAACTATTCTTTTTCTTTTTCTTTCTTTTTTTTGTAAAAAATTTTGAAGAAAAAAGGGGAAAAGGACATGGGAAAATGAGCTCCTCCTCTGCTCTTCTCAAATGCAACAAACCGAACTGACCCCAGTCGCTTTTAGCCAGTCCATCAGTTCGGTTCTGTTGGAGCTTCTTGGAAGATAATATTTTATCTATATTTACATCTTTTTATGCTATTAGGAATTAAATCCTGTTAATTAGAAGGTTTACATTACTTAAGGTTGTCCCGCATTAGGAATTTCATCAGTATGTACCTAGTTCTCAGTAGAGGAAGCCAAGCCACAAGCCCATTACAAAATTCTTCTGAACTTATGCCCAAAAGTGAGCCGTAAACACCCCTAACACCAACTATGGCGAAACCTATTCTTACTAACACGAGAGGAACATCCCCAGCAGTTTGGCACAAACAAAAAGAGCACATAACGTGAACTACTGATATTGTGTATGAGGCAGACAATAGCATATCCACAAGGCCATTATATGCTCAGAGTCCTCCCGGCCCAAATATCTGACAAAAACTAAAAGAAGGGAACCCCTAAGATTCCAGTAATATGAGATTAAGTTTGGGATTCAACTGGACAATTTATAAATTTAGGTGAAAAGGAGCCATATAACACTTACGTGCATTGTATGAGTCTTCCCGCTGCTAGTAACACCATATGCAAATACTGTGCCTGCAAAAAAGGCAAACCTCAAGAAAAGCAACAATATTCACAATAGACAGAGAGTAGGACTGTATCTCCTAAGTCATTACTTATATAAAATACCAATGATAGCACCGGAATAAAGCTAAAGTATCCAATGGGCATATATAAACAAAAAAAATATCCATGAGCTGGATGATATTCCAGCAAAAAGTACCATATAATATGACGCATATTCTGAATAAAGGAAAAGGCCCAAGAAATGTCATGCATGTATTAATGAATGTCCTCGTAATCAATAACAGTAATGTTTTTACAGCTACACTCAAGGCATCTCATTCACATTCAATCCACAAATATTAATCATTTTATTAAATAGGGAAAAGTAATTACCATTAACTCCTTCCATTGCACCACTCACAACATGCTGAGCTGCAACATCATAAACATGGCGAGTAGTTGTTGCAGGACCAAACACTCTATCTGAAGCAAAAAATCATGAAATTGCATGAGAAAACAAGGATAGTTAACCATAAATACAGCCGGAACTAACAAGTATTCTACACCAAAAAACCCACAAATCTTTACATTTGAAGAAATTGATTTTATTTTTTTTGATAAGAAACAAAAATTTCATTGCCACTTCAAAAGAGAGATTACAAGATAATGTGGAGGGGACAAGGCATCCCCATCAATCCATCAGTGAACCCTAGGAAACAACCATCCACTAACAGCAATAATTTAGGGAACTCAAAACACAAAATATCCAGGAGCTTCCACTACAACAAACAAAGAGTAAAAAACCAGAGACTCGCAAAAGACAAATTTTTAGCCTCCTAACTCCTGGGAAAACAGAAGAAATTGATTTCAGTATTTCACCAATAAGATAGTTGTTCTACAGCAGAAGGTCCCCTAAAACCAACTTCAATAGTCCAATCCTCCCTAAATTTAAATTTTGGGAGAAAAACCTTAAAATTTTGCCCAACCCTCCCCTATCTTCTCCTCATATTTGAGGAGCCCCCAAACTTATCCTCATAGGGAGGAGAATAGAGGTCCCAAAACACCAAAAATCACAAAACAAAATTGCAAAATTACACTTTTTTCTAAATAACTAGTATACAATTGCTCTATACACTCAAATATGGGGGAAATAAGAGATAGGATTGCTTCTCCTCAAAGATGACTGTCCCTCAAATTTCTCCCCAAATTTGGGAAAAATATAGGGAGAGTATTGGAGTTGGTTAACAGAACTAACCAAGGACTTATTTCTAGCCCAATGGTTTCTTAAGAGAGCTATTAAGGTGCTAAGAATCAAGCCAAGATGAATATTTTTTTTCGTTTAACATTCTTCTTTCGATAATAAAATTGAATCTCCGCATAATAGCATTTGGGCTCTGAGCAATAAATTGCATTTCAAAATGAAAAACGAAAGTTCTAGAGGTTGTTGAAGGGCGGCAAAGGTAAGTAAAGAGAGTGATGTGTATCTTCTTTAAAATGGAAGATTATGGACCAATAAGTTTGTAAAGTGTTTGCATAAATTGGGGTGGTGAAGTGGGCGTTTGTTTATATTATAAACACAGAAACTTGAAAAAGGATGGCCATCTTTACAACCATGGTAATTGTAATTCCTCAACCATATATTGGAGGGAAAAGGATTTTGCCAGATGAGGTTGAATTAGAATTAGGGATGCTTAGAACCATTACCTTATTTCTTTTATTGTTAATGGCATCTTTTCAAATTTGTTATGATTAGGGTCAAATTTATTTATTTTTTCCATTATATTTGCAATAATAAGGATGGTATTTCTGAAAGTTTAGAAGTAATTTTACCTATAGTTCTTGTGAGGGAACAGTACTAAGGTTATATATTCAGCTTTGTGCTCTATCTTGGGGTTTAGGAGTAACAGCTGTTTGGAGCTTTCTCTAAACCATTTGTGGTGGTTGCTTGATATAGACTACACTCAAATAATTAGTTTTGATTTCATCCTATAAACAGTTGCTGTTTTTGCAAATTTGGTGTGTGCAGTTCTCCCTTATTGGTCACTAATTGCACTAAAAGTAGAATGCCCTTGAATTAAGCATACATTAAATAAGGTATTAAGATAAATAAATAGATACTTGATACTTCCAAATGTAGCTCAAAACATGAAATAAATTTGAGAAGCATATTGCTTGCTAGGAAAAGCTTAACGTTACATTAACAAATGACAGCATAAAATCTGTCAACGGGACTCTATATGAGGTCAAGCTTGAGTTACACATAAGAGATACGGACGCAGTAACATAAATCTATTGGATATGTTAATAAGATTTAATATATCATGTGTAACTATTCACCCTTATTATGTAGATAAAACACAAATCAAAACTAACTTCCCCAACAATAAAATCTTTGAGGAAAGCAAAGATGGAAAAAGCAATAAAATTAAATAACACTAAGACGGGGAGACCAATGTTGAAGACTTATTTAGCATTGAATTTGCAAAAATGATCAATTCTCAAGACCTCATTTCCTCCTTAAAGATAAAGATAGTAGTTCCAATTCCACATGATTACAGCAATAGAGCGAGCATAGAAAGTCTTTTTGAGGTGTTCTTAAACGAAAAGAACAGCTCCATCACAAATGCATCCCATGTTCTTCCCCAAAAGCAAAGAAGTCAATCATATAATCCATTTATAATAAACGATTATATAACATTAGTATACATAAAGGAGGAGAGAGTACTCACCAAAACCATAAGCAATCGATGGATTGTACTCATTTCGAACCGTACAGTCCCCATCAGCAAACCAGGCTACTTCATCCCCCTTGTTTATCTCTCTACCACTGTACAGATGAACTCAGAAAATTGTTACCAACATCTATACTATATATTATATGTGAGGGCCACTTGGCGGTTGCCGAAAATTCTGTGTGCACTTGAATTACAAAATTACCCTTCTTAATTTAGAAAAAAGTACACCTAGTGCATAAGGTGCGTGTTTAACTGCTTAACCAAAACTCAAGGATGTTAGGGCTATTTTGGCTTTACCCCACACCCTGACCCATTTTATTTGCAAAATTAGATTTATCCCTGTTTCATGATCGTTACACTTTGTCCAGCATGCGGGACTATCAGTATATTACATAGAAACGGGGTTAAATGAAAGGATTGCGTCAGAAATATTAGACATTGCCCCCCCATTTGTACCTAAATCTGTGAGATTCCTCTCCATTCAGGAGCAAAGTCTTAACGATTACAAAAAACAAGGGCAAGTCTAATTTCTCACTGTCGAAAAATGATCATGATGTTATATTGCAACTTGCAAGTATCAAAAACCTACAACTTTCAAGAATGATGAAGTAAGACAAATTCTAGTCTAAAGAACAACAGACCAACTCTACACAGGCCACAGAATCAAAAATACGAAACAATTGAAAAACTGAACTTGACCGTACCTGAGAGGACGAAATCTGACAGTGACCGTAACATTCTCCTTCCCTTTGCTCGAATCGGGCCGGTCAAACACCGGCGTTGACAAACTCCCCGAGCTCGACGGTGTGATACTCGTCGGCTTCAAACGAGACTTCGACGTCGACGTCGAAGACGACGGAGTAGTCTGCCTAGCTCCACCTCCTCCCTTCGCCGGCGGGAGTGGCGCCGGCGACTTCCTTGACCGGAACGGCGAAATTGACGATCTTAGCGACCTGGAAGTCGAAGACATGTGAGAGGGAGATTGGAGTGTAGAGAGAGAAAGTAGAGAGAGAGTGTGTCAGGTGAAGTTCAGATGGTGCCGGCCATGGTTTTGCCGCCTTTCGTTGGTCCAAAACTTTGGTTTTTTGGCTCCTCCTCTTTGAAATTTTCCACCATGTATTTTCGGTTTCGTTTGCATTTTAACTTCTAAGGGGGTGAAATGTCAAAATTGGCCGCGTTCGTATAATCAAACCCGTTACTTGTATACAAAAAGAGTAAAGGTAATTCATAAATTAGAGGGGACGCCGGTTATGACACCAAATTTTAGTATTTATTGTTATATGAATAATTTAATTATATTTTTTATTAGATAATTTTTTAAAATAGGATATAAATATAATAATAAATAGAATTAAGGAAGCTTAATATGGTTTATAATACATAATTTACACAGTAAAATTTTTAATACATATTTTATTTAGACGATAGTACACTACGTGTAATTTCTTTTAACACTCCTTCTTGTACTGAGTCAGAAATAGAATAGTACATATCTTGTTGCCTCGTTAAAACCTTGTCAAGTAATAAAAATCTTATGTAAAAATAACCTTAATCGAAAGAAAAATAGTACAACATTATAACAATTATGTTAGATTTCCACCGTTAAGTTTATACTTCTATTTGATCTTTACTTCGATCAATAGAGTTTACATGTATCATTACCTCCTTAAAAACCTTTCCAAGTAACAAAACACAGTGAAAAAAATAAATCTTGGTTTAAGAAAAATAGTATAACGTAACATTATGTAGATGTTAGACTTTCTCTCAAGTTTACACCTCCCCCCTGATGTTTACATTAATCAAGGAATTTGAAAAATTTATGCATGTATCGTTGTCTTGTTAAAACCTTATCAAGTAACAAAATCCAATGGAAAAATAAACCTTGGTTTAATGAAAATAGTACAACGTATGTGTGAATATTCTATCATATGTCACACCTTCCCTTAATCATTACTTCGATTATAGGAGTTAGAAAAACTTAAGCACCTCTATGTGTTTCACATGATTTTCAAATATGACCTCAGGCAAAAATTTGGTAAACAAATATGCCGCATTCTCCTCAAATCTTACTTGATTCATGTGAATCTTGAGGAGAGCCCGTTTTTGTTGATTATAGAAAACTTTGGAGATATATATTTCGTATTATCACCCTTGATATAACCTAACTTCATTCATTCGATGCGAGTTGCATTGTCTTCATAAATGCAAGTAGACTCTTCAGTTGTAAAACTTAAACCACTAATCCGTCGAATATGTGTAATGATCGCCTTTAACCATATACACTTATGAACGGTCTTATGTAAAGCTAGGATCTTACAGTGGTTCGAAGAGGTAGGCATAAGGGTTACTTGGTTGATCTCCAAGATATTACCGTATTCCCAATAGTAAATACATAACCAATTTGGAAACAACCTTTGTGTGGGTCAGAGAGGTACCCAGCATTAGCAAAACTAACCCAAAACATCATTTAGGGTTTTAATGTAGGGGTATCTTCTTGGCATCAACATTTACTTTAGAGATTGATGTTTCATCTGTAGTTCCATCTTTCTTCAATGGTTTTTTTCAAATATCGAAAATTATTTTTGATACCGTTCCAGTGACGTTGCGTTGGTGCTGAGTTAAATCTAACTAACAAGTTCACTGAGAGTACTATGTATAGTTGAGTACACTGGGCCAAGTACAATAATGCGCCTATTGCACTTAGATAGGGATTTTCAGCTCCCAACACCTATTCGTCATATTCCTTTGGACGAAATGGACCTTTAATTAGACCAAAATTCGACCGATCATGAGAGTGCTAACATGATGCATTTTGTCCATATTAAATCGCCTGAGCATCTTTTGGACATACGCAGACTGGTGGGTTAATATTTCACAAACTCGATGTTCTAGTACAAGACCTAAACAGAATCGAGTTGTCCCAAGATCTTTCATCTCAAATTCAGATTTCAAGTAACTCGCGGTTTATCTTATTTCATCAAGAGTACATATTATGTTCATATCATCAACATCTACAGCTACAATTGCAAATCCGGAACTTGTTTTCTTTATGAATACGCAGGGGTATAATTAATCGTTCTTATATCCCTTCCCAATCAAGTAGTCACTTAGATGGGTATATCACATTCCATCCGGATTGTTTTAATCCATTAAGTAAGCATTTTAACCTAATTGCAAGCGCGTTCCGTAGTTTAAAGTCACTTGACTTGGGCAATATAACGCCATCAGGTACTTTTATATATATATATGAATCAGGATCCCTATAGAGATATACAGTAACCAAATCCATGAGCTGTATTTCTAATCATTTGAAAACTACCAAGCTAACTAAGTAATGGAACGTTTATAACATTTAGGCAATTCCAGAGCGACTGTGGAAAATCTTACGCCACAAGATGAGTCTTTTAATCTAGGACTTCTTTTTTTTCATTTACATTTTATGGTAATTAATTATTTATATCCTACAGCCTTTACACTTGGGGCGATCAGTACTACCGGACCAAATACCTGTCTCTTTGCTAAATAATATAATTATGTCTGGATTGTTTATTTCCATTTAGGCCAATTTTGCTCTTTGTTGATATCTTGCAATAGAGCGAAGTTCGACATCATCGTGCTCTTTGAATCATTGAGCAATAATGTATCATCAATGCATATGGAGAATCTTTTCATTAGTTCATATGCCCTCTCTTAACCCATTGAGATTTATTTATTCTCTATAATCATTTATAACTTTGGGACGTCCCCCAGTAATGATTCATGGACATAAGGTAATTTTAGATAATCTTATGAAAAGGGTTTTTACATTAATGATTAATTGATCAATTTGTGCTTTAATCCACCTCTTTTTTGTGAGTATTTGTCGAAGCAAGTTGCCTCCTTTTATTCCTTTAGGAAGCCATGGCCTTAACCACACATCCACTTGTTGTGGACTTCCAACCTTGCAGGCATATTGCAGGTAATATGTTTGATCTAGTGACTTTTCGATATCAGTAAACGTATCAGACATCGAATTTGTTATCTTTTAAAGATTTATTATTCTTTTTCACTTTACTGTACATTGTTGTGGGGATTAAGATAAGACAGAGTGGAGACCACGACAATTCCTGTCGTTCCATTGAAAATTTATTTTTCTATCTCCCACTAACGATGGAAAGACTATCTCATCAAAGTGATAATCGCAATTCTTAGCGATAAAGATATTAGTTGACAAGGATTCCAAATGGCGGATTATCGTTGAAGAGTCGTGTCCAACATTAATACTTAATTTCTCAGCGAGCCCAGTTTAGTGCGCTGTGGGAGCGCAATAGGCATATATGCATAAAACATCAAGCTAATATTCAGTTACCAACCGGTACGCATAAAATAATTGTCTAATATTGGGCTTTGAATCAAATAAGTAAAGTTACGTGTAATATTGCATAAACCCCTGGCATCTATAGGCAATATTGTGCGTATAACCAATGCCCTATCTACGATCTATATCCTTTTGATTATTGCTTTTGTAAGACCTTTTTGTGTATGCACATGAAGAACTGGATTCTTTACTTCGATTATATGCAATAATCATCAGGTACTTTTGATGTAAACTCTTCAGCTTTATTGAGTTTTATAAACATGATACAGTAATCAGGGTGGTGAGTCCTTAAGCGTATAATATGTGCTAAGAAGTTTGTAAATCAAGTATTTCTTGTAGACAATTATTCGACTTGTGACTAGAATATCGAATTATCCACCAGATCCATAAAGTCTTTTGAATGGTTTCGCATTCTGGATGGATTAATCCTCAAATATATCACAATATTCTTTGTAAGAATGGTATATTTAATATAGAAATGTCTCAATCCTATTTTTGCTAAGGAACAGGCTTTGAAAAATCGAGTGTCATTCCTTTGACATGATTAATGAGGCATAATGGGAAGGGGGTATTGCTTCCAGTGCTTCGGAAGTCAATGATTACTCTTGAACATTACTAGTATTAACACGTTGCAATGTGTTGAATTTTTTTCACATTTATTTGTCACTAAGAATAAGGGATGTCCGTGTAAGTACTTTAATATATGGATCATCATGACCAGAGTGTACTAGGCAAGCATGCCAAAGCCTGTATGAGTCAGTGTCTTATAATACGTTATTAGTGACATTATAGGATTCGACAATCTTTATCGTAATGGGGTACATTCCACTATAATGGCTCATAAGTTTTTCTAAAATGTGTTTCTTTGTACATTTATTTAGAGGTAAAATAAATATATTTATGTTCCATTCTTACATTTGGTTTTTTAATGATTATTGTTGCTACAAATATCATTAACAAAGTTTGGGTCGCTCGAGGTGCATATAAAGCGTATGTGACTTTAAACACCATTTTCGCAACAAAATGGTCAGCAATTCTTCGCTTTTATGATGATATGATCATCATAGTCACATAGGTATTATAGATTATTCATGGCCTATTTCGTTGAATGGTTATGGTGTTCTCACTATCAACCAATCATTAAAGTTATTCTCGATTCATTTTTATAGTAATGAAATCGAGTATACATTTCGAACTTTGTAGTAACAAAACGAACAAATTCAATTACTTTAGAATAAAATTCTAATAAACCCAACAGTAATTAATCAAATATTTTGTTTAGAAATCTAATTCTTTAAATTGCAATTAAATTTTAAGATAGTACGTGCTACTTTAACGTATGCATGAGTCATTACCATCTCTTTTCCTTTTATAACTAGTGGGTTCTTAAGTGAATCTTGGATTTTATTTCCCTGACCACTAGGTGTAGTTGAACGAATTTTTTGCCATACTTCGGAAGAGTCTCTGATGGTGAAAATTATTAATCCAATTTGCCACGCCAACCACGAGATGACATGTGGCCATCCACGCCAGCTATCAGGCCTGCCTAGCAGGAGGAGCTCAGAGGAGCCTTGTTGGGTCACTACAAGAAGGGTAGAGACCCTCAAGGATTGGGGACCCACTCGAGAGTTGATTACGGACAGCGAATTTCGGAGCTCTGACTCCATAGCTCTTTCGGCGAGCTTTAAAGCTCCCTCTCGCCTAAACCACTCTGCCATAGTGACAGAAACATGGGCGACTGCCACTTACCTTGTAGAGCACGCATAACTCCGCTCACCTTCATTAAATGCACACCAATTACATTTAATACAGTGGAATTCATGGAGAAGCAATGTTAGAGTTGGTAATGATCTAAGCATGGCCTTAGACCTGCTCTAGGAGCTCTGGCCACACGTTTTCTCCTAGTTATATATATACAATAAGCATTTACTTACTTAAACAACCAAGTTAAACTAACCTAGCAACAACTAGACAAAAATCTAAGAATAAGGAGAATCCCACATTTAAGAGCAAAAAGACAAGAGAGAAATAGAAGCTCAGAACACTCAGTAGAACTCTTAAAATAGATAAGCCAGAACTCGTGCAGCCTGAGCACATTCTCATTATAACATTGTGAGAATAGGACAGTTAGAGAGGCTTTTAAGAGTTTGTAATACTTGTTTGTTTATCCGAGCTCCTAGCTCTATTCCACAGAGGAGGACTAACCCGTATCTTCATACGAGGCCAACATCTTCTATACATCTCCAACTCTATTAGTTTGTTGCATTTACTATATCAATTATTTGATCCAATCATTTTACTGTGTGGTCTAAATACCCCTCCAATTTTTAGCACCAACAATCTCCACGCCCCACGTTATGACCCTTGCATTCCTATCCTCGTTGTATGTTATTGACATGAGGGTTGGGGTTAGCACATTCAGTCCCCTTTGCATTGGGTTTCTTTCCATCATTGACCTTATTAAAATTGGCTTTGATAACTTTCTTTATCCCTACAGGTATAATATTATTACTCAAAATAACAACAATGCTGGTTATACTGGTTCATTAGTATAAGATATTCCTTTATTAGAATACCCACCTATGGTACTCACACTACAAAAATGAAGACTTTTAGTGGCGTATTAACGCGCCAACAAAAATACTAAAAACGCGCCGGCAAAAGTCAATTAACTTTTAGCGACGCGTTTTCGCGCCAGGAAAGAGCGCCAGCAAAAGTCCGCCGGTAAAAGTAACTTTCTGACTTTTATCGACGCGAAAGTAAACGCGTCGGAAAAAGTCATCTTTAGTGGCGCAAAAACGCACCGGTAAAAAGCAGCGCGCCATTGAAAGTTAATGACATCGTGTCTTGAAAGTATACTTTTGCCGACGCATTTAGTGTCTTTAATGGCTCGTTAAACACGCCGGAAAAGATCACTTTTGCTGACGCGTTCCAAACGCGCTGGGAAATATCAAAATCGTGATACGAGAAAGGACTTTTGCTGACGCTTTCTATAAAACGTGTCGTAAAAAAATCTTTTTAGTGGCGTGAAAACGAGCCAATATAGCTAAAAGATTTATTTTTTTATATAAAATTTAAATATAAATACAAATGCGCTGGATAATTTTTTTATTTTTTTTTCTTATATTAATAGAAATGCTAGGCTGAACCAATATAGCAATAATCAAAATGATATGTTACATAAATTATCAATACTTTAGTAATATACATATTGTTATGTCTTAAACATTAATACAAAATAATAAAAAAAAAGTATCAATAATAAAAAAAAGTCAATATCTTAATCACTTGAGGGATTATTTGGAGTGGCACTTGAAGGAGTCTTTGAGGGCTTGACACTTGAGGGCTTGACACCAGAATCCATGTATGAATTTTTGCATTTGAGTAAGGACATTGCTCCTCTCATTCACCCAGCTGAACCTATTGGTTACCAAAAGGTAAAAGACATTTAAATACCGAAAGCTGTAACTAGTAAAAATATATATATGAAATTGTGACTCTTAATTTGAAATAGCCCACATAAATTGAAATAGCCTGGTAAAGGTTGTGTTTCTTGTATTGAAAAATGTATTTTACACATGATGCGGAAAACATTACTTTTCATCACACGAATAACATTCCTCCCGATTCAAATTAAACACAATCTAATAACATATAGAAAGAGAATAGGGCAAAAAGGAGGCTCAGAACTATGTATATTATTATTATTATTATTAATCAAACAAGAACAAGATGCTGATGTTTGAAACATCCATAGCTGCAAACTTCTAGTTGCATGTGAGAGAAATCAAATCAAACCAAACCAAATCAATCTCTCACACACTATCCGGGTTGCCCCGCCAATATACAGGTCAAATTAATAATCTCACTTAATCAATATCTTAATATTATCATCATAGCCTTCCAATTCCTTCGATCCAAACACTCCAATTCCTTAAATCCAAACTCACTGTTATCTTTAAAAATCAACTCCGATTAACAACAAGAAGATGACAGAGAACGACAGCAACAATAAAAGCAATGTACCAGATGAATGAAGCTGATGAATGAAGCTGCAATGCATTGATTTCCTCTTGAATATCTAGCCTTGGAAACAATTTCAACGTGTCATTATAAATACTTTCCAATATAAAAAGTTAAGGCACTGCTAACGTTATTAATTTGAGACGGAGAAAGTGTAACACAAACTCTGACAAATACAACTATTAGCCGATCACATATGAGTTGAACAAATTTAAATACAGTGACCGTTAAGAAAACTTTTAACATTTATTATTTTAGGAGGCTTTTCCAGTTCAATGTCAAGAATATTACAAGAGAACAAGCATTTACGATAATTCTTACATATTTTGAATTGCTTGGCAGCGGGATTAATATATTGAGTATTGGTGCGCAAGTTTGAAAAAATTAAGGGGGGTAAAATGAAGAAAGCATATATAGCCTGCCAGATACCAAATTCGTGTCTAAGTGTCTAGTGTTTGAATAGTGTAATTAAAAAAAAGCAAAAGGCTGTGCGTTTAGTAAAAGGCTTTTGTTTTGAAGCTTTTGGAGTGATCAGAGAAAATGAAACACAATAGAGGGAGATGACAACGTAACCAGGTCACGCCACCCATTTTTAGAATAGGAACCGTTTTTCAAAAGTAAAAAAAAATAATTCAAGAAAAGTAGGGTAGACATTGATTAACTAGTGATGATAAAAATAAAAATTGGGTTAAGGTGATTACCTTTTTTTCATGTTTCAATGGAGCTTTCCTGGAGTGCAAAATCTGTTAGGCTCTGGCATTCATCTTTCTTTAGACCGGAATCTTCAATCCTCTTCGGCAACTAAAATGAGAACTAAAGTACTGCAATATCAATCATAAAAGCACATCAATTCCAATTAAAAAAATGTAAATTAGAAAGAAACAAATATAAAGATTTAACATTAAAAATGTTGGGTATTAAAGAGAGAAAATGAGACCTTCAGAATAATGAATTCATTGGGTCTAACTTGTGTAATCAACAGAGAAAGCAGGAAAGTTGAATGAATGAAATCCGTGCGCCAAAAAGAGGAAAAAACAACATAACAACAGAGAGATAGAGAAGTGAGTAAGTCCAATATCTATCTAATTCTCCAATTTGGCCGGAGTGTAGGTGTCTCTCCCTGGAAACGGGTGAACTAAAATCAAGAGCAACCCATGATAATAATAATAATAAGTCTAGAAGACCTCTTCATATAAAAAAAATATCACTAAAGTTAATAGTTGTATTTAGCCAAGAAGCCCTAATTCTTATTTCCTCTTTTCATGTCTAGCCAGGAAGCACCAACATAAGATACATAAATTTGCAAAGGATGAAGTTCTTGAAAAAGAAGGGAGGTCTAAGCCTAACCTAATATACAACTCACTTAAATTTCTTTTTCCCCAAGGAGGATGTGCATTGCTGCCATTGTTGTTGTTTGTTTTCAACGGTGGTGGTTGTACCCAACATCTTCACAGGCCCTACTTGATAGGAGCCATGTTGTATATGGTTGCATTCAAAGTGTCTATTCATTATATCTAACAAGTTTGTAACATAATCCTAGTCACTCATTTGTCTAAACATATCTAACTGGGCACCTGTTAGTGACTTCAACCTGGTTAAGCATTCTTGCATTGGCCATTAACGGATAACTCCGTGTCGGATCATATTGTGTTATCATGTCATTTTGCCAAAGTCCACCGACAACCCAAATATAAAATATGGTATCAGGCTTCTCTAGAGTGGCTGCCATAGGAGAGTTTGAAGTTAAATCTCTAGTGTTAGCTTAAAACTAGATAGTTGAGATTTTGATAGGTAATTTCTGCACACAATATGTCAAAATCTAAGCCATCCAATTTTAAACTGACGAACCATATTTACTACTCTACACTAGAGTATAATGAATGACGAGGAATTGACAATATACCTGTGTAGCGTCCAATCAATTGTATCAGCAAAGTGATTGAAGGTCTTGAGGAAGTAATCAGTCCCCCATTTAATGATCTCTTTAACATGATTGAGCTCCCCAGCAGCTTCGTATTTGGCACTGTATTCGATCACACTCCAACTCAACATGGTCATAGCAAAAGATGCCAAAAAATTGAACTTGATTGCTTCACCTGAATATATATATATATATAGAACTTTCACAGAAATTGATATACTTGATTTGTATTTGATTTCTTTTAACCATATTTTTATTCTAACTGTTCATTCAGATCTTGTGATATATGTAACTCTAATAAAAGTATGAACTCAGTTATTATACAAAATAAACAATTGCCACGCCACTACTAAATTCTAAAATTAATTTAAAGTTGAAAATGTAAAAGTTACTGTTTGATAAATATATTAATAACAAATCCTATTTAACTCATTTCCTTATTATTTTATTATAACAAATCAGATATATATAGTTATATATTAGATATTCACTCCATGTATATCCTCACATGATGGATGATGTATACAAGATCATATTTCAACGAATGCAAATTAATTAATACAAATAATAATCTGATCTTAGAACCACTGACCCAATAAACCACAACTTTATATATATACACATACATGCATACAATCCGGCTCTAAAAATTACAGTCGTCTCTCTAAAGGAAAAAAGAAAAGAAAAGGAAAGGCTGTCTATTTTGAGGAAAGGCATATGAATTTTTTTGTTTAACAAAATTGGTGGAATTAGTCCTTATAGTGAAATCATCGATCATTTCCATCAAATTATATTAAAAAAATTAAATCTAGAATTAGGTGAAATGACTAACCAAAAATTTTGGTGGCCAAAGATGAAGATATATATCAAATTTTCACTAAACCCGGTTTCCGGTCAAATGTTTTAATGAAATTTTGTGAAGCTTATTCAAATTTTATTAAAAAAATTATCTATTTAACTCTCAAAATGAAGGGTTTTTTTTTTAAGAACAATTTACAGGGTACCTCCTTCTCCTCTCACTTTATTATTCATTTGCCTGTCTCTATTCTCTTTACTTCCTTTTTTCCTTTAATATTTTCTCCTTTAATATAGATATAATATGAGAAAATAATGAATATCGAGTTATTTGTTAAACTAACAAAACGAGGGGCTTATGTAAACTATATAATAATTTAAGAGCTAATTAAGGAGCACTACTAATGGATTACATGATTCTGGGAAGCTAAATACAGGATTGCACATGAAATGTTACTTAACCTGGAATATAACCTATAAATATAAATTTGGGGCTTTTCACATGAAATATTCAAATATTCAAATCAAGGGTTTTCAGCACCAACATAAGAATATAAATTTGGGGCTTTCACATGAAATTCATAGAAATAAAATCAACAGAGGCTGATGAAGAAAGATTGAAATTTTACCTTTTTGTTGTCCAATGATATGTTTATGCATGAGACGTTGATATGGCTCGCGAAAATTAAAGGAGATGAAAGAAATTTCTGGATAGGGGAATGGTTGTGGAGGGGAGATAAGCCGGGGACGAGTGCGGCTTGTTCAACAACAGCGGAGAAAATGGCGTTGCGTTAGATGAGAGGGGAGAGAGAGAGAGAGAGAAAGGGGACAGGGCTTGTGTGAGATGGGTGTTGTGTGAGACGGGTTTGCTAATTTACTTACTTTTAACTAAAATAATTACTTCCGCGAAAATGAAACAAGAGCGGGGAAAGAGGCGCCATTTTTTTTTGGTGCTTTATAACGGCGCGATGAGACAAACGCGCCAGCAAAGGTATACATGACTTTTAGTGAGGCGTTTTAATGCGCTGGTAAAAATATTTGATAATTCTATAACGACGCGTTGAGACAAACGCGTCGGCAAAAGTTTATATAATTTTTAACGACGCGTTTTAGTGCGTCGGTAAAAGTACTCGAGATAGTTGTATTATAACATAATTATACCGACGTGTGTGATTATAACGCGTCGGTATAGATGATCTTTCCCGACGCATTTCAAGTAACGCGCCGGTAAAGGTTATGTTTCTTGTAGCGTCAAGTGCTTTTGAATCCAATATATCAAACTTAGTTCGAGTTGGGTTAGTCATCTTGATATACAAGAGACATAATCATGAGTACATTCATGATAATTTATTTTCTATGATTGTGAATTAGATTTCAAAATAAAAGATTGGTATGGTTATATACATTTTTTTTCGATGCTGTATATGAACGTACTTTATCATATATTAATGCAAACGAACTTGCTTTATCATGGAAATATATTATATGCTTGTAAATGTGCCGATAAACGTACTTTATAATGGCAATTTATCGCAATCAATATAAAACGATATATATGAACATGCTCAACTATTCAAAATAATAAATTGGACATATGCAACAATTAATTTATAACATGCTTAACAAATTAAATAATTATATGCCAATAATATATTGACAAAAAATTGTAAATATTACACCAAATCTAGCAAAATCACAACTTGAACATTTCGTCAAATATAATATAAATAAACAAAGACATAAACTTAAGATGTTGTAACTACTCGCAAGTCATAATAGTGTTATAATTTCAATATGTTGACATCACTTTAATAAAAATTGGACAAATACATTATTATGCTAACAATAAATTAGAGATTTATGATATTAACGGGATCAAATAATAATAAAACTTATTTTGCAAAGCACATAACAATTAACAGTATAAGTAATTATGAAAAACACAATTATATAAGTAATATTCAAATTTCTTTAGCATGCTGATTTACCATTTATAAATTTAATTAATCCATCTAAAATATATATATACACTTAAATATACCAATATTAGAATTTAAATTGGTTGGTCAACAACAATAATTGCATAAAATACAGCAAATTCATATATATATATATATATATAATCCTTAACTATAATAAAAAAAAGAAAACATATATATCTATTAACATATTACATACACACACATATATATATTAACGTAAACTATATATATACAATATTTATACAAAATCCGAATCCAAAAATTCAATAGAATTATCAAAAGAAATGAAGAATTATAATAAATGGGTCCATTTAACTTTCACCTTAAATAGAAATTTAGGCAACTTGAATCTCTTAACTGATCCTTAATATATGGTCAAACCAAAGCCAAAGGAAATATTGGTCAAATCGCAAAATCAATGTAAAGTATAAAGTTACGGTTTTCCTAATCCTATTAAAAGCCACGATTAAATTTTAATTGGATGCCTTTCTTTCAAATCAAGGAAGGCTTAAAGAATTAAACTAGCAACCCCAAAAACATTAATTCCGTTTGGTCTCTGACGAATTAATTGTAATGCCCTTTTTTTTAAAAAAAATTTAAATTAAATGGACATACACACAATATATATACCAATATATGCATATAAATTCATGTATGTATATAGCCGAATAGGACGAAATCATAAGCAACTAAAGCAACTTCGCAGTAATCACATCACATATATAAATATAGACAAAGAAATCCATAAACTACAGATAAGTGTTCAATCTTATATATATATATAAGAAAAGGTAAAAATGAGCACCTTGATTATGTATGTATACTACAGTTTTTTCCTTAAAGGTTGTACGACGAGAGAGGAGACCAGTGACGATGGCGGCCGGTAGCTAGGTTTTTTTAGAGTTAGGGTTATTAGCTCTGGGCGTGCTAATAACGTGTTGTGGGAATAACTCAGTTATGTCTTTCATTAAATAACCCCTTTAAATAGGGCATGGATATAATAGTAAATAGGATTTACAAGAAAGCCCAATATGATCCATAATATATAATTTACATAGCAAAAATCCTTAATACATATTATATTTAGACGATAGCACACTACGTGTAATTTCTTCAACATTTCTTATTTTATTCTTAAATTTATTTAGAGCAGTATTATTCATGTTTTTATATTTGTTATAAATACTTCTTTATTACAGATATTTTTTTTATGATAAATTTATCATTATTAATACACTTGAAGGCTCGCATAATGAGAGGCGAGTGCCATCACATATAATTGACCCACATGGAAAGAGCTTGTTTATGAAAACTCGCCTAACATAAGGTAATGGAGTGCTATAGTGTTTTTTCAAATAAAGCCCACCCAATGAGAGGTGAGTGTACTTATATAAACTCGGCTTAAATGAGGAGAGTGTGTTGCTAAGCACTCGTTTAACATTAAGTAATAGATGGGAGTGTTTATGATAAATAAGGGAGTGCTAAAATGTGTTTTTAGTTAAATTCTAAAGGGAATGTTTGTTACATATTTAGGGGTATAAGTAACACTACTTTTTTTTTGTATAAAAGTTAGGGGTGGTTTTATATAATTACCGTTGGGGAAGGAAAATTGTACCATATCATACTATTGTCAAATATATCAAAGTTTTGTAATGGTACAATATCAATCAGTATTGTACTGTACGAATTTTTTTTCATACGGAATTTTTTTGGCATGGTAGTGATACTCAAAATCATTACCAATGGTATACCGTACCATATTAAAATATTGGTATTGCCATAGTATTATCCTACCATACCATTACCGATTGCACAATTATGCCAAATACCAAAATCATACCAATATACCACAACATTTACCAATAACATTTAGATCAAGGGTCCAAATTTGAGCTAACCAAGGTTTTACTTTCGCGCTAGCATAAGGTTTCACAGATTCATTCACAAACATGCCGCCCCACTCTCTCTCTTCTACTCCACTTCCTCTTTTCTTTTCTGTAGATCCACCACCGTCACATACTCATCGCGGCACTGCCACCCCACCACTGTCATACACAATATCTAATTTTAATCACTTCATCCACCCCTCCCTTTCCAATTCTACCAAACCCGTTTCAAGACCTTCTCCATTTGAGGTTAATTATCTTTCTCTTTCTCATTTATATTATCTCTTTCATTTATCATACATTCATATGTATCAATTGTTTACCCTATTTCTTATTATTCACTTTCATTTATTTTTTTCCTTTTTTTTACTATATCATACACATAATGATGATGAATTAACAGTTTGCAATGGCCAAATAAATATCATATCCACCAATCATTCGACTACCCTTAATCAATCAAAGGCTAATCATATTAAACTTCAAATATCAAATACTTATATTCATTTTTATTTTTATTTTGCTTTAAACTTTTATCAAATATTTATCTTCATTTTTTTCTAGTCGTATTAATCTTCAATCTTTCGACTTTCAAGTATTTAATAGATGTGTATATATTGATTATAATTTAGAATGCAACAATATTTATACATGGTTTAGCGTTATTGGAACAATCGATTGCAAAAACTTAATCAAAGGCAAGTAAAAGTAACTTAATTATTTTATTTTAGCAAAAAATGCTCACTTTTTGCTTGTCTACTTTCGGTTTTTTTTTAGAATTGATTTTTTTGTAATATACTACACTATACCAATATTTCGGTATACCAAAATTTGGTTCGGCAATAATATATTTTGGTGTACCAAATTTTTGGTATGGTACACGATACACTCGATATGGTACAATATTATACCAAAGCCACCCCTAGTTACCGCCACAATCCTTCCAGTGAGTACTGTGTTGAAATTTCTATACACCAAAATATAATATCATTATTGTACTAAAATTTTCAGTACGGTATATTAAAAACGGTTCGGTACGGTTAATAATCGTACATTACCAAATTTTTATCCTATTTTAAAAATAAAATAAATAAATAAGATGCATATACTTAAATAGTAATTAGTGCCTGCCAATTTTATGGATGATCGACTCAATCAGATTGCAAATTAAAGCCTCAAAACTATTATGGGCCAACACATTAGTAATTGGTATTTGGTATTATCTTGGTAGTCTAGTATTACTTTAGACGTTTGGTACACATTGGTATTTGGTATTACTTTGGTAGTTTGGTACACATTGCAAAATTAGAAGTTATAAATTTATTGGGACTCGAACACATTATCACTGAGATAGAAAACAACGATTCACCACTGTACTATTTAACAATTTGTTGAATACTTTCAATTTTAATTTACATATCTCCGTGAATAAAGGAAGACCATGCACACGCATAATATAAGTGTCTAAATGTATATATTAAAAAAAAGAGTAAAATTAATAAAGTGTTTGTTCTTGCTTTACTTTTTATTATATTTTTGAATATAAATAAATTAAAAGAAAAAATTGTAAAATGAATAAATAGTAAAGCGATTAGGAGCCTTATTACACTCTGAAAGCAAGGGTTTTGAGTCCTATGGCTTATTACCTTAAATTAAAGATATTCTTTATGAAATAAAATTTCACAAAGGCAAAATTAGAAAACCAAAAACCTAACATAACTTTAATAGCCTCTAAATCACTTATTGATTTATATAAGTAGATAGTAAATAAGGATTTCTAAGCATTACATTTAGAAGTTTATATCTATTTATTAAAAAACTAAAAAAACTAAAAATCTAACATGGTTTCAATATTCCCGAAATTGCTTCTAACTTTATATAAGTAGACTAAGTTGTAAATCATGTAAAATGCACTATTAACCGTTCAAAAAGTATCTTAAATCTCAACCACCGGATTATTTATCCTTTATACAATTTTCAAATTCAAAAACCACTGGCCCTTATTATACAGATAGTGGATAAGGATTTTCAAGTGTGACATTTAGAAGTTTATATTTATTTATGTATAGTACGTATTTACTGAACATATTGAGAAGGTTTAGCATGTCCACAAAATTATCAAATTTTTCTGTCTTGTTGAAAATTAGAAAGGAATTGAACTTATAACCTTAAGCATGAAAAACAAATTACCACTTTACAAAATGTTATTACATGTTTTTAACGTGAAGAATTACAAATTTTATTACACATGTAGAGTGTACTATTAGATTAATATGTCAAATTATTAGATCTAAGGGTTGTGTTAACGATTATGAGAGTGATTTCATAGGATCAACATAGTTCAATCCCCACCACATCCTCTCCTCTTAAAGCTTCTAATAATTGTAAGGTTATGATTCCACGTTAATAAATGAAGTCTAATCCCCAAGTTTGATTATACGTGAGCAAACACAGTTCAATCACCAACCCCACCTCTGTCCTTTCACCAGTGTGATTTCACATGATGAGCAAAAATAGGGTTCGATCCCTGCTCCCTTCGCCTACACTTGAACCATATATCCATTTTGTCCTAAACAACAATGTTAATTATAATTTTTCTTAACTTGGTCTCCTCTCCAAATAAAAGTAAGGAGTAAAAAGTTTATCTGATGTATTGCTTGTCTTAAAAAATAAACTGTTAATCGTTAATTATCGTTTTTTTCTACTTAGTCTCTTTAAATTTTCCAACTGTTTGTGGTGGTTGTGTGTCCATAATTGTATGAAAAAATGAAAAGTTGTATTATTAAATAATTGAACGTATCAAGAAAAAAAAGCTTGGTATCTCTAAATTAAAATAAATAATCTAAATAATCCTTCTGTTGTATTGCTTGTCTTAAAACAAAGAAGAAGAAGAAATAAAAAACTCGTTAATTATCATTTTTTAAGCTTGATATCTCTAAATAAAAATGTAAGTGTCAACACTTTTGGAGATTTGGAGAAGAAGAAGAAGATATTGGATAATAAAGAATGAAGGAAAAAATTAGATAAGAGAAATAGGCGGAGAAATTGAAATATAACATGAGGGATGATAGAGAGACATATTAACGGACATTGTAGACACCTAATTTTTTCACCCCCGCAAGAACCCTAAAAGTCCTCGGAAGTTACACTTGTAGTCCGGAACTCACTTGCACATTAAAAACTATTAGATAAGAGAAATAGGCGCGACAAACCTAGCTTTATTGCATGACAAGTTTCCCAAACACAGACCACCAACCTTCTACACATCAGTATATCAGAGGCATTACTTCAGTAATTTGTCGTGTGACATATGTACATTTATCGCACAACAAACGGCACACTGTTGTAGGGATGTTAAACTTAATATGAAAACCGACCGAACGGATCAAACCGATCTGTAAAACCCAGAACCGAAAAAAAAAACGAAACTAAAAATAAAAAAAGGAACCAAAACCAAATAATTCGGTTTGATTTTGGGGTTGACCTGTTCAGACCTGAACCAGATTTTTTAAATAGGCTCAAAGCGACGTCATTTTGATATTTTTATTTTTAATTGTGTAACCCTAAATATAAAAGACAATGAATTTAGACAGTGAACTATATTCTCTCTTCTGCTGTTTGCTGTCTTTTTCTCCAGTCCTGAGTGACTGAGTCCCCTTCCTATCCTCTCCTCACCTCCCCTCTTCCTCAATTAAATCATTCTGCCTTCCACCGTCGCACACTCATTTATTCATGTTCGTTTATGATTTATTTAACATATATATATATATATTTATATTGTGATTATCCTTGTGCACTATATTGATCTGTTCATCGTCACGCACTCTGTGGTTTATGTTCTTTTAATTTTGGATCTGGATCAGTAGTCAATCTTAAGTTAAATAGTTTTATTATACCACCATTACACGATTTTTAGCCTTTCTACAATTTAATATTTATATACGGTATAATATTTATAAAAATAGAAGGTCAATGTTAAAATAATAAAAGACATATTCTATAATATATATGTTTGATTTTCAGTCTTGAGGTCCATATTCTATAATATATACAGTATAATATTTTGCTTCAAGGATCAAATATAAACTAGGTTAGATCACGTTATCTAGTGCATGTATATAGTGAATATACCAACATTAATTGCCTAATTAATTAATTTTTCGTGGTATGGGTATAATAGTGCAGAACATATTAATAATTCCTTTTTGTTAATACAAAATTAATGTGTTAATGAACTAATCAATTAGTTTTACATGTAAATAGTCAAATGTGTAATTAGCTAATTAGGGTATAGTCTTAAATAATGAGTAAGTTGGATTTAATAGGCAAGTGTTTTATTAATTAGTAATAATCATGCATCTTTCATTACTTTTAATTTTAAATTTCAATTGCTTTTAATTAGTAATGTTATACTTATAAAATAGGTTGGACCACATTATCTAGTGCATGTATATAGTGAGTATACGAATATTAATTGCCTGATTAATTAATTTTTTGTAGCATAAGTATATTAGTGCAGAACATATTAATAATTCTTTTTTGTTAATACAAAATTAATGTGTCAATGAACTGATGAATTAGTTTTATATGTAAATAGTAAAATGTGTACTTAGCTAATTAGGGTATAGTCTTAAATAATGAGTCAGTTTGATTTAATACGCAAATGTTTCATTAATTAGTAATGTTCATGCATCTTTCATTACTTTCAATTTTAAATTTCAGTTGCTTTTAATAGTAATGTTATACTTATAAAGTAGGTTGGACCACATTATCTAGTGTATGTATATAGTTAGTATACCAATATTTATTGCCTGATTAATTAATTTTTTGTGGTATAAGTATATTAGTGCAGAACATATTAATAATTCTTTTTTGTTAATACAAAATTAATGTGTCAATGAACTGATGAGTTAGTTAATTAGTTTTACATGCAATAGTAAAATGTGTACTTAGCTAATTAAGGTATGCTCTTAAATAATGAGTCAGTTTGATTTAATAGGCAAGTATTTTATTAATTAGTAATGTTATACTTGATTTAATTTTAAATTTTAATTACTTTTAATCAGTAATGTTATACTTATATCTATCTTTCAACAAAAGTGATATACTATGAAATTTGGCACTATAAATGAATAACTTGTGATTTATTTTTACAGATGTAAAATAATAAAATAAGTTGGGCACCTCAGTCTAAGGGAAGTGCTTCTAAAAGAGCTAAGGTCTCTGGACATCCAGAACCTCAAACTCAAACCTCCGAGTCTCCTAACACTTATAATACTCAATCATTTTCTCAGCCTTCTAGTTCTTCTCAAGAAAAAAAAGCTTCTTTAATTATTTGCTTCTTGATTATGTATTTTTTTATTACTTCTAAAAAAGCTTCTTAATTATTTGCTTGTTAATTTTGTAGATGGATTCTGTTGGTGAATCGCCATCATTACAGTCGTAAGAACAATCAATTCCATCTACCGTCTTATCAGAAGAAGAGGCAATAAAGTTGTTGGAATCATTGAAAAGGAGGAGTAGATCTTGGGTTTGGGATCATTATGAAAGGTACATACATCATTATGAATCTAGTTTTGATATTAGAGCCAAGTGTAATTGTTGTAAAACAACTGATTATGCATGTGATACAAGTTCCAATGGAACAAGATCCTTACTTTCTCACATTGATAAATGTAAAGAATACCCCCTAATAAGGTGAAAGTATGCTCAAAACAAAAGGTCTTAGCTTTTGAAAATCCTACCCAAACTATTGTTGGGTTTAATCAAAGAAAAATTACCGAAGCATGTGTTGAGATGGTAATTATGGATGAGTTGCCTTTTAGCTTTGTGGAAGGAGATGGGTTCCACCGTTTTTGTAGGAAAGCATGCCCTAAATGGAGAATTCTTTGTCGTCAAATAATTGCTAAAGATGTCCTTAACATGTACTACATTGAAAAGAGAGAATTAAAGCATATGTTAAGTGCATATAGGGTTTGCATTACCACCGATACATGGACATCTGGTCAAAACATTAATTACATGGTTGTAACTGTACATTTTATTGATGTTGATTGGATGTTGCACAAAAAAATTCTAAGTTTTATTGTAATTCCAAATCACAAAGAAGAGTCAATTGTTAGGCTTTTAGATGAATGTTTGTTGGATTGGGGTATGGAGAAGCTTCTCACCATCACAATTGATAATGCTTCGGCCAATAATGATGGTTTAAGTGAATTGATTAAGAGAATGAATCGTTGGCAATCTTCTAATGCACTTTTGCTTGTGGGTGAAAATTTGTACATGAGATGTATTGTTCATATTTTAAACTTGATTATGAAAGAAGGTTGAATGAATTGAATTCATGCATCCAAAGCATTCGTAATGCAATGAGATATGCAAGATCTTCTCCCCAAAGTTTATAATTATTTAAAAATTGTGTGGAGAAAGTGAAAATAGTTTCAAAAGGACTTGTGGTAATGGATGTCCCTACTAGGTCGAATTTTACTTATTTGATGTTGCAATCAGCTTAAAAGTTTCATTCCACATTTGATAGGCTAAGAGATGATGATTCTGGTTTTGAGTCCTACTTTATTAATGATAAGATAATAGGGCATCTTAATGAGTTAGATTGAGAAAATGCGAATATGTTTGTTACTTTTTTGAAACTGTTTTATGACCCCATTTTGAGAGCATGTTGCTCAAATACACCAATGGTTCATCATGCTTTCATGGATTTGTTTAAGATTTATGGCCAATTGCATGAAATAAATGGCATTGTAGAGTTGGATTATATTAGAAGCTCTATGCAATCCAAATATCACAAATATTGGGGTGATTTAGAAAAAGTGAATCAATATTTCTTTTTAGCCATTGTCCTTGATCCACGCCATAAATTAGAAAAGGTGACCGACTTTTTTAAGGTATTATGTGATGATGATATTAGTAATCAATATGTTGTTGAAGATCACACAAATGGAGTGAAGAATTTATTGGTTAAACTTTATAAGTTTTATGAGGTCGATGTATCTATTATTGCTCGACCAACAGAAAGTATGAGTAGTGGTGGTGGCAGTTCTTCACAAATGTCAAGTGGTAGTGAGATATCAAGCATGAGTTCTCAAGCGGAGGGAAAATTACAGGAAAATAGCCAAATGAGGAAAGTTAGAAAAAGTGGCATTATACAAAATGACGTGGATAGATATCTCTTTGATGCTATTGAAGGGGAATAAGATATAAAGTTTGATATTTTGAATTGGTGGAGAGTTAATGGGGCATCAAAATACCTTATTCTATCAATTATTGCACGTGACGTTCTAGCCATTCCGGTATCAACAATAACTTATGAATCATGCTTTAGTACTGATGGATGGATAATTGATTCATTCCATACTTCTTTGAGTCCAAAAATGGTGGAGGCTTTGATTTATACTCAAAATTGGATTAGAGGAAGTCATGTTGCTTTACATCATGAGCCAACCATTGAGGAGGTGGAATTTTGTGAGATGATTGAAAAATGTATCTTTTGTCTTTAAACTATTTGTATATTTGATTTTAAATTGTTAATATTGTTAATATTATTAATCTTATAATCCATTAAATCATTTTTTTTTGTTTACATAGAAATGGCAAAGAGTGCTTTCACCATGATGCCTCCAAAGCCTAGAAGCTAAAGAGATGTTCGAACTCAAGATTCAAGAAAAATTGATCTTTTAAGAAAAACGTGTTCTTATTTTGTAATAGTTTAGTAATTCTATTTTTTGCAATTTTATGGGACTGTCTTTTTGCCTTTTATTGGACTGTTTTGATCATATATTGGATTGTTTTTAGCATTGTATTTGGACTATTTTTATCATTATATTTGGGCTGTTTTTTAGCATTGTATTTGGACTGTTTTTTCCTATTTGTAAACAGCTTTTAAAGCAGATTTTTTTGACTGCTTTATACCACTATTTTTAGCATATTTTTGACAACTTTGTACCACTATTTTAAGCATTTACTGGTCACTGTTTTGTGTCATATGTTTAATTTATTTTTTGCCACAAGTTTAATTTCTTTTGTACCATGTTATATTCATTATTTTATGCCATTGTTTATCGTTAAATTCATTTAAAAAAATATAGGTAAAAATTGAATAAAACCAAACCGAACCCGAACCGAAATATTTGGTTCGAGTTTGGGTTTAGAAGATTTCTAAATCGAAACCGAACTTTTACATTTGGTTTGGGTTTAGGGTACCTTGGTTTCTACCCCGACCGAAACTGAAAACACCCCTACACTGTTGTGGTTTGTCACACGACAAACCCTTGCCAGCACTATAAATAGGCCTGCACCCCCATGGGTTTAAGGATAGGCTTTTTACCCTAGAAATTCATACTATTCTATTTGATTTTTTGATTTTTAAGTGATCTCAAGTTCGATTTATATATTTGTCTAATTTCTAAGAAATTCTCGAGTCCATTCTCGACATTCGAAGTATTATATTCTTGAGTCAAATTCTCGAAAATATCTGGAAAAGGAAAGTTAATTTTTACCGCAGGTTTTCTTTGCCGTATTACATTTTCTTTATTTCATTCTTATATATATATATCGTCAGGAAGGTAATCAAATCTCTTATAGTAATCAAATTATATATCCGTGTACTTGTTTTATCGTAATCATCCATAGTAGTAAACTTGTTATATCTGTTGTTTTGCCCACTTTCTAGTCAAATAAACTTATTGACAAGTTATTGATAGTTTATTATTTTCAAACGAAAATTCTTTTGAAAACCTTGATAAAATCATTTTATAAAGCCAGAATTTGTAAGGTTATTATCGTCCATATAAAACTAAGTTTCAAAATCCGGACTGATAAAAACTTACTTATGAATCAAACTCGGATATATTATGTCTTCCACATAGACTATAATATATCCAATACGCCCCTCAAGAGTTCAATTCCTTATTAAATCAATTCATGTAAGATCCGATATTTTCTAAAAATAACCAAACGAGACAATTGTTATTATTATATGAGAAAACGATACTGAATCAATCTTAAGTTTTTCAAAATTAAACTTTTGTCACTAGTAATCAGACTTTGACAAAACCAAAACATTTGATCATGGAATACAAGGTTTTCATCCCTTTCTATGTTTTCCCCCAAGTTAGGTTTCTTTAAAGATATTTTCGGAAAACAATAGAATATCAGTAAAAGCATCCAAGTTCTTTAACATAGAATAAATATATAAAGCTTGTTATAAGTTGTAAATATTGTATTAGGAAGGTAGATAATTTAGGAATCCTAATTAGTAGTAGTTTCCTTATCTGTGTAGGAGTCTCATGTATATAAGTGGGTAATCTTCTCTCTAATAATATAAAATATATTTTTTCCTCTCATCTTAGATTACATGGTATCAGAGCGATTAGGGTTTTGTTTCTTGGTCTGTTATTTGACAGCAGTTTGCTAGGCAATAAGCTAGGGTTTCCAATTTCGTTTTTTGGTTTAGCAGTCCAAATTGCTTGTTTAACCTCACCTCCGGCCTAGGGAGGATCACCATCCACCGTCTAGGACTCGCTCAAAATCCGGCCTCAAGACGAGCAGCGCGTGGCCCTCACGCGCCACCACAAGAAGTTCGGCACCGTCACACGCGCCGGCGCGTGACGGCGCGTGACACCTCCGTTCAAGCTCCGTCCACTGCCGTTGGCTTCGTCTCAGCATCCACAGTACATATATGTGCTTGGTTTGGTTCAGTTCATCTTTATTTTGTGTATATCTGAATTTGGCTTGCGTTTTAGCCTTCCTCGTGTAGTTTCTGCGCATCCAAATCTGAAGTACAATTGTTTCCAGGCCTGAAACAGTTTCTAGTAGCTGTTTGTTCGGGTTTTGTGCTTTGTGGTTGCTGGTTAGTTTGTTCCTTGCTTTATTCGTGCATTGCAGTTTGTGGTTGGTTCGCTTCTCACTATCTACTATAATTTTATTTGTTCTTGTGTTCTTTACAAATAAAATTATTTGAATCATGACTGATAAAAAGGCAACCATTGTTTCGGATGTCATTTCGGTGATGTCAAAAATCACTGACCACAAGCTTAATGGCTCTAATTACCTGGATTGGAGTAAAACAGTTCGAATTTATTTGCGAAGTATCGACAAAGATGATCATATGACTGATGATCCACCTTCCGATGACTCTAAGCAGACATGGTTAAGAGAGGATGCTCGATTATTCTTGTAGATCCGAAATTCCATTGAAAGTGACGTCATGAGTTTGATTAATCACTGTGAATTGGTTAAAGAATTACTAGATTATTTGGATTTTCTATATTCTGGGAAAGGGAATATTAATCGCATTTATGATGTTTGTAAAGCGTTTTACCGTGCAGAAAAACAGGACAGGTCCATTATGCGTTACTTTATGGATTTTAAGAAAACTTTTGAAGAACTTAATATGTTGCTGCCATATAGTACTGATGTAAAAGTTCAGCAAAAACAGAGGGAGCAGATGGCTATCATGAGCTTTCTAGCTGGGCTTCCATTTGAATTTGAAACTGCAAAGAACCAGATTCTTTCTAGTCCTGAGATCTCATCTTTAGAGGATGTATATACTAGAGTTCTTCGCACAGAAGGAAATCCACCAGTTCAGACTCCATCTGTTCCGTTCAATAGTGCTCTAGTTAGCAGAAATACTGGGTATGAACTTGGGCAATCACAATATAGGGGAGGCAACCAAAGGGGGGGATCGAACAGTAACAATTTTGATACTCGTGCACATGATTCAGGAGGTAGTGTCACTCGAGGACAGGGATCCGGTGGCATTGTATGTCATTACTATTATAATCCAGGGCATCTTAAGCGGGATTGTAGGAAGCTTCGGTCCAGGACTCAGAGAGCTTACTCAGCCCATATTGCATCCTCTAATGAGATGGTTGAAAAATCAGTCTTTATCCCTGCAGATGAGTTTGCCAAGTACTCTAAGTACCAAGAATCTCTAAAGTCTTCATCCACTCCAGTCACCTCTGTCACTGCAATTGCTGATTCAGGTAAACCAAATACATGCCTTGTTTCTTCATCATCCAAATGGGTCATTGATTCTGGTGCCACAGATCATATGACAGGTAATTCTAGCCTCTTTTCTACTTTTCAGTCACATATATCCCCTTCCAGTGTTACTTTAGCAGATGGAACATCTTCTTCCGTTCTGGGATCTGGAAAAATCACCCCAACCCCTTTGCTTCCCTTATCATCTGTTCTACATTTACCTCAATTGTCCTTTAATCTAATTTCTGTAAGCCAGCTTACTCGTAAACTTAATTGTTGCATCTCATTCTTTCCTGATTATTGCTTATTTCAGGATCTTATGACGAAGAAGATTATTGGTAAATGACATGAATCGGGAGGCCTCTACATCCTTGACACATCGATACCTAAATCCGTTGCATGTTCGGGTGTCACATCTGCTTTTAAGGCTCATTGTAGACTCGGTCATCCTTCTCTTCCTCTGCTTAAGGAGTTGTGTCCTCAGTTTAATAAGGTGTCCTCATTAGATTGTGAGTCGTGTCAATTTGCCAAACATCACCGTAGTAGTCTTAGTCCGAGAGTCAATAAGAGAGCAAGTGCTCCGTTTGAATTAGTTCACTCTGATGTTTGGGGTCCATGTCCTGTTATGTCAAAAACTGGGTTCAAGTATTTTGTTACTTTTGTTGATGATTATTCTCGTACAACTTGGTTATATTTAATGAAAAGTCGTTCTGAATTGTTTTCTCATTTTTGTGCGTTTTGTGCTGAAATTAAAACTCAATTTGCTACTTCTGTCCATATATTACGCAGTGATAATGCCAAAGAGTATTTATCTTCATCTTTTCAGATTTACATGATTCAGAATGGTATCCTTCATCAAACTTCTTGTGTTGATACTCCATCCCAAAATGGAGTGGCAGAACGGAAGAACCGACATCTTCTTGAAACTGCAAGAGCCCTATTATTCCAAATGAATGTTCCAAAACCATTTTGGGCTGATGCAGTTTCCACAGCATGCTTTCTCATTAATCGAATGCCCTTATCTGTTCTTCGTGGTGAGACTCCTTATAGTGTTCTCTTCCCAAATAAATCATTGTTTCCTATTGAACCCAGAATATTTGGTAGTATTTGCTTTATTCGAGATGTCCGTCCACAGGTTACTAAGTTAGATCCCAAGTCTTTGAAGTGTGTTTTTCTTGGGTATTCTCGTCTTCAGAAAGGATACAGATGTTATTGCCCTAGTTTGAATAAGTACCTTGTGTCAGCTGATGTTACCTTCATGGAAGAAACACCATTTTTTCCTTCTTCCACTTCCAAAAGTCAGGGGGAGGATGATGATTTGTTAATATATACGATCACGTTCCCTGAACCCGTTGCTGAACAAGCACCAGTCAGACCTCCCATCCATCAAGTCTACTCCAGACGCCGGCCTGCTGATTCATGTCCTCCACCAACTTCTTCTCCATCATCAGATTCCGTGACGAGTGATGATCTTCCTATTGCTTTACGCAAAGGTAAACGCCAGTGTACTTATCCTGTTTCATCTTGTGTCTCTTATGATCACCTATCACATTCATCTTGTTCATTCATTGCATCTCTTGATTCTATATCTGTTCCTAAAACTGTTAATGAGGCTATATCGCATCATGGATGGCGTAATGCAATGATAGAGGAAATGGATGCTTTAGACAAGAATGGTACATGGGACTTGGTCACTTTACCTGCGGGAAAACAGGCTATCGGATGCAAATGGGTGTTTACCGTCAAGGTCAATCCTGATGGGTCTGTTGCTCGTTTAAAAGCCCGCCTCGTTGCTAAGGGTTATGCTCAGACATATGGCGTTGATTATTCTGATACTTTCTCTCTTGTTGCTAAATTAACATCTGTCAGGCTATTTATATCTTTGGCAGCTACTCATCATTGGCCTCTGCATCAGCTAGATATAAAGAATGCTTTTCTTCATGGTGATCTTCAGGAGGAGGTCTATATGGAGCAACCTCCTGGGTTTGTTGCTCAGGGGGAGTATGGGAAAGTCTGTTATCTTCGTAAATCTTTGTATGGCTTGAAACAAAGTCCTCGTGCTTGGTTTGGAAAATTTAGTCAGGCTATTGAGACGTTTGGCATGGCGAAAAGTAAGTCTGACCACTCTGTGTTCTACAAACAATCTGAAGCAGGCATCATTTTGTTGGTTGTATATGTAGATGACATTGTCATTACTGGGAGTGATACTATGGGAATCTCTTCTCTTAAGTCCTTCCTTCATGCTCAGTTTCATACAAAGGACTTAGGGATGCTAAAATACTTTTTGGGTGTCGAAGTCACAAGGAGTAAAAAGGGTATTTTTCTATCTCAGAGGAAATATGTTCTTGACTTATTAGCTGAGACAGGGAAATTGGGAGCAAAGCCGTGTAGTACTCCGATGATTCCTAATGTACAATTGACAAAAGATGGTCAACTATTTGAGGATCCTGAGAAATATAGAAGATTGGTGGGGAAGTTGAACTATCTTACAGTGACTCGCTCGGATATTGCGTATTCTGTCAGTGTGGCGAGCCAGTTTATGTCGTCTCCAACAATTCATCATTGGGAAGTGTTAGAACAAATTTTGTGTTACCTGAAGGGAGCACCTGGACGTGGTATCTTATACGCCAATCATGGACACACTCGTATTGAAGGTTTTTCAGATGTAGATTGGGCAGGTTCCAAGGTGGATAGACGGTCCACATCAGGCTATTGTATCTTTGTTGGCGGAAATTTGGTTTCGTGGAAAAGTAAAAAGCAAAATGTTGTATCACGATCTAGTGCAGAATCAGAGTATAGAGCTATGGCCCAGTCTGTGTGTGAAATAATGTGGATATGTCAGCTCTTAAATGAAGTAGGGATTAAGACTTCGGTACCGGCTAAATTGTGGTGTGATAATCAAGCTGCCATACATATTGCGTCTAATCCTGTGTTTCATGAACGAACGAAACATATTGAACTCGATTGCCATTTTGTCCGCGAAAAGATCCAGCAAGGCTTAATTTCCACAGAATATGTGAAGAGTGGAGATCAATTGGGTGATCTCTTCACGAAAGCCTTAAACGGGGTTCGGGTTGATTATCTTTGTAACAAGCTGGGCATGATCAATATCTATGCTCCAGCTTGAGGGGGAGTGTTATAAGTTGTAAATATTGTATTAGGAAGGTAGATAATTTAGGAATCCTAATTAGTAGTAGTTTCCTTATCTGTGTAGGAGTCTCATGTATATAAGTGGGTAATCTTCTCTCTAATAATATAAAATATATTTTTTCCTCTCATCTTAGATTACAAAGCCAATAGAGACCAAAAGGGCAAAATGGGTGCTTAACACTTTTCAAATCGTAACATAGTTCCCGAACCCTATAGAATCCTGGTTTCATAAATAAATATGTATGGAATGGGCTTATTTGTAGCATTTCCCCTTACACAATCCCTTTTGTTTATTTTCTCGTAAAATGTACTGATGACTCTGAAGGAACCCTCCTATATTTAGATTAAAATAGTAGGACACATGATAAGAATTATCATTATTTAAAAGTAAATGGAATAACGAAATCCTTTCCGATGTTTTAGACCCCCAACTAAAGGTTGAGACTCAGGGGCCGCATTTGCGGATTTTCACAGACACGTAGAGAACTATTTTCATCATTCTCGATATATATGTTTAAGTCATACAAGCATTCTATTTATACCAACAACATAAAAAGTCAGCAATCACACCATGTCCACTTTATCGATTCACTTTACAAAATTTTGACTTTGTCCTTCCTCGAGTTGTAATTCTTTTATGGTCGGCGCTAGCATATAGCTTATTTTACTCAAGTCACCAAACTTGAGGAAAAGTGCTCATGATCTTATATAGCTGCCCTGACCTCGACCCATATAGTTCTTTGCATGTGTGTGGTCAAACATGTATGTAGTTAAAGTCACTAATCCATTTTCCTAAAATAGATAAAAGATAGAACAAGCCCCGCCAAAAAAATGGGGTTGACACGTCTATCAATGATCTAAGAAATCAATACAATGAGTCCAGGGATTAAATTACAATAGGGGAAGGTGTTAAGCACTTATCTTGCCCCTTTTGAGTCTCCTTGTCTCGTATGTTTGCTTCTAAATGGATGCTTGTGCGGAAAATGTGCGCCTAAATGTGACGTGACTCTTTATTTCAGCCAGAAGCGTTCAATAAGAATATTTTGGTCATTTTGTGTGCTAATATGTCAATTTGTATGAAAATGCCCGTGAAGATTACATTTTAGCCCTCTAAGCTTATGACCTTTTTATTTTAACCCTTAAACTTTTGGAATTTGTAATTTAATCCCTTAAAAAATTAAACATGTCAACGAGTTGGTTCGTATCGGTTTCATGTCGAGTCTTAATGAATTTGTGTAAATTTTGCTACCACCTGAACATGACCTGATAAGCTATAGGGTGAGTTTTTCTTATTCGTGTACGACTCGATTTGTTATTGTATGTTATGACATAACTCACTAGTACACACTAAAGAGATAATTATTTAAAATATATATGTATGATTTCCATTAGAATAAGGCGAGTGAATAACTAAAATTACTAAAAATAAAGGATAAACATATATATATACACTAAAATATGTACAAATCATTTCTTATTTTAATAAATATTAGTTTTATTAAAAAATGAACGGTCTAATGGATGACTCAAATTCATTAAGAGTAAACTTGTAACCGATTTGTTATCATTTCGTGTCAAATAAGTGGACCTGTAACTAATTTATTATCATTTCATGTCAAACAGGGAAACTTGATAACCACTCAAATTCATTAAGAGTCAACCCTTAAACTTTATGAACAAGTCTTGTATAGAGCCAAACTAAGGTCTTTGATTAGGCTATACTCCCCAATTCTCCAGTATTAAGGTTTTTGGCCTTTTCTAAGAAAAATTGGTCACTAAATACATGTTTGTATATAAAACCCTTATTTATATATATACATATAAATATACAAATTTTATAGTTCAAGTGAAAGTCCTTGTTGATGAACGGAGTCGAGGCAATGATTTCATCCGTCTTCGTACCTTTTGTACAAATAGAAACTAAACAATATAAATTTCTAAAATATATGTTTATGAATTTATGTGCCAAAATAGACAATTCCAGTAATGGTATTGTCTCAAAACTGTGTATTTCTTAAATTTTTTTCCGAACCATATGTTATCAAAAAAATTTCAGAATACTATTTTGCCTTTTAAATATGTTAAATTAGTTTAGAAAATTCTAAAACTTCATATTCCAATGTAAAATTCAATTCTTAACAACTTCTGTCTCTATCCATTTTACGTTTGAGGTCGTTTAAATCCCGAAAAACGTAATTTACAGATCTGGACAGAAAATAAAACCGAGTCTCGTGTATCACACGATCTCTTTAAAACAATTACGCCGCTTCACCGAAGTGCTTCGAGATTGCTAATCGGCGTAATCGATTTTATTTAAGCACATGATATATCAATCGAACTAGAATTGTGTGAACCACCACTGAACATGACACAAAATTTGTCTAACTTGAACATGAAGAACATACAAATTCTATGGAAACCTGGAGAGAAAACTAGTGTATGATATGTGTTTGTTGTGTGGAAGATGGAAGCTATTTATAATCATCATGTAGAGAATACTATTGGAATAATTAATTAGCCACTAATTAATTATAGTAACCTCCTCGTAAGTGGCCACTAACACCCATTAACATGGATGTTACAACATGGTCATAAGTGACTACTGACACTCATTTTCATGGATATTATAACAAAATATTTTTGGGTGACAATTTCTCATTCACCCATTAAAAATGACATATAAAATACTCATTTTCCAATATTTTCAACCTTTCTGGCTCATTGCACTTGATTCAAACTTCAACTATTTGCTGATATTAGTGTCTTGTACACTGGGGTCTTACTTTAGGCTTTTTAAAGTCCTGGAAATGGTGGGATTATGTTTGATCTAGTGTGATGGCGATGCATGAAATGATAAAATAAGAAATTTACAAAACTCTTATAAATGCCATAAATGTAATGGAATTGGGGGTACAGATGTTCACGTTGATCTGCAATGCATGGAATGACAATGGAGTGTATTCCTACAATTTTAGGAATTCCCTAAGTATCATAGAAATAGATCAGTGGATGTTTAAATTAAGTGTTATACATAAAATAATTATGGATGTTCCTTCACACAAATTTTTAGGAGTCTTGGGAATTCCTAATGGATGTACCAAAGAATGGTCAGGTTTGACACACTATATATATGGTGGAATAGGGTCATGGAATGGGGTGTCTTCATGGTTCCTAAGCGAGGTGACTTCAAAATGATGATGGAATGAAAATGAATTGAAGTGAGTACCACTCCCAAAATACGACTCACTGGGAAAATACGAATTCGTAAAACAGAGAATACAGCTCATCACGATCTCTAGTGATTAATAATTCTAGGGCACACTAAGTTACATCAAATGGAAAAGGTTCCCTCGTATGGTGTATTTTACAACTCACCCCGATCTCTATTGCTATCAACACTAGATTACGTTTTAAAGTCCACAAGGTCATTATGGTAATATGATCTATCACACTCTTAACCCGAAAGGGCATAAGATTACGTAGAAACATACAATGATTAACACATGAGAGGCATCACTTGTATGGCGATCCACACAGCATGCCATGGTTTCTAATACTTGGTCACTTAGGTAGGCGCACTACATTATGTCTTGAAGTCCTCAGGGTTGCTAGGACACATGATTTGTTACATTAATTTCTTAAGGCATGTTATATTATGTCAAAGAATTAAGGGCTCATTATTGAGAGGTGGGTCTACCACTCAAATAACCAAAGTGATTGTGTTAGGATGAGCGGGTTGGGATTCCCTTGACCTAGATATTGAAAATGAATTACAATAATAATGGTGTGTTGTTTATTTATGTGTTTGTGAATTGCTTAATGCTTGTTGTTCCAGTTTAGATGTGTGTTCTGCCATGTTTGATGAAGTTATATGTTTCAGGAATGCTGTTCAAAGGTAATTATGAGTTACAAATGTGATTCCTGACCTTTTAAATGGGTTTTCCATTTCAAGGGAATGTTCGACGACAATATGTGTCACCGATGTGAATTGTTAGTTGTGAATAATTATTTTCTACATTATGATTCAATTATGAGTATTTTTCAAAATTATTGATTGTGTGAATTAAAGTAAGTGTAGAAAGCACATGCTTTTCCTCGATAGCAATGTCGTTTTTTTTCCGAAGATTTTTTAGGGTAAAAAGGGGAAACTCTTGTCTTGCAATAATTAAATTTAATAATGTTTGAGCGTCTTTGTTGTTTGTTTTTATTCAAGCATGTCATGCACCAATAGAGCATCACTCCAATTTTTTTGGAATTTAATGTAAGCAAATTGGCCTTGAATTATGCAGTTTAGACATAAAAGAGTGTTAACACTAAGGTAGAGTGTAGTAATCGTTTCAAAAAGACACATGGAAATAGGTTTGAGTGCACATGACAAAATTGGTTGTATATGAAAAATTATTTTAGAAACCGTCACCGTGAAAATTTTAGTGACATTAAAATAATAAAATTATACTTGCTCTAATAAAAGCGAAAATCTAAATTATATAACTAGTTTAATTTAAGGGTACATAAATAATTTTACGTGGAAAATAAAAGTGGCCTTATTGACACACATTTAAAAGTGAGATAAAAATGGCTGGAGTAATGACACGTGGCTATAGAGGAAGAGGAAATTTGTTGGGTGGTGACACGTGGCTAGAAAGATAAGGATTTGTTGGAAAAAAATCTAATGAAGAAATGATACATATGGACGGTTATAATTAATTAACCAATGAGAAATGAACTAAAAAAAAGACTCTTGACTTTAGTTACTAAACACAGCAACCATAAAGAGGAAAGAGATAAATAATGAAAGGTAGGAAAAGGCATACAAAATTTGTTGGTTGCATGACTTCTGAGAAAACATCAATAAATGTATAGTTTCTTTCTTTTATCAAAGAATACTATACATGCATATATATTAATAAACTAAATCATTTAGTTTACATTTGTTAATACATATACATAATATTATTTATTATAAAATCATACTACATATATATAGAATTTAGAACATAGTTATAATATTTATAATTTAACTTATTCTTAGTAGTTTGTAGAGGAAAAAAAGGAGAGAAGATTATGACATCTCGTAAAAGTAGTGTGTGTAAATATAGATATAATAATAATTTTAATAAAAATATAGTATAGTTTAGATACGTAAAGTAAGCCATATAATAATAATTTTAAAACTTACAACCACAAAGGTTAAAATACACAAAAAAAGTGCCACTTTTACTAATAATGATCTTATATATACCCTGCTAAGAAAGAAGCTAGGAAAAAGGGTTATAAGCCTTATTATTTTAAGAAGCGGCATAAATGTATATGTAAATATATAGGATATAATGATTATTCTAAAACAATCTATCGAAAGTCGTATTTTCAATTTTTTTAAATAATTAACTTGCGTAAAAGAAAAACAAGGTAAAATTTAAACATGTTAAATAGACTATTTACTAAGGATTTAAAAATTAATGTTTGATTTTAAGATACGAGGTTACGGAGAGGAGAATCGAACAAGGTAAGTAATATTTATTCTCTATCTTAAGGCTTTTTAGAAAACATTAATGTTGTGTACATTTAAAGTACAGTTATTTTTAAGCCATATAGACCAAATGCTATCATGAGAATATATATATTGAAATTGACAAATTGACTTGAGATATTATTGAAACCCACTTCTATGAATTGATATGTACAACTCCAAGGATAATTAGGTGGCACGCCGAACACCATAATTGTTCAAAACTAGTTCGTTATCAGCTAATCATTTGATTAAAAAATAAAATATTGGGCCCTAATAAACTAGGGCTATTCATTGGCCTTAGAAGTGGATTGTTATACAATTTATTTTTTTGAATGATATGGTATTTTAATATTCATAATTTTGTGAAATATCTTTGCAATGTTTTTAAAGATACGACGAAAGTCATGATAATTTTACTAATTCTTAAAACAGAAAATGAGTATTTTACACGGGGCTTGTGAAGCTCAACCTTCTTTTAAATATTTTCAAGTAACGCTTAAGTTAAAAAGGTGGAATAACCTATGCAATGATAAGGAAATAAATAAATAAACAAAAAAATAATTTTTTTGAAGAAATATCAATTTTGATATGATACAATAAAAAAATGAATTCGAAATAATGTTATACTTTTACTAGTGTAATAAATACTTTGCATTGTAATAACTCCTTAATATTATATTATAGATATTATTGATTTAAGCATCTTAAGAATTGTGGCATTATAAGGTGATATCGGAACTAAGGTTCTATAAAATAAATATAAGTTAAAAATTATGATAGTCATGAATAAACTAAGTCTAAGAAGTGGAATTTTAAAATATTTGGTATGTAATTTTGTACATATATATACACCAATAATTTACCTTTGTCATGTAAGTATGGCTGCACCATAGAAAAAGTGAATAATCAACTCAACATAGATCATGTTACTATGGTTTCTGACAATGTGATGTGTCAAAAAGTGGTTGATATGTATTTAATATATATTAAGTCAGTAGCTTAAATCATTTATGTATTCATATAAAAAAATAAAGAGCATTCAACAAGATTTAAATAATAATAAAAAGAAAAACAAATTGAAGAAATAGGTTTTACCCTGAGATTTGAATTGAAAAACTGTGAATTGATTGCACCAAGTCTAATTATAAGCTTTCACTATTCTCCAAACATGCTAATAATACTAATCTCAGAGTTCTTTTAAGAAAAATTCTAAGAATAACAATCGCAATTGGTTTAGCAAATCCTCTCAAGAAAATTGTTGATGAATTTTTTCGTTCATTGTATTGTATTTTATGTCTCTAGACCTAAATCCCCCTTCACTTAGCTTTAAATACCTCTTAAAAGAGCCTAGGTGAAGCATTAAGTCATAGCCTTGGAGTGCGGGTTGAACTGGAATTGAAATTAGACATCTAAGTTAAATATAGGGAGTCGTCCATTTTTTTTCTTTCTCGGGTGCTTTACCGGTAGACGCTTCTCCAGCTCTCGCAAGAATTGTATGGGAGTCGTCCTTGAGGGACTTCCGGAATGACTGTACCGAGGAATTCTACCATACTCCATGCAGTTATTGTTGTTGATCTTGCAGAGCCTACCCAAAGGTTTAGGTCGGATTTAGGAAGTGGGCGAGAAGTTTTTGTATTTCTATTAGAAGCTTAAAAATTGTGCAATGCTTTATTTTGCTTAGCTACTTCGTTATGTTTTAAAGTATGCGAAAGCTATTGATCTACTATATAAGATAAGCATAAAGGGGATTCACTACTAATAAGGGCAATAATCTTCAATACTTCAATTGATTTACTAGGCGCCAATGCTATTGCTACATTTAAGCATGTTTGCTTACCTACTTGCTTAAGCTGAAACTGAAATTCTTTCGGACTTTAAAACACACATATTCTCGGATTGTTAATTATAAGCCCTTGACCTTTGAATGATTGCTAAGCCTCTTTCTGACTACTAGTGGCATTTCTTAAGAGCACATTACTCCTCACTCCTAACAGCTTGCTTCTCAAGCAGCCACATCTTTTTGCCTATTCCTGGCGTCGAGGCACAAATTTTGGCATTAAACAAATTGGCTAACCACTTTGTGTTGTATTATTCCACTTTTCGATGCTTCGATGGGTTTGTTGACCTATAGGTCTTAATCTTATTTTGATAATAACAATAAATCAATCATGTGTAATTTAACATGTTTATTGAATTAAGTTTGTAGTTCATTATCTTATGAATTCAAGAAAAGCGTGGAGTTTACGAAGAAAGCATGCCACGTGACAAGGATCATTCAATCCATATCCAATCTAGTCAACATTGCATTGGACAAGTCAAGGAAGATCAATCTCATCACAATGCTATTCATGAAGATCAAATGATTATATGCAAAAGCTTCAAGACTATTGCTTCAAGTATAGATCTAATTGAATAAACAAATCAAAGCATTCGAAGACTCATTAATTCGATAATTGAGTGAGTGCTTAAGATTTATGTAAAGTTTCTTATTTGATTATTTTTATATCTCAAACATAATCATGCATCATTTATAGATTGAATCAAATAAGCTTGCAATTGAATTTCTTTGAAAACATCATTCTTGCAAAAATCGATTTTGAAATAAATTCATAGTAAATTCAAATGATTATATTTTGAGTTTTCCAGAATATAGGTGTCTTAGGAACATATTTTTAAGGTCCCCATAACATTAGAATTGATTTTGGAGCTAAATTGCAAAAGTCCAAAAATTGAGATTTTGGCTTGATGGACAGAGCCCATTAGTCGACTGAGCAGCCTCTGATACCAATAAGACATATAAATCTCTACGGGAGATCTTACACCGAAGATAACGCGAAAACTATCTCTTACAAACAAAGAGCATACATAAAGAAAACAAGAATATCAGAAGAAATAACAAAGTAAGAATATTAACAATCAAACATAAATCACGATGATGTTTGCAAAACTCATAATTATGAGGCATTTCATTGAAAAGAGGGAATTACAGGAGCATACGGCTCAAAAACCAGACTTTAACATCCAAACTCGAATGCCCTACAAACTAACACTAACTGGCTATTTATAGAAAGCCAAGAGCAACATAAAACACACAATTTAAAGTTATCCATATAGCTAGAAAGCAGTACAATAATACAAAGCTGACCAAAGAAAAGAAAAAAGGCGAATGATAAAGAAAGCAAATAAACGTGGCTAAATAGTACCACAAAAAAAAACAAAAGCAAAAGATTATTTGTCATGACCTGCCGACACTGGGTGCTAGATACGAGTTGGCAAGTTGACTTAGTGAACTCAATCTTCATCTGAAACTTCTGAGTCAGAATATCTGCCAACGAACTTGTCTGTGTCTGAACTTCTAAATCCAGTATCCTAAGAGCTGAGTCCAACATAATTGAGGTGTTCCGTAAGCAATCTTTCACAAGCTAGATGATTAGTAAGCCATGGGGATTGACCAAACTTGACTTGTTCTAGGATATCATTTAGTGATATACCATTCAAGGAGCTGATCCATTCCAAGAAAAAGACCTAGTCAACATTGTAGGGTTCTAAAACTGATTTTGCGGTGGAGATGTGGGACGAGAGGTATTTGTATAAACTTATGAGATATATGAGGCAATGCTGTGGCGTCTCACAGGTTTCCGAACCTCAAAGGTTTAGACTACGGTTCTCATTCTTCTTGTTGTTATTCCATGTTGATAATTTTTCCAGGATTAGTATGAGATTATGGCTTCTTGATAAATATGCTCTGTGTCTGCCACATCGAGATTAAAGGTCTGTGATTAGTATGCTTTATGACTGCCACTATTAGTGGATCTCTCACATTATAAAACTCAGATCTAAATCTTGTGGATCTCTCACATCATAAAACATAGAAGCTATCTTGCTCAGAAAACAAAGAAATTTTTTATGATTATTATGCCGGTGTTGTGTTTTCAGTAAGGTCCCTGAAGCATGTTGACAATTTAGGCATGGTGCCGTTGTGATGTCATTTAAGCTCGGAGTTGTGTGCTGAAAAGAAGAACATAGCTATATAATCATAAAGTGGTCAGTTTAACATAAGTCAAAATTTCGTTGGATTGTGTTTTAAGAAGAAGAGAATCATTAGGTTATTTTTTTTAAGGGGAAGAGATCTGGTTTTTTATCAATATATTTTCTATGGAAAATTTTCTTAAGCGTCCTGATAGTCGTGCTTAGTTAATCAGTTCTTCGTTCTCGTCTTCGTTTAATTGCTTTCGTTTTGAAAATACTAGATTAGGTTCTTTATATGAAGTTTCTTATTTACCCGATGACCAAAAAATTCAAGAAACTGATCTCCCCATGGTAAATCCTTACCATGTCTTTTCCAAACCCTCTAATCGTTCATTTTCTAAAAGTGTCAGGCAGCTAATCAGCTTTAAATCATCCAAACTTCCAGTCAAAGAATACATCCAGGCTTCAAAGTTTGATGATATTATTGTTCCCTCTGGACATAAAGAACATTTCTTTTATGTTCCTCTCCCAGCAGATCTACCAAGAATGGCTCTTGCTCAAGGCTACACCCATATTCACTTTGGTGCGGTTCGCATAGCTGTTACTTTCCATGGTAGCAAAGGTCTCCCAGTTGTTGCTCTCATCGCCTTGGTTGACTCCCGTCTCCAAGAGTATTAGCAAGCTTGTCTCGGAACAGTCTAAGCTACTTTGAATGCGGGTACCGTTTTCGTAACGTTGTATCCAAATTTCAACATCTCACTTCATGATCCTTATTTAATGGAAGCTTCAAAGATTCAAATCTAGATCACTGGGGCTCCTATGGTAGAAGGCACGTCAGTAGCCACAATCCACCATCAAATGGTATATCGAATCCAGAACCATGCTTTCGATCTGTCAATCCCTAACTTCGTTGACTCAGATGCATTGATGCTCAGAGTTGACTTAAGTCAAACTCCCCATGTTAGTTCAATACCGAAGCAGATGCCTCGTGAATAAGTCATCATGCTCCTTCCAAAGACATGGATCATGGCACATGAAAAACTCTATGAACAGGAACACCCAGTTTCTGTCTCATTGGTGCAGTCATCATTTATACGAAAAAATGACATATCTGTTGAGATCCGTTTTAATAGATCTCAGTCCACATCTCAGGTGCCAAGTCCTTTTGTTACTCCAATCAATTCTTTTGATATAATCACTCCTTTACCTACAGATCCTAGGCTTGAAAGTTCGCCTATCCCGATCTTGTTGTTCAATCAAGATGGCACTCCTTGCTATCAAGGTAAAGATGAGAAAGGTCATATTTGGTATAATATATGCCATTGTGAAGAATCCCACTATGAAAATATGTTGGATGAAGCTGAACTAAAACGATACCGCCCAAAGAAGAAAAGTATCCGAAATTCTTAGGATGAATTGCAGGAAAGGTTTGAAGCTAATGACCCTCATGTTGGTCTCCTTGGTGAACCTTCTAGAAAATTTGATTACTATGTAATCTATGGTGATAAAAAATCCACTCCCCCTTCAGAAATTACTGTGTGTAAACCTTCGCCACCCAAACTAAAACCTCCTCCACCTAAACCACCACTAATTTCTCCATACTACTAAAAAGCTTTAAAAGCCCTAAACAAGCCCCCTCCAAAACCCAAATATAAACCACCAGTCATCACCCCTCAAGTCCCTCAGGCAATACCATGTTGTATGTTTGAACAAGTTTCGCCTGAATATGAATCCTAATTCCCATCTCTTGAAGATTTTGAATACCTAGATCAGAGAACCAAACATATGTGGAAAGTTAAAAATCTACTCACTATAGGTCCAAATGGCGTAATGAATCAAGTAAATAGTGCTGAAGCAGCTCTAAACTGGCAAGAAGTGAATTCAGTTGCTCAAAATCGTGTCTTAACAAAGATTGCTACATCTCAAGTGCAAATAGAAGCAAAGATGACCAGTTTCTCTGATATGGATGCTACAATCGGGGATCTCAAAGCTTGAATTCAAGTATTACATGAACGGTTGATGTTTGTGGCTACAACTGTAAAAGACATTGCTTTGGCTAACCAAGTTATCATTTAAAATGAAAGAGAGAAGAAAAAATTAGAAGCTCAGTTGCGAGCTATTCAACAATCAATGCCCCTTTTATATCCTCTTCCTTCTCCAGTGTATGACATAACACCTTGGACCCGTGTTCCAGCAGAACCACCTTTCATGATTAATCCATGGACATTTGATTAAGCCAAAATATTGCATTTTTATACGTATTTAAGTGGCTTAATATACATGAATTTGATTCTAATTATCTTAAATTATTAAGAGTTGAGTTTTAATCATGAAATAGGATAATATATTTGTTTCTAGCGCATTTTAGCATTTTTAAAAGTTAAAAATGAACAAGAACGAATCTAGAAGCAAATTCCCCCAAAGTTAGTCATTGCCGGTTAAATTCGGAGCTAAATTGAATTCAAGAAGTGAACCGAAAGTAATTCCCAAGCTCAAGCATGAAGGGAGTGGTTGGAAGAGACTAATAGAAGCCAATAGAGCAATCCCAAGCAAAGAAAAGTCATTTGAATCAATTCGAGAAATTTTTGAATGAAGAAGAGATTCACCACGCGCAATGCTAATGTTCTAGCCAATTATGGTATTTATCCGTGCAGAATTTGAAGAAAACTCCAGAAATCGAAGTTGTAGAGATCTGAGTTAACTACGTGCAGGGAAAAACCTTGCATCAATCGAAGTTCGGAACACAAAGTTATGAAAACAATAAGACCAGTGCGCCAGTAGATTGGGTTTGAGCGCGAAAGAATACATAAATTCATGATGTAAATATTTATCGAATAGGGTCCTTAGCCTAGATGGCAAGTGACCAGCTCTTTACTCATGCTTAGTCCAATGTTTAAATCCCGCATCCAACAAGTTTTAATTATTATTTTTAAGCTGACCTGAGAATTTAAGCTGGAAGACTTATTTCGAGCCAACGACTTTATAGACGATAAAAGCTAAAAATAGCTTTTGAATTATTATCTTTATTATTATTTTATTTTATTAATTAGTTTAATTTTTGAATTTTGAAAGAGTCGATGAGTATTTTTGTTTAGGTCGGAGATATTTGAGTCAGGGAGTCGCCATATTATTTAGAGAGAGGGAGAGAGTCGACAGTTTTTTTGAGTCAACAGAGAAGAGTCGGCATTCTTCAATAATTCTAGATTTCCATATCATCAGAGAGTTTTTCTTTTATATTTCAATTTTCTCTTTTGGCTTGTATTTAATAAGAGACGGATGGCTTGTATTGAAGAAGAGACGGAGTTAAATTGTACTACCATCGCAGTTTTTGATATTCTTCATAACTGTAAGTTTCTTTCAATTTTATTTTTAATTTCTTTCAATTAATGTTCATTAATGCTTTGATTGTTATTTAATTATGTGTTTGAATGTGATTATTTATTGAAATTCATGTTTAATTTATAATTTTTGTTGGAATTTCCGCGTAGAATCCCGCATAGAACCCTAAAATTTGCGTTTTCGTATTTTGATCATAATTCCTTCGTTTCTTGGCCGTTTTTGATGATCCACCTATTAAAACGACCGTATTTTAATTCTATACAAAACCCTACTGATTTCGAGACCCAAATCCCAAGTTTTACAAAAGTCAGTAGGCTATTTGTGTTGCTAGCAGATTGTTTATTTTTCAAAAAAGTGTTTAGCCATAATTTCTATTTTGCGCATGTTTTTAATTTTCGATTGCTTTAAAATATTGAGTACATTTGTATGCTTATGTTTTTAATTAATTTTTTATTCTTGAGTATAAATATGCTGTTTCATGTAATTATTTTATTGTCCATGAGTTTATTAAATATGTTTAGCTAGTTCGTTAGTTAGGGGTCCATAAGGAACGGGTATGCCGACGTGGTAATTTTTTGGACCCGAATTCCATTCTAATTAATTTTTCATTGGTTAATAGGTTATTATAAATCTGATTTTTATTAAATTATTATCCTAGTATGCTAATAACATATTTTTATAATAAATTTAATAAAATCTTTCCGACAAAAAGAACCAAACTAGTTTGAATCGTTGTTTTTGCACTAAATCCTAACCGGTCGACTTAGAGAGCGGTCTATACTCTCTAAATTAATTGGTTATGTATTTTTTTTAAACTTAAATGCGTTATTTTTGGTATTTATTTTAATCCTCATTTTTTTATACCAAAATTGCCAATTTTGTATTTTCACTACCCGTTTTAGTTCAAATTTGATTTCAATCATGTTTTAACATATTTGAATTAAATTGTGGCTTTTACTTAATATTTCTAAACTCACTTTTAATAAAATATTTTGTAGTGTCAAGCACAACTTCACATTAATAAACAAGTGTTTTCGGTAAAATTAAGTAATGCGAATTAATGAATTAGTATTGGTACGTATAGTTCATGTCACGCATGAATTATTGCGAAAAATATGAGTTTTTGAGATCATTTAGCTTGTGGAAAGTACGTTGATTTTTAAAGAAAAATTAATTATAAAATGATTCTCGGTCCACCGAATTGCCCGTTGTGTTGCCCGAAACTTATGGATACCCTAACTCCTTTTATTCTTAAATTTAGTAAAATTTATTCACGCATTTAATTAATTTAGTACGCTATTTTTATTTTATTGAGTTTTTTTTGCATGTTCATTTTATGTTAGTTTAGTTAATGATCTCTATTCATTTCTCTCCATAGTTCATATTTTATATATATATATATATATTTATTTTCTCTTATTTTCCTCTTGAAAGGATTTTCTTAACTCAAAGAATTACCCTCTTTCTCGTGGATCGACCTCGGACTTACCGAGTATTTATTACTTGACTGACCACCTGCACTTGGGTGTAATAACTTCGCACTTTTCGAGCAAAGTCAACATTCCAAGCACCAGCTCCCCCATCATCACCCATAATTGTGTCAGATATTGTAACTACTGATGTTTGGCCAACTAGTCCTCCTAAAAGGCGAGCTCTTCCCAAATGGCCATCCCCAAAAACATCTCAAGCACCCCTTTTCCATCAGAATCCTGTACCCAAGCAGAAGTCTCCTATGAACTACCCTCGTCCTCACGGTACATGGGATGAAAGATATCGTTCTCCTTCACCATAATTAAAAATTAGTGAAAGTTCGAATGTTCAGCCGCTATCGTCTGTTGCCCCTTCTCCCCAGTTGCAATATCCGCCTGATCCCACAATTGCTGCCTCGTCAAGGTTAATGGATTCATTTTTTTTGAATATCTATGAAAGTGATCCAAAAAATCATGTTTCATCTTTCTTAAGAACCTTGTCACGACCCAAAGAAGAAGAACCCACTGTTCTTCCTCATATAAATCCAACTTCTGAAGATTTGTTCAACAAATTTGAAGAAGTGTTTTAAGATCAGCCCGTACCCCTAGGGCAACAACAGCAATAGTAGCAACAACGACAACCAAATGATGAACCACGAGTTGAAGATCCAGAAGAAGAAATGATGGAAACAATCAATTTGAATAACCAAGCAAAATTCCACATGCCCAACCATGAGAAAAACCAAACGTTTACTTTCGAAGATATTCCTCCTGATAAATAGAGAGACATAATGGTTTCATGGATAGCTTGGTTACATGCTGATCGCTAGTACTACAAAAGTACAAATTGCCAAATGTGTTCAAAAGATTTATCTCCCGTATGGAAGGTAGAATCAAAGAATGGTATGAAAGTCTCGGCGCATATCAGTAGCTCCAGATGCAGCAATCAACTTCGATCGATAATTCTCTTGCATACATTTATCCTCATTTCATTAGCCACTCTGGAAGATATGAAGGATTGGCTCGAGAAGAATATATGCAGATGATGTGCTGCTCATTGAAAAAGAAAGATTTAGAAAAACATTACAATCGCATGTCTCAGCGGTTCTTTTCTCTTGGTGGCATAGATGATGTAAACCTGAAACAAGTTTTTCTAAACTCATTTCCTGAAATGCTTGCGAATGAAGTGCAAAAGATTATGAAGCTCCAAAACCTTCAGATCCAGAATTTTACAATTATCCAGCTTTATGATTATCTCAATGATGCTATTGAGCGTCTCTATAATCAATTTTTTGTTGATGATATTGAGAAAGCGGGAAAAGTGTTGTCTTCTTCGTGCAACAAAGATCATCTGAAAATCAAGTGCAAGAACAAAAAGTCATATGACTGTAAAATCAAGAAGAATAATCACTACAAAAGCCACTTCAAGAGTTATGTCAGCTTCAGAAAACACAAGCATAAGCGTAAGCACAAAGGTGATAATTTTGGCGAATCCAAACTTTTCAACAAGAAGAAAACCTGGAAGTATGTTAAGAAACGCAATGCTCGAGGAAGAAATTAGATCATTGTTTTATTTGCAAAAAAACATGTCATTATGCCAAAAATTGCCCTCAGACATCCAAGAAACAACAGTTTATGGGTTGTCTACAAAAGATTGATCCAAGTATTGGTGACTCTGATCTATAATCTGTATTATCCTTGGAAAATGAGGTATCTGCACAAACAATCATGTCAATCGCATATTCAGATTTAGAATCAGAAACTGCTAATGAAAGTAGTTGTTCTAATGAAGATGATAAGGAACTCCATCTTATTCAAACTTTTGAGCATATAACCTTTGATGATGACAATCCTAGTCTAGCAGTGTTAGAAGCAGTTCCAGTTCCTAATGGAAAAATTCAATTTTTAGTGAACTCATATGACAAACCAACTCCAGTAATTGCCTATTTTGACACAGGCGCAGCTAGAACTCTTATCCACCCGAAGCTCTTACCAGCAAATCACTAGACAAAATATTCAGTTGCCTTTAAAGTTGTAAATGGTCAGATTTTTATGGTCAACAAAAGAAGCAAATCCATTACGTTCAAAATTTTCCTAGGAGTATCAATACGCCATCATGCTTATGATACATAACTTATTGAACGTGATCTCCTCCTCGGATTTGATGTTATTCACAAAATTCTAAACCTCAGATGGTCAGCAAATGGCATTCGTTTCAAAAACTATTTTCTTCCATGGATTCCTCCACACAATTTATTTCAAATAAGCCCTACTTTCCTCCCAGATCCTCAGGTTGAAATCCCTCAAATAGACAAGCCCATTTCCCACAATCTTGATATTGAGTATTTTAAACAGCAGTTGATTAAAACTTCTTGTGCTGATTCCCATGCTGAGTTTTTACTCAAGTGTCCGAATCCTCTTTGGCAGAACCCACAGTTCTTTATCACCTTGCTTTTCAAGAAAAATGAAGATGTCAATCATACTAGAGCTACCCATTTGGGAATGAATCTTGAACATTTAGCTTTAGCCCTCTAAGAAGTCAATACCCTCAAGAGTCAAAATCTGATTGAAGACACAAATTCTCCATGGGCTTGTGAAGCTTTCTACATAAACAAACGTTCAGAGCAAGTACCTGAAAAACTTAGGTTGGTGATTAACTATCAACCTCTCAATCACTTTCTGGCTAGCGACAGGTTCCCGCTCCCACATAAACATTCTCTGTTCGGCCAAATCTCTCATGCCAAAGTTTTCTCTAAGTTTGATCTTAAGGCAGGATTTTGGTAAATTAGAATAAAAGAAGAAGATCGTCATAAGACAGCATTTTGCATCCCTGGTCATCATTTCCAATGGACTGTAATGCCCTTTGGATTGAAGAATGCTCCTGCAGTATTCCAAAAGGCAATGATTAGAATCTTTCAGCCTTTACTATTGAATGCATTAATCTGCATTGACGATATTTTGCTATTCTCAGCAGATGAAACTTCTCATGCAAAGTTGTTTAACCATTTCTTCCAATTGGTTACTTAATATGGAGTTATGCTCTCAGAAAAGAAAATGGTTGTTGCCACTAAGGAAATTGATTTCCTTGGTATGAAGATTTCAGATGGAAAGTTTCTACTGCAACCTCATATCGCTAAAGACTTGCTAAAGTTTCCTGATAAGCTTACTTCTGTCAAGCAAGTCCAATAATTTCTTGGTCTCGTGAACTATATGGCACAGTTCATTCCTAAAGTTGCAAAGTTTACGGCCCCTCTGGCGAACCTTTTAAAGAAAGAACCACCACCGTGGTCTCCTGTTCACTCCACTTGTGTTCAATCGTTAAAAGCATTGATAATGAATTTGCCCCCGTTGCAAATTTCTTCTAATGGCAAGCGAGTACTTCAAACTGATGCCAGTAACAAATACTGGGCAGCAATACTTTTTGAATAGATTAATCATAAATGCCATGTTTGTGGTTACAAAAGTGGAAAATTTAAACAGGTTGAATTGCACTATCACTCCACTTTCAAAGAGATACTTGTAGTGAAAAAAGGTATTGAAAAATTCCAGTTCCATTTAGTTGGTCATCACTTTCTTATTAAAATGGATATGTCTTCGTTCCTTCAGATGATCTAATTTATGCAAAAAATGATTCCGAATTCCCAACTCTTTCTATGGTCAAAATGGTTTTCTCAGTGGTCCTTTGATGTCATCAACATTAAGGGAAAAAATAATATCATTGCGAATTTCTTTTCTAGACTGTAAAACCTCTAGTCCCACATCGCCACTGCATTGCCTTATATCTCTCATAAGTTTATACAAATACCCCAGCCTCCGATTGTGCTCCATTGTATTTGTCCACTTACCCCAATCCCTTTTCTCAATATGAGTATTGAAGATGCAATCCAATAATTGCCCAAAGAAATTCAAAGCGAAATTCTTTGTTTTGGTCTTTGTTCAAGAGATGGAGACATGATTGAAAAATGGCTCGAGATTACAATCAGACATCATGGTGTTCATTTTCGAGGTCTCAAGCTCCATCCTCGATACCCTTTATGTTCTCTGTTTCACCTTCACTATCTCAATTGTCTTCACCCAGAAAGCCTAATATTTCTCTGGTATCTCACAAGGCGATACAAGATAGCCTTTTTGTTCGATGCTCCCAAGTTGTACCAGTATTTAAGTTTTGTCACTGGTGACCTTGAGATCAGATATTATTTGTTCAATGGACCAACTTTACTTTATCTTGCAACATTTCTCTCTTGGTTTAAACCACTCCAGTGTTGGCAAGATGAATTACGTACTCACCATCACCGGTATGTTCTCATAAAGTTCCACGGTCCTCTCCGAAACCCTCCAGGTGACATTAGCCAAACCAATGCAGAAATCAGCCAATAGTATTCATACAATTTGGCCAAGTTAGCTTTAGAACCCTACAATGTTGACTGGGTCTTTCTCTTGGAATGGATCAGCTCCTTGAATGGTATCTCACTAAATGATATCCCAGTACAAGTCAAGTTTGGTTAATCCCCATGGCTTATTAATCATCCAGCTTGTGAAAGATTGCTTACGGAACACCTCAATTATGTTGAACTTAGCTCTTAGGATACTGGATTTAAAAGTTCAGACACAGACGAGTTCGTTGGCAGAGATTCTGACTCAGACGTTTCAGATGAAGATTGAGTTCACTAAGTCAACTCACCAACTCATATCTAGCACTCAGTGTCGGCAGGTCGTGATAAATAATATTTTGCTTTTGCTTTTTTGTGGTACTGTTTAGCCACGTTTATTTGCTTTCTTTATCTTTCGCCTTTTTTCTTTTCTTTGGTCGGCTGTGTATTATTGTACTGCTTTCCAGCTGTAAGGATAACTTTAGATTGTGTGGTGTATGTTGCTCCTGGCTCTTTATAAATAGCCAGTTAGTGTTAGTTTGTAGGGCATTTGAGTTTGGATGTTTGAATCTGGTTTTTGAGTTGTATGCTCCTTGTAATTCCCTCTCTTTAATGAAATGCCTCATAATTATGAGTTTTTTAAACATCATCGTGATCTATGTCTGATTGTTGATATTCTTACTCTGGTATTTCTTCTGATATTCTTGTTTTCTTTATTTATGCTCTTCGTTTGTAAGAGATAGTTTCATGGAATATCAACAAACCAGAGTAAGAGATAGTCGACTGAGCAGCTTTGCTGAGTCGACTGATACTTTAGAATATAGCCATTGGATTTATGATTTTTTTACCATTTTTGGTACCAAACCTTTAAAACGGCTATATCACTTTTAGGACTATATATACACTATCTAAGACACATTTTGACAATCTTGAACATATATACAAACTCATATTTCATATATCTTTATTATTCAAAGATTCAAGCTTTAATATTAATCATAATTATTCAACTTTGAACTATATCTGTTTGATCAATCAAGATAACTCTAGAGTGAGCTTCAATTGTATCTATCAAACACTTGAGAGTTGTTATTCATTGGTGTGAATCACCAAACAATCTATATTCAATGATGAGAGGTAAATCTCATAGGATAACAAGAAGGTAAATTCTTATTTAGTAATTGCGAGAGGTAAATCTCACAAGTTACCAAGAGAGATTTCTTGTATGAGTATTATGAGTGAATCAATACTTGTAAGAATGTGTGAGAAGAATACACTTGCAGCGGTTTGATTTTCACCCGGAAGAAAATTGGTTTTTAGTGAAAATTCTCAGAGGACTATTCGAGCGTGGACGTATGGTTTAAGAAACCGAACCGCATGAATAAAACGTCTTGGACTTCAATCGGTTTAATCTTTCTAACTCAAGCTATTTATTGTTTTGCTATATTATTGCTTGCTCTTGGGTTTGGTTGATTGATTTGCTTGTTTTCTTTGATATATTTGTTTAGCTTAGTTGTATTGCTTAAACATTTTTAAAAAACTTTTTAATTCCGCATTAAGTTTTAAAAACCCTATTCACCTCCCTCTAGGGTTGTTTTTCGACCTACAGTTGGTATCAGAGGGTGTACTATTGTTTTGATTTAACAATCTTAAAGTCATCGATTATGTCTTTTTATCAAGGAATCGACGTTTCCGAAGATGCTATTATTTATAGCCAGCCATTGTTTGATAGCAAAAACTATAGTTATTAGAAAAATAGAATGTGCACATTTTTACAAGCAACTTAGACTACACAAATACCATGCAAAGTTGGAATTTAAAGCTTAAACCGAATTTTCGCGCTACTTTAAGTTTTAATTAAGAAGTAAACTGATGCAAATTGAGCCACTAAAACACTATATAAAATGCAAATTGTAGAGTCGATCAATCAATAAGCCTCCATGAACTTTCCATTTCTCAAACCCCACCCCACCCTTCCCTTTTGTGTTTTCGGTTACATCTCTATTAAAGAGCAAATATATATATATATATATATATAAGACGATTACAAAGGGAGGGATAATGTGCATGGCTATCAAATTGTCTATAGTTGGGTTTTAAAATGTGAGATGTGACAAAATATGTGAGAAAATTAAAATACGGGTTAATGTTCTTATAAAACTAAGCGAAATTAAGGCATGTAAAAGTTGTTGGGCTAGATAAACTCTTTAAAAAAAGTATCAAGGAACTAGTTATTGATAGTTCGCAAAAACTAGATTTAACCTCTTTGAATCAAAATTGTTTAGCTATTGTCAATGTTCTTTTATTTGCGCACAAGTTCGACTTGGAATGTTCATTTCGATTGTGTTTGTAGCCTTAGAGTACTTTCGTGGTGCATAATAATAACATTACAATGAGGGAAATATGTTATAATCATAATTATATTTGATGATTGCTTGTATGATTGGAATAATTATAAATTTAAGTGTGAGGAGACTTGATAACTCAATAAAATAGTCATATATATTTGTTTTATTCAATTTATCCAAGGTAAATTCATTGCGACAACAATACAAATTAGATATCCATATTTTTCTAACTTACTAAGTGAACCCCCTACCAAATTATTGACTTCTCAATTTTCATAGTAAAGGTTAATATCAAACACAAAATAATTTTTTTTATCTTATTCTTATGATATAACTAAAGGTTGACAAAAAAAGTCTTCCATAATCGTTTATGCTTTCTTTGATGTAATAATATATATACATATAATTCTTGTAATGTAATTTTTTTAATTGGGTTTTTAAATCTTTTTAAAGTTGTATTCAAACTAAAGATATGTTTTTCTTTATGTTTGATTACTTTACTCAAATTTAGAATTTTTTTTTTATCATATAAATATATTGTATACTATATTTTTTCTCACATACAATGCATGTGCGATTAGATATAAGTGATTTAAAAGAACAAAAATTAAGAAAGTAGTAAGTCGCCCAACGGTTAAAGGATTTTTATAATTCTTATAAGGCAAAATTGAAAGATTAAAAACCTGACATGGCACGCTTCAATGTAGTTTTATATAGTAGTAGATATATTAAAAATATTATGTATTTGATATTTACTTAAATAGTTTATGTCCTTAATTATATACTAAATACACTGCTTCATTCTCCATTTGTATTGAGTTTAAGTCAGATTTAACTTCTAATTTTGTTTTTGGATTGGTCCATTGATTATGTATCAAAAAGAAAATGGGAATTTTAATTTGAGATGTTTCAAAAAAAAAGTATCACTCTTAATTTGAGAAAAATTAAATAATTTTTACGTACAATAAATGCAAAGGAACTAAAAGAATATAACAAAAGTTGTAACTTATATAAATTTGAACCACACATATGTATTTTGAAGTGCGGTAGAGAGAGTGATGAACAATAGTGATTGGTTGAAAGTTACTTTTAGGTTGTGCTTTTGGTAATTTCTTTTTTGCTGAGTAGCATTGCCGAATACAACAACCAACTAATTCGTTGTATACTCGGTGACTTTCTTCTGGGTTTTGTTACTTAATTTGTTAACAAATTACTAAGTTAGCAATGTTAAATCGACAAAGTACTTGTGGTGTTTTATCTCCCTTTACAAAATGTCATACATATTACGACACCAAAGATAAAATAAATAAATAAAACATTACTTGGTTTTAATAAGGAGAATAATGAAATAAGTTGATATGTCGAATAAAGGATGAGGGTTCGATTTTGTTTGTAATTGTTCTGGTGAAAGTTATTTTGGTATTTTATTTAGATGATGATGTGTATTTATTGTAACTTGGTGTAATAGGACAGCCACACCCTAGCTTCAAAATCATAAAGTTGATATTTGATTGCCTCTATAATTTTTTTATATTATTGTTTTGGCTTAATGACATATTTGACCATCGAACTTTATCACTTTTTTTAATTTGGCCATTGAATTTTTTTTTTGTCTAAAAACTCATTAAACTCCCAATAACGTTTCAATTTGGCCCCAGCATTTAATACCATTAACATAGTTAACGAAAAAATTGGGGGAAGTTCGTGTAAATAAAAAATTGTTGATTTTCCTCAAAATTGGTAGACATGATTGCTTAAATATGTTTTTTTCCAGATCATTTAGGGTTTAAATTGAGAAAACGACTCAACTTAAATCCTTAATTTAAACCTTAAACTCACCTAAATCAAACCTTCAATTTAAATTTTAGACGATCTCAAAAAAACATATAGAAGCAATCATCCTACCAATTTTGAGGAAAAATCAATAATTTTTAATTTACACGAATTTTCCCCAATTTTTCCGTTAACTATGTTAACGTTATTAAATGTTGGGGCTAAATTAAAATGTTATTAGGAGTTCAATAAGTTTTTAGACAAAAAAAAAATTCAATTGCCAAATTAAAAAAAGTGATAAAATTTGATAGTCAAATATATCATTAAGCCTATTGTTTTAAACTTAGGCCTCGTTTGGTTCACGGAAAGGAAATCGATTCTCTTATCTTTCCCATGGAGGTGGGAAAGTAAATTTCCTGTCAAATTTCCGTTCTTGTGTTTGGTAAACCATGTAAAGTATTTAGGAAAGAGTATTATTGTCTAAAATTTGTGTAATAAATGCTTGGAAAATCACATGGGAAAATCAATCCCATGTGTTTTGGGAGGAATGGTTTTACCCCCTACATTCCTCTCTCTCGGGAAAGTGTTTTCGGAATTTGTGCTTACCAAACAAAGGAAAGGAACGACTTTCCTTTTCCGAGTACTAAAATCCGTGAACCAAACGAGGCCTTAGTGTATTCAAGTTAAAAAAATTGGATGCCTTTAACAACACTCCCTAACATATAGATATGCGACCACACCACATGTTCTTTATTGTATGATCTATGTAATTAGGGATTATAGTTTTTGAATATTCAAAATACATTAAAAATAAAAATTACGTGACTAAAATTAAAGATGATTTTTGAATAATTGATAGTGCCTTTAGCATAAGTTATAACATAGTACAAATAACGAGGGATACAATGTTAGGAAAACCTAAACCACAAGGACCAAGAATGTAATTATTCCAAACCTTCCAAGAACCCCCTCTTTCTTCTCAAAATACGTTTGGCGCCATCACAGTCCACTTCACACGCCGCAGTGAGAGACATTCGCAGAGAGAAATTGTAGAGAAAGCGAGAGAGGTAACCCAAATCAAACACCAAAACAAAAATGGCGGAAGTAATCTCTCTCATGGACATTGACGACAACGAAGATAACCACTCACTCAAACCAAACAACAAGGGCAAAAATGTCGCCGTTTCCGGCAGCAACCCACCGGACACCAAAGCTACGCCGTGGGTCGAGAAGTACCGACCTCAGTCCCTCGCTGACGTGGCTGCTCATCGCGACATCGTTGATACAAGTAATTTTATTAACTCTTCATTTACAATCCCCTTTGTTTCTAGGGTTTTTTTACTAGTACTAGTTCAGACATATATGTTTATCAGATATAAAAATTGATATATGTTGTGTGACTAGCGTGTATTGGTTAGAATGCAATAATTTACAGTGACATATATATTTGACATAAAAAGAGACATGCGTTGTGTGATTGAGATTGCAAGATGCTCTTTCAAGGGTGAATAGTGCTTTTGGCACGGGTTACAACTAGCGTATTATATCTATATATATATACGTATGACATAAAAAACTGACATATGCAATGTAGCTAACAGGTATTGGCTAGAATGTGGGATTTCATATCAAATTCATTCTTACCGTAGTATATTTTAACCAATGGGTAATCGCCAGATTTATGTGTAAAACTGTTTGTGTGGTTTTCGTCTAACAGTTGATAGGCTTACAAGTGAGAACAAGTTACCTCATTTGCTTCTGTACGGACCACCCGGTACGGGCAAGACGTCGACAATTCTCGCGGTGGCTAGGAAGCTTTATGGGTCGCAGATGCATAATATGGTTTTGGAGCTGAATGCGTCTGATGATCGTGGAATTGAGGTTGTTAGGCAACAGATTCAGGACTTTGCTAGCACTCAGAGCTTTTCATTTGGGTAAATTCCTTATAACCGTTGGTTTATATGGAAAAAAGTAGTTGTTTTCGTTGTTGTGATCAATGGCGAAGTTCGGTTTTGAATTCCTTGCACAATTGATATTAGATTTTTGGGTGTGTTTTTTTCTAGCTTTGGACTTGGAATTGATGCAAAATTAGTTTACAATTTGAACTAAACACGTCTCCAACTCCAATTCCAAAATTTGGAATTGGAGTTCCCAACACCTTCTTTTGGGTAATTTGATTTCAGAATTCTTCTGCTTACTATGGGTTTAAGCAAAATTACATGATTTATTACTCGTATAGATGGATATATGATCTATGAGGCAATTGCTTAGAAGTACTTTTGTGCCAGAGATCTTCATATCTGATAGTAAAGGATAAGATGCCTTGTTCTATAGTAATCCGGATTGACGGGTACCCGCTCTTTGGTCCGCATAATAATACCTAGAGCTCTCTATCAAAGATCTCTCTAATCTTCCTTTCCCGAACCTCAAGAAATCTAAATACCCCGCAAAAATATCAACACACTTGTTTTTATGATTCTTTTACGATCCAATCTTTATTATGCTTAATTCCAGTCTGAAAAATATATAATAGTCTCATTATAGCGGTTATAGATTAGTGGTGAAAGTGTAATCCGTTCTATTAAGCCCGTTGAAAAGCAATCTAAAACCTACTCCTAAGAAGTTGATGCCTTTTCACTAGCCTTCATGTGCTAATGTTTTGGTTTTTCAGCAGGCTTCTTCAAACCTTCCATTAATGGCTATAACTGTAACGTCATGAAAATCCCTTTAGAGGATTTTTTTTGATAGGTAGTCACTATAAATACCCAGCAACAAACTCCTACGTTCCTCTCATTACGTTGTTTCTGAACAAGTTCCTTATACTGGAAAAGTTATTTTTATTTATGGGTTCTTGATCTGCACTTTTTTTGTGAAGTGATCACTGTTCTGGTCTCTGATTTGCCTCACATGTTTTAGCTTTCCTAAATACCATAATCTATTGAATGAAAACTACAGAGAAGGCTGCTCTATTCAAAATTCCAAATATTGTTGATGTCCCTTTCGATTCACCTCAAGTAACTTTTGCTGTCCCCAAATCTGCTCTTTTCATTTGTCAAGTGTAGCATAAACAAAGTGATAGTTTAAATGGGAAAACTAATTGGGCTGCTACTTTTAGTTTTGCCAAACGTTAAGATACTTGAGCTTATGATCCATCCTCTGCTATTAGATGCGATGATTGCGTTCCTGGGTATACCGTATATGCAATTGTTGTTAGGTGGGAGTTAAAATTTCTAAACGATGAACTTTGTTGTCACTCTTAAGAAATGTCCGGCTGTCATGTATGTCTTTTTTATGTACTTCATAAATGAGGGCTGCTTTTTTACAATCAGTCTTCCTTTGATGATCCATTTGAGCTCATTTGTGTCACATTTCAAACATTGAAGGTCTATAATCACTTGCCATTCAAAAGTTACCTATAAGATCATCTCCATCAGAAGTGGGAATTGGTATGCTAATAATGGTAAATTAAGCATGCCAATTCGTTACTGGCTGCAGCGGAAAGGGAGAAGAGAAAGGGAAAAATCCCATAGCCGATTTACTGAACATCGGCCATGGATTTTAGCTCCACAGACGATGCACTGTGCATCGGCTGTGAGCTCCCTTTTTGGCTTTGGTTCATTCCTTGGCTGATGCAATGAATATCGGCTATGGACACATTTTAAAAAAATAGCTCAACCGATCTTGAGAACATCGGCCATGGTCAGTCGATTTGCACAGCATCGGCTATGGTAAATGCTTGTTGCATGCTACCTTTGCCATTCCTCTACCATTCCATTCCCCATTTCCCCATTTTAGAGCCACTGCTGCAAGCATGATTTGGGAAATTTTGCACTATCTCCATACCAATGGAGATGGTCTAATTTATTCCACAAGTGAAGGCCTTTGGTACTTGTTTGTTTCATTACTACTTTTCTATTATTACTGGTTAGACTGACGAGCCCTTTTGGGCTCACTAGCAGTGAAATACCTCTCTACTCTTGGTCAGTCAAAACAATTCATTCGTCATATCACAGAAGATCAAAGCAAAAAATGCCCTTTGATGATCTGCATAGCAATAAATAGAACTATTATGATTTCAAATTAAAAAACTGTATATTCTTTTAGAAATTCTTATATACTGAGTCGTAAGACACTAGAATATAACTCCTTTATGTTAACATTTGCTAAATAAAAAGGAATGGAAACTCTAACAGAAAATACTCAAGGAAACTATACATCGAAGATGAACAATTTCCCATCCATTAGTCGGATATTCTTGATGGGATTGAGTTGGAACGTCTTGTTCTTCCTCAATCCCCTCGTTTTGAGAATTTGAGTACAAGGAATTTGTGCCGCTACATTACAACAGATTTTTCCCTGCCTACCTTTTAGAGGGGCCCATTGAACAAACAAACAAACCCTAAATAAAAGGTAGCGATTTTGGTGGAACGGTCATCCTCTTCTCCCATGAGACTAATCTTAATAACTCTTTTTATATTTCCAGAACGTTTAGAATTTAACTATTTTCCCTTTCCACTTCGCATCTTGTTTATAGGGGGTTTGTGATTGCTGGAAACAGAGATCAATACTGCAAGTACTGATGGTAGATTTATACAATTTCTTGCTAAAATTGTGGTGTTAAATCTGAAACTCCCGCCCGCTAGTTGCCCAAAGAATCAAAAGAATCTATTACGTTTTTCATTTGATATGCTCAAATAGAGAGAGAAAAAATAAAAAAATCAAATAGTGTTCTTCTTTTTTTCTTCCCCCTCCTTTTATATGTATATTTAAGGACATGTTGAATCTCAATAAAAACTGTATTCAGTAGCCACAAGTGCATATAAGCTTACCTACACTATTTTTGCTGTATGGCAGCCCAAAATCCTCTGTAAAGTTAGTCCTCTTGGATGAGGCAGATGCCATGACAAAGGACGCACAATTTGCTCTTCGTCGAGGTAAAAAGCTATACATTCACTAACATAGTAATTCAGATATTCATTTTTGTTTGCTAAAGTACCTATTTTTCCATGCTGATTTGCAATGCAGTGATTGAGAAATATACAAAAAACACCAGGTTCTCTCTTATCTGTAATCACGTCAACAAGATAATTCCAGCACTGCAATCAAGATGCACACGTTTTAGGTTTGCTCCACTAGATGCTGTTCATGTCAGTGAGCGACTAAAACATGTTATTGCGGCTGAAGGGTAAGATATTTTTTTTGGCAAGAGTGTTGGTAGTAACATACCAAAAGAAAAAATAAAATAATTGCTGGTAGTAGGAGGGCTTTATTATTTATTTCTAGATTCTGTTGTTTATTCGCTATTTCTTTTATACGGTTATATTTTTCATCCATGAGTTTGAGTTGATATTTTTAGTAATTAAATTGAGTTATGCCCTGTTGCTTGTGTACGATTTACTCCAATAATGAAAAACGATAGCTTTAGTGACAGATTTTTCGGTTGTTTATGCAAGTCCCCACAATTTTCACCAATGGTTTTAGCAATTAAAAGGAACGACAATTAGATCAAGCACGCAATAATTCTAGAGAATTTTTGGGTTCATCATTTGAGGGCCTCCCCACGGTAGAAAAACTGAATAGAGATTTGATTGCTTAGAAGAATTTGAGTACGATTGATTGCTGGGAGCCCATAGTGTCTGGATCAAGATAGTGGGATATGTGGTAGCTTAATGCAGTACATGTTCTTTGATGGGAAAGGGGGCAGTTAACCCTGGAAACATGGTGCTCAATGGACCTGGTGGATAATTCCATTATGCCTTTGGCTCAATCCTCCCTATTCTAGAGTTACACCTGGACTTTCTGTGGCTGTGGTCTCTGACTGTAGCATGTTTGGCGAATATGGCTGACTCATACGGGGTGTGGTGGTCCCACTGAGCTGTGATTGGGCAAGGTGCTAGTTCGGAAGCTTGCTATGTGTCCATTGGCATTTGCCCAATCTAATTCCTCCTTAACTGCCCACAGCTTCTCTCTGCCTAATAGATTAAGTCCCCGCTTTAATGAAAGGGGAATATTCTCAAGTTTTTTTGAATGGATGATTGAAGTACTGCCCACAGCTTCTTTCTGCCTGATGACGTCCCCACTTTAGTGAAAGGGGAATATTCTCAAGTCTTTTTGAATGGATGATTGAAGTGATAGAGAGGGGCTGTGTTTATCTTCGGCACATAGTGAATTGTTATTGCCTAGGCAGGTTTTGTGAATTTCATCCTTGCTCGTTGACACATGCAATGTAATTTATGTGCCATTTCGTTCACCCCACCTACATAGTTGCATATGTCGGCCTTTGTGATGGTCTCTTATGTTTTGCAAGATTCATGAGTATAAAACCCATTGAAACTCCATTAAAAATCACCAAAACTTGGAAGGATGGCAAGCAATGAATAATTGTTGAGCTCAACCCACCGTCCAGGTCATCTTTTGTAAATCTTTGATGGTGCTTGGATGACGTATATTCCACAAAACTTCTTGCTTGTCAGGCTTGGCCTCGAATTTTCTGACTAATGTTATAGCTAATGAATTTTCCCAGTCTGACTTTGAACAAATACTTTGAGGCATTTATCTTCAGCTTAATAGAGCCTCAAGACTGGAATGTTACGTCGTTTAGATGATATTTCTTTGATAACTGGTTAAAAGAGATGTCCGCTTTATAATTCTTTTGCTCATGCCCTTGCCTTATCATAATAATAGAACCTGATCTCCCTATCCTCCATTAGTCCATTGCTCATTGCTTGGTGTGAAAGTTCGGCTTTCGATGATATGGGAGGCCGTTGCCTTCATCTATCCTAGCCATATCCTCTGTGTGTGTGTGTGCTGAACCTGCCCCTCTTTGTGTTAATGCGAGAGTGCTGAATCACGTCAAATCGCATGTTAGTATGTGTTTCCCACTGTCCCTCACTCCCTTGTCTCTTGCGTTTCATCTTCATTTTGCTCATATATTGCATCCTTTTAAATCTTACATAGTTTGACAAAAACTCAATTCTCCCTTTTCTTTAGTTATTTTCTGGTATACACTATCTTTAGCCATAGAGGCAAGCCTTTGTTTGTTTAATTAAAGCTAAGATTCGTTCGTTTTGTTAAATTTAACTGCATAAATTTAAATGCTATTGCCACTACCATTACCAGCTGAGTCCACTTATGGCACCGTTTTTTAAGCTTGTGTCACCATGCAATCTCCTACATTGCCTTTTAGCTTTGGTTGGCCACATTTTTCTCACTTCCTTCTAATAACTAAATATGATACTTCACCATTTTCACTATATACTAGGGGCACCTGAATCGAACTGACCATTTCTCAGGCTAGTGCTTTCTTGTTCCCTCGAAGTTATGGAGTAAAATTTTGATTTCTCAATAAAATCAATTCTTTTGATTGTGTGATGGACTCCCTGAAAAACATTGGTGCACTTGTAAATGAGTTGCTCGATCCACAGCCCTTAGTGCCCAGATTTGGGTTCAAGTTGAATTTGGATAAAAGAATCTTGCAATACCACCAAAAGGATGGCTTGCACCTACACTGATATAAAAGATACATAACCTTATTTTCTTAAATGAGTCGGACATTTGACCGTTCAGTAATGTTAACATTTCCCATAATTTATAGAGGGGTGATATTAAACTACGGTATCCTCACTGCTATATAGGGGTTTATGATTTTAATTGTGCTTTTGAGCTAAATGGTCGATTCAAGGAGTCTAGTGGACTGTGAAAAGGTGTCTATATGCCATTGCAAACTGAATACTTCTGAAATGTCATGTTGGCTATCTTATTCAATGCAAATCTACATGGAGGAGTTCAATAAATTCATACGAGCTTGTGCTTTAAACTTGCACGGTCAAGGCGGGAAATAGTTATCCAGGGGCATGTTTGATAAAAAAAAAAGTTGCAAAATGATTGAAAACACTGCTAAATTCATGAGAAGTCCGAAAAAGAGATACAGTGATTTAGTGAGATGGTCTGTTACATTCCGGTTTTTCATGGGATCCAATTCTAGGCGATGGGTAAGAAATTTTTTCCACGAAAAACAGAAAAAAATGGAAAACATCCTACCAATTCGCTGATCTTCTTTTAACAGTTGGGCAGCCAGAGTGCAAGAAGCATTTTAAATTCCAAATATAGGGCAATGTTTGTTTAGCTTACTAAATATTTTTTTTCTCGCTGTGAGCTGCAAAACAGAGGGTTTAATTCATTGGACGACTTAGGTTTGATTCCATTGGAAGGATTGCTGTAATGTTTCCAGAATCCAGATGCATGAATTAAGCTCATTTGAACAATTCTTTTCATTTTTTCAGTACCATGAAAAGCCAAACAGACATTATGTAGTTATTGCTAGTTGGTTTTTCTGTTGCTTATGTGCCTTGGGCTAGGGATTTAAGCTTTGTTTCCCTGACGATAATTTCGCTGAAATAGGCTTGATGTTCCTGAGAGTGGCTTAGCGGCACTTGTTCGGCTTTGCAATGGTGACATGAGGAAGGCTCTGAACATTTTGCAGGTTTGCAAATCTCACTCCCTTTTGTTCTCTACGTTTGTGTATTCTATCTTTCAGTTGTTAGAGATGCAGATTTATTAAGTTACATGTAGTTTTTGGTTCCATAATCTTGTGAAGAGATCACATCAACAGAATTTCAAATGTAGACCTAGGCGTAGAGCGAGTGGGTTGGCCCTAGTGCTGGGTTCGAGTCTCACTGGGGGCGGGTAGGATTTCTTAGTTATTTGTAGTAAAGGGAAGAGTCTTATTCCCTTTTAAAAAAGATAAAAAAAATGTAGACATAGGAGTATGAAATTATATACTCATAGGAGTGTTTGATAAAAAAATTTGGAAAATGATTGAAAACAGTACTAATCTTAATCGAAGTTGGAAAAGAGAGGAGCAATTTGGAACGATATTCTATTACTTTTTGGGTTTTCTGTGGAATAAAATTCTTTGGGCGGTGGGTAAGAAAACTTCCATGGAAAATAAAGAAAAGATGGAGAGCATTTCACCAAATCACCACCTATTTTTCTAACTTATCATTAAAAATGGTAGTGTTTTCAATCATTTTCCAACTTTTTTATCAAACGCACGATCATAAACATCGGTTTGTGCCTTTCCATTTTTTGCCCTTTTTCCTGGGCCTCCATTCTTTCCAGTGAGCTGGGTTGGGTTGGATTGCTTATCTTTATTATCCGCAAGTAAGCATAAATGATGGATTACTTCAAATCATATGATGTAGACATGTACCTTTTCTTTCTTTAGGAGTTATGATATATTGTAGCACAGATTGCTTGCCTAAGTTTCTTTGATATATGTTTATCTGGATTCATACATGCAGCAGCCTTCCGTTTAAAATGTTAGAACATGCTTGCATATATAGACACAAACCTTTTCATTCTTTAGGAGTTGTGAGTTATTGTAGCACAGGTTGCTTGCCTATTCAATTCAGATTTTAAAAGATTCTAACTGACTTTTTAAAATCCATGGATTCTGATAAGTCTATGGATTGTTTCAAATCCTTATAGAGTTTGACAGATTTTAATGCATGGATTCTTTTGAATTTATGCAGATTTTAATAAGTCCATGGATTTCTGCAGATTTCAATAAGTTCATGAATTTCTGCAGATTTTAATAAGTTCACTAAAAAATAAAAAATAAAAAGACAAAAGACAAAAGACAAACAATAAAAGAAATTAATTACGAGTTTAAAGTAACATTATCAAAAATGTAAAGACAAGTAACGAAATATATTATAAAAATTTATATTGCACCTACAAAATTAGACTTCTCACCGCACTAGTATTTTTTTAATGAAATTGACATGAATTGTTTTTAAAAATTTGAACGATAATTAGCGGTCTAACCATTTGAAATTATATTAATGCGTGATAACCACATTAGTAAAAGATAGAATAAAGATTTTATAAGGATGACGAAAAAATTATAATGCATTCATCACATAATAAGAAATTTGGATTTTGAGAGAGAGGGGGAGGGGGAGGGGGAGGGGGGAGAGAGAGAATGTTGAGTAAAGTTCTTAAATGAATTAGAAATCCATCTGAAATCTCTGGGTAAGTGAGAAGATTTCAAGATGGATTTTTATGTATAAAAAAGGCTTTACAATCCACCAAAATCTACCACTAATTAAAATCCTACTAAGTCATTAGACTTTTGAATACCATAAAATTTAGACGGATTTTTTAAAATCTTAATTGAATACATCAAGATTTTAAAAGACTTTTTAAAATCTCAATTGGATACATCATGATTTTAAAAGACTTTTTAAAATCTCAATTGAATATCCACGAACTTTAAAAGTCTATAAAAATCCTATAGATTCTAAATCCAATACACCCCCTTAAGTTTCTTTGATATATGTTTATCTGGATTCATACATGCAGCACTTCCGGTTAAAATGTTAGGATAGGCTTGCATAAATACACATGCATTGATGATCATATACACATTTTTGTCCCAAATGCTTTGACCTTTTTTTTGAGGTAGATCCGTGGTTTTTTTTTTTTTTTTTGTGTGTTGAGGGGGGTTGGGACGGGACGGGATTTGAGCCCTGCCTTTGAGGTTACCACACCTCCTTTTTTCTACATTTTATTAGTGTTCACTACGGTGGTCAATTTGTCATATTTCTTTTGAGATCACCGTTAATGTTTACTCATGTTCTCTATTTCCTTTCGCTTTTTTTCACCCCCCTCTCCCTTTTATTTTTCCTATTATATTTGGTTCAAGGTCTGTCAGTTGCTACGGTGTGTAGCAGTAACTCCTTCAGACTTGTATTAATGATATCACTGAGGACTTGTTTGGTTACAAGCATCAAGCATGGAAAAAAGGCTATTCCTAGCAATTGGTTTCATGCAAAATTTCATTTTGAAGGTTTTTCGTTTGCCTTTTTTTCAACATGCGAAATTATTAATTTCATCATTTGGTGCCAATCAAGCACAAGATGGCAAAAATATAGTTTGTGGAAAGTAGAAGTCAATTTGTCCTTAAAATATGTGCAATATTTTCCAAGGTTTCACTGACTCGAGCTTTTGATGTCTGCAGTCAACACATATGGCTTCTCATCAGATAACAGAAGAGGCGGTCTACTTATGCACTGGAAACCCATTACCCAAAGACATTGAGCAAATATCTTACTGGCTTCTCAACGAGTCATTTTCAGAAACCTTTAGACGTATCCAACTAGCGTCTCTTATAAGACAGCACAATATTCACCAATTATTACTCTCTCGCTCGTTTCTTTTATTTCCTTTGGTTGCGCTTGTAACTTAACTCTTCATAGGAATAACTCAAATGAAGACTATAAAGGGATTGGCTTTGGTTGACATTGTGAGAGAAGTAACAATGTAAGTAGGGGTCATATTTCTGGCTGTTGACATTTTGTTTGCTTGAGAACTAATCTTAAGCTGCATTGTATTTACCAGGTTTGTTTTTAAGATCAAGATGCCATCAGATGTTCGAGTTCAGCTGATTAATGACTTGGCCGATATCGAGTATGTATTCATGTCCTTTTCCATTTTTTGCATGAATCGTCTTTTTTGCCTAATATTCCGTTTGATTCAAGATATTCGGTCAAATATACATTTCAAGTTGACCCTATAAAGAGATACATACATTTTATCCACACAAATATAGTTTAAGAAAAGATCCACTCTTAAGCTCAAGTGTTTGGAAGTGTGAGTATTCACACACGGCGGCCCCTCCCCCTTCTTGAACCACTTGAAGCTATCCATCGTCCGTAAATATAGTTTAGGAGACCTATGATTTTGGAAGTGATCTTATTCATGCAAATTGTTAAGCCAAGACAAATTTTTTTGGTTGTTTTGGGGGGTTATGCATTTCGTTACCACATTTCCCAGATTTATAGTCATCTCTAGTCTGATGAAAAAATCTTGGAAACTGTTGCTTGTTAAATAGCCATCTCACCAAAAAGTTTAAGTTGTTGGGTAGTGGGCCAACACTGTTTATTATGATAACATTATTTTGAGTATTCAATACTCTCTTTGTTCCAAATTAAATAGTCCACTATTCCTTTTTGGGACGTTCCAAATTAAGAGTCTAGTTTTCTTTTTGGACTCTAATCAATGTACCAAGAGCATTCTTATAAAATTGTGAAAGTCAAACATGAACTCTTAATTGGCGGAGTGAGTTTTTCAATACTAATGGATACATATTCGAGTAGACCTAGCAAAACCAGACACCCCACAATAATACATCGATCGAGGTTCTGCCCACTGGGCCAAAGTGGGGTCCACATAAGCTTTTTGTGAAAGCAGCCGACTGAAAACGGCTAAGCAATTAATTGAGTTTAATATTGTCCAGAGTTTCAACCGCGTTAAATTTTGCATTACTACTACTGTTGTGCAGGTATAGGTTGAGTTTTGGGTGTAACGACAAGTTGCAACTCGGATCGCTCATCTCTACTTTTGCCCGAGCTAGATCTGCACTGGTTGCTGCCGCAAAGTAAATAATCAAGCATCTCACAAAATAGGAAAAACAGTATAGCTTCGTGGCGTTTTCCTCTCACCGGTTTCTGCTAGCTACTGAATCTATAAACATTCCTTCATATAGCATTGGGATTTCTTGCTAGAATGTTGTATATCTTAAGCTACTGGGTTTTCACTTCAGACCTGTCTAGTTTGTACCAATATTTAGTAACATAATTTAGTGTGTTTTTTGGAGAAAAGTGAGAAACACAATTCAGTGGTTGGGTGAATCTAAATTTGGTGAAAGCTCTAAGGGGGAATCAGTTTCTACTATTGAAATGCTGTTGAAGAATTCAAATTCAAATATTGGGTGTATCAAATCCCTTCCATCTTTGTGGCTTATTTCAGTGTCACAAATAACTTTGAGTAAACTACTATAGTGGCCCATAAATTATTGGTTCAGTCTCAATTTGGCTCTTAAACTTTTGGATCCTTCATTTAGGAGCTTAAACTGCTGGGCAAGTCTTATTTTAGGCCTTTCTGTCCAATATATTTATTAAGTTGGATGGAATCAATGGCAAAACTGTTAATTTTCAATTAAAAATAAAGAAAAACATTTGTTTTTTCTCACATCATCTACTCCAATTTTAAACAATTATGGCACACCACCAACAGCATCTTCTTCCGCACTAAGAAATATACCATTTTCAAAACCTTGACCAACTTTCACTCTCTACACATATATACATATGCAAACTTTCAAAATCTATACCCAAAACCCCATTTAGTTTCTCTCAACCACATATAGTTTTCTTTGGATATACTCTATTATGTGGGTGCAGTGACCACACTTCCTTTCTCTTTCTCTCTATTATGTGGGTGTAGTGACCACACTTCCTTTCTCCTTCTCTATTTGTGTGTATGTATATATATATATATTATTGAAAACGGCATTTTTTGTCATTAATTCTGTCCAACTTAACAGAAAAATTGGATGATTAGACGGAAGGGTTAAAATGAGACTAGCTTAATAGCTTAAGCACTTAAATTGAGTGTTTTAAAGTTTAAGTGCCACAGTAAGATTAAACAAATAATTTAATGGCTATTAGGGTAGTTTACTCAATTTTAAAATTTAAGGATAACTTATTAATAATAACTAGAACATGTGACACACGTGATGTGTGTGCAATATTATACTTAGTAATTCCTTAAATTTGAAACATTTGATCAGGTAGAAATAACACAATTTTTTTATACTTGAAATCGTGAGTTCCGGTCTTAACATTAACAATTTTTTAAGCATGGAGCATATTTGTGATAGATTTGACAAAGAACCCCTTCTTGGGAGAAGATGTAAAAGGGCATTAATGTAATTTAATAGAGACGCTAAGGCTTTGTTTGATAATAACAATTTAGAAAATGAAAATAAAAACACTTGATTTGGTAAGAAGTTGAAAAATATTTTAAGGCATGCAATAAGATACCCTATTTCATGTTCATTTTATAAGTAGATATCTTCCATCCTTCATATTTTTTTGTGAAATTTTTTTCTTCTTCCTCAACTACCAAAGAAAATTTCTCCATGAAAAAAATTACAAAGTAAGAAGACATTTCACCACATGTCTCAACTTATTTTCCAACTTTTCACAAAAATCAATTGTTTTTATTTTCTTTTTTTATATTGTTATCAAATGGATCCTAAAAAGCGATACTATATTTAAATAATAGTACAAATATAGATTATCACGGAGAATGGAGTTAAAATTCTCTTAAAACAAGAGCCTATTTTGGATCAAACCACATTATGCCGCATGTATTTTTATTAAAACAATATATTTGTCACTGATTGCCACCACGTATCGGACATTTAGTCACTGCAATGGAGGTCTGGTGACGTGTTGAGACTATCAATCTCACATCGGAAGAGTGGATAATCACAAAGTAGTATATAAGATCTAGGGGCTACTTCACCTATTGCCGATTGGGTTTGGGTTGGATGTTCCGAAATTTAACACTATGATCGTCAGAGGTTAATTGAAGGGAAGCAGAATGACATAAGGATATAATTGTTAATACATAAAATACTAATAATAATTAGTTTTTGTCAAACTTCTCATTTTAAAATAGCAATCGTTAATTTAATACACAATTGTTAAATAGGGACCCTACTGTAACCAACGTTGCAAAAGTAAATCCTTGTTCTAAAAATCATTTTGAAAGTCTACTATTATATAAAGTAAGAAAAAGTTTGAGCGGTTAGCAGGACTTTCATTTCGCAATTTTTTTTTCATTACAGCATAAACATCGAGATTTGAACCTCGCTATTAGTGAGGACAATACAATTCTTGATCATACGCTACTTATCATTTTTTTTATATAAATTACTTATATTTAAATTGTATATATATTACGTGTGTACAAAAATCTAATTAATAATAATAATAATATTGTGATATCAAGAAACAACAACAACAAAAACAAAAAGTAGGATAATTACGTGGGACAACATTGTTTGTTTTTATCTCGTATTGTCATTTGTCATTATAAATGCTAAATTAATCTAGACTTTTACCATCCACCATCTATTTAAAAAAAAAAAAAAAACCCAACAAAAATACATGTGAAAATTAAGTTTCATGCAAGAAAGATCTTTAAATTATGAAGTCCACCTATATATTTCCTAAAACATGTGAGAAAAATTGATTTTTTTTTTAAAAAGGTGCAATGATAATTCAAAGTTGAAGCATGGACCAGACAATGACCCAAAATTAAAATGCTTTTTAATGATAAAGACGGGGCACAAAAGAATCTGATTTTTAAGTGTCGAAAAGTTTATAATTAAATGCAATGTATGGGGTGTGTTCTTTGCATTTGCATTCAAAAGCCTACATATGAATGTGAATGACAAACACATAAAACTAAATGTGATATTTGTGTTTGGTACACATTCTTTATGAGGATAATAGACAATACATAAATAGTGATAAAAATAAATAAATTTAGTCAGACGTAAATATCTGGTGTAAAAACTAATATATTAAATGTGATTGTCATGTATTGGTTAAAAAAATCTTATCACAATTCATTATAATCAATACGTAATTGACAAATTTATATATTAGTTTTTTATATCAGATATTTATGTTCATATAAAAATACTTGAGAAGATATGATATCTCAATGGTCACAAGGGGTTCAAGTCTTGTCCCCTCCCTTTCTTCGAAATCCCCCCCCCCCCCCCCCCCCCCCCCCCCCAAGTCTATCATCAATTGTATAAAAGAGAGTTCTTTTTTATTATCTGTTATCACTTATTATCCTCTTTTGCCTGTATTAAGTGGAATGAAGGGGTTTGTCCGAGCAACAAAGCACTCTCGTTTGATTGTAAAGTTCGAGTTTCATCAACTGTAGAAAATGAACATATAAAACTTGTTTTCGCTATGGCCTTTGCACTTTAGAAAAATGCTAGTTTTTAATTAATTTTAAATTTTCGTCCAAAGGTGACAAAGTTAACTATAAATTTGTTATGTCCACCTGAAGTAGTTGTGGGTGTCTAGTTATTGTGGTAGTTTGTTGTATGTCCACTTCTTGTATTGATTGTAGAATTATGACTTGTATAAATAAAATTGTATAGCAGATTTATCACTTGTTTTGTAAAAAGGAAAAAAAAAGGCTAAATACAAATGAGAAGGAAGAGAAACATTGAGATATTTTTAGTAGCCCATTAAGGCAAAAATATATGGGTGCTGAACTGCTGCTAAATACACGTATCTCTTTACTTAGTTCCATTCCATTGGCATATACGCAATGAACGAAAATGTACCTCATTGCATATGCGCCAAATAAGTGTTGGGTATAACTAGGAAATGCTAAGGAGCACTACAATATTAAATTATTAACTCAGAGCATCCACACACTTTTTTACACCAAACATTTTATATTGGTTACTCCTAGGCAAAACTCATTGGGACACCATGCCTAAAATCAAAAACATTATCCAACTTCTCTTTTCACTCCCTCATTTGTTTTCCCCTTCTCCTTCTCCCTCTCCCTATTTTCTCTTTTCCTTCTCCACTCTCTCTTTCCTGTAACACCAATATTCTTTTCCCGTCCTCAATCTACATTTTTTTTCTTGGTTTTTCGGTAAGCTTCCGCTATATATACCAAGTTTATAGGTTGAAATTCCACATTAGGGAGCCGACTTTGGTTGGTTTCTTTGGTCCCTTTTTCCCTCATGTTATCTGTCCACGAATTCCCAAGCATTAAGAGAAATTTCGGCCATCTCGTGCCAAATCTAATGGCCTATTTGGCCATTACTCCTCCCAAATATAGATAGGTATAGATGATAGTCCAACATTTATGACTAATAAAATGCACAATTGTTGTAATTAGGGGTATTCATCAGATGGAACGGGTTTGAATATTCTTATTTGAAAAAATTTCTAAAAATTTCTAAAAATTCCAAATACCTTTCCAATTTCAATTCCAAAAATTCCAGAGATTCAAAGCAAGTTTCAAAATCAGAAGTTCATAATCTTTGGAATTTTCCAATTTGTTAAAATTTTGACATAAGTTCAACATTATTTGAAAAAATAGCTAATGAATTATGATTTTCTTTTAACGCACAATAATCCACCGCCACAAAAACAACATTCTACTATCATTATTAGAGAAATTTAATTATACAACAAAATTCTAGATACTAGCTAGCTAGTATTGTTCCGTGCATTATTGTTAAAGACATGAGTTTAACCAATATACTAAATCTTATAATAAAATAATAAGATATAATTGTCCTAAGTTGAAATTAATGTTTTTTTATTTTATTTTTATTTTTTTATTAGAAAGTACTAAAGGTTCAAGCACTACCTTAAGTATAGATGGATTGAAAGAATACCTAAAAAAATAAAAAAAAAAAACCTACGAACATTATATAAATATACCATTAGTAAATTTAGAAATAATATAAATATTATACACCAAATAATATAGTTTAGAAAATTCAAAATTTCCAAAATTTGAATAAACTTTCCAATTCCATTAATCCAATTTTCTTTGGAGAAGTTGGAAACCGGAAAATTCAAAAATCGAAAATATTATATCCCATACCAAATTCGAAAAAAAATCATAGAAAAATTTGAGTTTGCACCCCACATTATCACCCCATTTAAACTTTGCATCCCACATTTAAAATTTTTTGAGTTTGCACTCTAACATTACAAATTTCTGTCAAAGCTTGTTAGTTTTTACTGAAGTCATCATATTGCCCACCAAATCCAAGTGTTTAGTTTGCAAATGAAAAAAAAACATAGAAATTGGACACCAAACTTTTTTTGCCCCCCATTATAAAAGCATGATAAAAAGATTAAAGACATATTTCAACAAAAAAAAGGTAACCCAATAAAGTTTGCAACACAAAACCAGAGTAACATTTCATAGTTGTAACTTTAGTACAAAGCAATCTTAAACATGAATGTGCGTTTTTACTATTAATGGCAACATCATCACCAATTGTAAACTTGTTAGGTCAAAAAAAAAAACACAGGGCATTGCCGACATTCCCCATCCAAATCATGCCCCTAGCCCCACCTAAAGTTCCAAACTACATCAAAACCACTAAAAATCACTAAACTACTCAGTGCCTCAACCATTTTTTTTTTTTTGGGTACCTAAAAATTTAGGTGAGGAGAGGCTTTCTCAGTCCCGGGTCAGGATATGCCACAGGCCCACAAGACTCAATGAGTATTTATAGTGGTTTTTATAGATCATTCACCAACCTAAGCCTTACGAGCAAAATATTCGAATTCTTACCGACTCAACTAATGTCATTGGTAGTGCCTCGGTTATTCACAAATGTTAGAATATATTGTGTACATGCATAGTTGCCACATCAACATAGTTGACCTCTTCATATCCATAATTAGAGATTTTCCATTTATTGTATCTCTTCCAACCTTGTATAAGGGCCTTTCTTATATACTCATCGATGATCAATGACATATACAGTTTCTCTCTCTAACTTTTATATCTTCTAACAACAAACAAAATCAATCTGATGAGTCCTCCAAAGAAAATAACAACACCATATTTTACATACATAAACTTCGGCTAAGGAACACTAATGAATTATCCAAAAGCAAAACAATCTAATATATTAACCATAGAATACATACATATATAAACAAAAAGAAAAATTAAAATGAATACACGTGTATAGATATATAGAATGTAATTTTTGTATGATTTGTCAAGAAGATGCTATGGAGATTGAGAGAAGAATAATGGGGAATAAATACAGGACAAGACTAAAGAACCACCACTGAACTTCATAAAGGAGAGAGATGGTAAAATGGGTATTTTGGTCACTGTAGTACATTAATAATAGAGCTTAACTGAAGTTAGTAATGACGGGATACAAACTCAAAGGATGTGGGGTGCAAAGTCAAAATATGGATAATAATACGGGGTGTAAACTTAAAATTTCTTACCTTTAACAAGTTAGCAACCCCTGCGATGCACGAGCGTCTAACTTCATTTGTAGCAATTTGCTGGTAATATATCTATATATATACACACCATAAATATTGTATTGTATTGTATAATTTAGTATTCACTTTTCTGGCATAATACAATTAGCATATAGATACGATGTGCACATGATTTTAAGAAAATTATTTGAGCATTACAAATATCGAAGGAAAAAAAGTGTAGGGAAATCAAAGGGATATATATATCAACGTTAGCTAGCTGATACCAATGTTATAGGAATTTTACTTATATCAAAAACAAATAAAAAAAATGCAAAAAATAAAATAAAATACAATTTAATAACTATAGAATAAATGCATTAGCAATTTTAAATTGAAGGGAAATTGGGTACCAAGACAAGATGTAACGACGTACCGGTGGCAGATTGTCTATGAAAGTATTGAGAAATAAACAATGACGATTGAATTTATTTCTCATTTCACTCTTGTACTAAGTAGTACGTGTTGGAATTAAATCACTTAAGTCATCATGTCAAATCATCAAGATCTAAATTAAAATAATAAAACCGCGTACCTGGATTTATAATGAACAAATGCGGAATACGAGGATCGATCACAATAACAGCATGGATCGAGCGGGTACGTGATCTTCCTCAACCAAATCGCCTTAATTTCTTTAATGGAAATTTTGGTTCTCTTCCAGATGGGGAGAAGTGAGCCGTAATTTGATTTGGTGTATATGGGACCATAACCCTAATATCAACTTTATATATAAACTAATTAGAGTTCCCATTAAACCCTAATAAGCCTATATGAGGTATCTACACATTTGGCCCACATTTATTAGAGTAGTCTTATGGGCTTAACTAATAATTAATTAGACCACTAAAAAATAGCCCATTAATTAAATAGCAAATATAATTAAAATATTATAATATGTTGCCCACATAAATTAGAAAATATAAATTTTCTAACAGTACGAATGAAATAGAATTACGCATTATAGAAGAAAGTGGGACTATATATAATTTGTGACTAAGGAAGTATCAATTACATAATCAAGTTCTATATATATACAAAAAATTTCAAATGCGGATGAGTCCGTACATATTAGACTTTTTGCGATGATTTTTCGTTGCTAAAAACATCTCCCCAATGTTTTAGCGACAAAAAAAGTCACTAAAATAATCAGTCCGTACAGATTGATCCTTACTAAAAATGCACTCATATATATATATATATGTGTGTGTGTGTATGTATGTACGTACACAATAAAAGTGGAATAAATACCTTGTAGCGAATTTAAATAATGTGGTAGTACAACCATTGAAAGAGGAATAACTACATGAAAAGATAGAAGAAATTTTGATAATATATCTTGGGAGGCATTACTTAAATATAAAATTGATCAAGAATTGTAGCGTTTAAAGGTTAGACTATGTACTGCAGTATGGAAGAAATTAAGAGAAAAAATGGTTAAAAATTGTTGATGTATACACTTTCATGATAGTATAGGATACTCCTTTCTCCTCAAATTGATAGTTCCACTTTGAATTTTGTACTTTTTAAGAAAATATTAATTTCAAATTAATCAATATATGGGTGCCAAAAATATGTCTTATTTTCCAATTTGAGGTTTAGTACATTGATTATGCCAAAAAGGAAATAAAACTATTAATTTGAGACAATCTGAAAAGAATAGTGAGATTGTTGATTTAAAAGGGAGGAAGTGTCTAGAATTGTTTTGGAAGCAGAGAGCATTTAAGTAATAGTTGGAAATGGTTGTTAACGCGAGTTTCCGTTTTGTATTGGTTTCCATTCTTGAGTAGGAGAGGATTAATTAGTTTCCTTTTTGTGTTTCATTCAAACTCTATATAAAGGGTTCTTTGTATTAAGTTAATTATTCAATTCAATACAATTCATTCTCTTTAGAATATTTGACTTGGTATCAGAGCTTGATGGTGGATCCACGTACTTGTGAATGCCGTATCGGTAGCTAGACTCGGTAGAGTCAAGCAAGAACTTGGTGGAGCCTAAGGTGATAAGTCGCTACAAAAAGCTTCATGGTATTTGGACTTGGTGGAGCCTATGGTGGAGTTAGACTTCGAGAAGCCGGGGGTGGAGTCGCTATAGCCTACTTACACTTGGGGTGCTGTCAAAATGGTTGTGCATGTTCCTTGAGCAAGATAAAATAGGGTATATCTCGAGATGTGCATTGACCAAAGGTGAACGATCTTGTGGACAGTGTTGAGTGGTGATTTACATTGACAGTTCAAAGGTGGATTTAAGGTGGATTAAGGTATAGGTCCAAGTGGAGCCAGGTGGATCGGTGTTAGTCCAAGGTGGACTGGTTTGATCAAAGGTGGAGATTGTTGAGAATAGTTGGCTCAAATCATTAATCCCACATGGAAAAATTGTAAAACTCAACATGGGTATATAAGTAAGGGGGTGTCACCACATAGTAACAACAAGGCCTTTTAAGTAAAACCCCACACTTATAGCCCAAACATGTTTAATTTAGGCACAATATCGTTACTATGTGTGCAGGCCGATGGGTCTAGCTGGTGCCTTACTCCGGACCCATGTGCCGATGGGTAAAACAATTGATATCAGAGCATGTGCTAGTGGACACAATAATTGGTATTAGATCGTCATAGATCCCTATTGTTAGGGTTCATCTCTTAATCGACTTCATCGTTCAATAAACGACAGTCTCCGACTTTATCTCCGTATCCTGCAACTTTTTGCCATTTCTTTTACATAAAACCGGCCTCCAAACAACACTAAACCTATACCAAACGATTCCTCTAATTGAGACGATTAATTCAACGTTTGAATCATCCCGATTGGAGCTTCCACACTCCCTCACGCGCTGCCATAATCATTGATCATTGATTTTTTTCGATTGTCGATCAGATTTCACGTTCTCTTTGAAACAGACAACCTCCTTACATTCCGTTAATTTTAACGACGTCGTCCATTAACTGTTAAAAGTTTGTTACACTACAACCTCTTAGCCCTAGACCCTTGCCTAGACGATCCACGTTGCTGTAATCTAGAAATCCATCCTAATGTTGACGGAGACTCTCAGCGCTCTCTCATCTGATCGCGAAGCATTGGAACCGATCATCCCGTACATCCGACAGCGCATTTCCCACTAAATCCTTTACATTTCCGTTAATTTCGGTAACGGTAAAGTCGTAGCTCAAAATGGTTATTAACTGTTGTTCGTTAAAAAGTTAGCATGTTAAGGTATAGTCAACTACCGTTAAGGTTAATGGTGTTAACCGTCACCGTTAGTTTTAACGGCGTTAGCCCAAAAGATTTTGATTAATTATAGTTTGACCCCAGAGTTACAGTTATTTGCAGTTTGACCTCAAAAGTTTTAGTTATTTGCATTTTGAACCAGAAAGTTTCAAAAAGTTTTGTTTAATTACAATTTAACCCCATAAGTTTTGGTTATTTGTATTTTGATCTAGAAAGTTTCTGTCCTTTTCAATTTGATCTTAGAAGTTTCTATTTGGCCCCAAACCTTCAGTTTTTTAACAGATTTAGTCCCAAACTTTTGACTTAGCTCACAGTTAATCCCACTGCATATTATCATGGGTCATGCAAGAGAATCATAGGTTCAAAAGGTTGAGCTGTCTATTCGAAATTCGAAAGTAGGCTCTTTTGGAGGTACAAAGCTCAATGGTACTAATTTTCGCACTAGATGAAAATCTTGTCCATTTTTCTCTGTGGGATACATAAGATGGGGCATATAACATGGAACAATCAAGGATCCCAGTGAAAAAGATGATGAGGCTTTTGCTAAATGGGAAGATGATGGGTATGTGATATCGGTATTGTTCAAGGCGATGACTGATGATGTGTTACAAATGGTCAAGGAGTATGCAACTGCTGAAACTATATGGAAGACTTTAGGGGACCTCTACACCAATGAGTTTGAATTCTAAGGGACCTTTACACCAATGAGTTTGAATTTATACATGTTAATGAATTAATATGCAAAGCTGCCGGAATGCGACAGAGCGAGCAACCAGTGTCAATGTTTTTCACTAAATTGAAGAACGTATGGGCAAAAAGTTGATCAAAAACATCCCTTTAAAATAAAAAATCCTGAGGATATTGCGTAGTACCAAAAAGAAAAGGAACTTGAGTGGGTTTATGCCTTCTTAGGAGGACTCGATGCATCTCCTGCTCCGAATACCTTATATGTTGCGTCCCTAGCTCTAAATACCTTATATGTTGCGTCCCCTCGCTTGTATCACTAGCCCTATATATCACCCAACCATACATTCTTATAACGATCAACCATCCGGCATCCCTACGACGATCATATACGCCCTCACATCCCTATAATAACTAAGCACTTCTACTGCGAAACCTTTCTCAAGTTCAATGCAACTATTGCAAGGAATTTGGACATATAGTAAAGTATTGTCCTTCCCCCACATGTCAGTACATGTGGGGACAACAAAAATTAACTGGATCCTCTATTGCAGCATTTACTTCATCCAATTCACAGGCAATCAGTTACCAAACTTTAATTTTCCCAAATCCTCCCACTTCAGACAATGTTTGTGTTATAATTCAATATATTGCCTCTCTCGGTAGCTATCTTATTATTGCTTCTACTTTATCAACCCCTTCAGCTATATCTTCCTTTCCATGTTTTATTGATTCTAAGGTATAAAATCACATAATTTTTGATCCTACTACTTCGAATCCTTTAGTTCTATGTATTCATCTCCAAAAATTCATACAATTGATTGTTTTGTTATTACTATCAGTCATATTGCTTCTATCAAAAACATTAACGGCCTGTTTGTTCCCAAAGTTTTATTTGTTCCTCAACTTTCAATGCAACTTTTATCTGTTGGGCAATTATATGACCTTGGGATAATCATTCTATTTCATTCTTCTGGTTTTGTTTTACAGGACCATTAGATAACCAAGCAGATCAGGACAGACCATAGAGTTGGAAGCCTATATGTTACAAACAACCTCCAAATTCCACTTCAAACCAGTACATCTCTCATGACATCCACCTTAAATCCATCATATTTTATATGTTTCTTTCCATTGTCTTGTATATATGGTTGATAAAGGATTGTTAGAACCAACTACATTATACATAGATCCTTCTCGTGTCGCTTGTAAACTGGCCAAATAACTGGTTCTTCCTTTTAATAATAGTAATATAGTTCTATCATTTTCATTTGACCTTGTGCATTCTGATTTGTGGGGTAAATCTCCTATTACCTTTATGGGCGGAGTTTATATTATGTGGTTTTTGTTAATGATTATTTTCAATGCTTTTGGACTTATTTGCTCCACTCTCGGCCAGACTTTCTTAAGGTTTATATTGAGTTTGCGATTATGATTAAAACAGAGTTTTCAAAAAAAATTGCTCTAATTCTGGAGGCGAATATTTGTCCAAATATTTCCTCAACTTTTTAAATCCCAAGGAAATCTTCCGCAACTATCTTGCCTTGATACCTCACAACAAAATAAAGTTGTAGAATGCTCGTACTCTTCTTGTGTCATCCTTTGTACCTTCCAGCTTTTAGGGAAAAAGTATAATAAATTTCATTTCATCTCTGTTTAAAAATGGTGTATCTCCTTTTGAACATTATATGGAACCAACTATGATTATTTTGACCCTCGTGTTATTAAATTTACTTGCTTTGTCTTACTTCCCAAAAGAGAGCGCACCAAACTTACACAAAAAATAGCCATGTGTGTTTTTTTAGGTGCGAGATTCAATAAAAAGGGTTATTGATGCTATGATCCAATTAGCAAAAAGCTTTACATATCCAGACATGTCACCTTTTGGGAAAATACACCATACTATTTTTTATCAAAGAATTCTATCTCGTATATTGAAGCTCTTCCCGAGTCACCACGAACCAAGCCAACACCATTGCCCTTAGTTGATCTAATGCCCTTACATGATCCAGTACCATTGCATGCTACTCCAATCGATCGAACCACTATTTAACTGTCCAAATGTTAATAACTTTATGCCCGGGCTTGACTCTGCATGTCCCAACAGTGGTTTTACGATTAGATAAACTCAGGATTGTCGGCTACCAGTTAAGTTATCATATTATTATTTCTTTCTTTCCGCCATGTTGTCCCTACGAGTTCTATTCTTAATGAGAAGCCTCCTTAGATTCCCTATGGACAATAGTTATAGATGATGAACATGCTGCTTTAAAGCAAACCAACACATGGGACTTAATAGCCTTACTTACTGCCAAATTTGTTGTTAGGTGCAACTGGGTGTACAAGATTAAAATCGTTGACTGCTACAAAACCCATATTGTTACAAAAGGATTTCCTCAAGAATATGGTATTGACTATGAGAAAACGTTTGCTCCTCTAGCCCGTATGACCATAGTTCACACACCAATTTCAGTTGCCTTTATTCGTTAGCAGGCAATCCATCAGACGGATGTAAAAAATGCTTTTATTCATAGAGATCTCACTGAAGAAGTATACAACCTCTTCCTGGATTACCACATTCTCCTAGACAAGTCTACAAACTTTGTCATGCTCTCTATGGCCTTAAACAAGCACTCAGAGCCTATTTGAAAAATTCTCCACAACAAGTTATTCAATATGGATTCTCCCAAAGTGCTCATGACTCAGCAATGTTCACATGTTCTTCTCAGCAAGGCCTTGTTTTTCTTCTCATCTATGTCAATAATATATGATTATTACAAGGGATGACCTTGATGGAACATGCAAACTTAAAGCCTATATGTGCTCATGTTTAAAAATGAAAGATCTAGGAACTTTTCGTTACTTTCATGGCGTTGAAATTGATCACTTGTCCACTGGTTACTTTCTTTCTCAAGTAAAATATGCTTTCGATAATGTTTCAATGTGCTGGTTTAACTGATAACATGATTGCCGACAATCCACTTGAAATGAATGTCAAACTATATGCTTTTGCTAGTTCTTTACTACCTTAGTCCCACATTATATTGGCAACTTGTTGGTAGCCTCAACTACCTTACTATCATTAGACTAGATACTAGTCATGTCGTTCATGTTGTGAGCTAATTCATGTTTACACCGTTCTCAGTTCATTTTGATGCTGTTATACACATCATTCGCTACATCAAATGACCCTATTTTAAGGATTGCATATTTCTTCTGCCTCTAGTACCACATTATAAGGGTATTTTAACTCTGACTGAGCAGGTGATATTATTAACCAATGATTCATGACCGGCTTTTGTGTTTTTCTTGGTGATTCTTTCATCTTGCGGAAGAGTAAGAAATAAAAAATGGTTGCCCATTCTAGTGCTGAAGCTGAATATTAAGCTCTTGCCCATACCACTTCGGAAAATTATTTGGCTTTGTTGGCGCTTTTGAGATATGGGATAACCTCCATAATCCTACATTTTTATTTTGTGACAATCAGAGTGAAATTTAGATAGCCCATAATAACTTTTTTTCATGAACGCACCAAGCATACTGAAGTTGATAGCCACTTTGTCCGATATCACTTTTCCCAAGGAACTATCTAGTTACCGTTTATCTTGTCAGATTCAAATTGCTGATCTATTCCCGAGCTACATGTGATTGTTTGTTTTCACTTTCTGATGCCCAAACTCAAAATTATTTTCAAGCCTTCTTGAGTTTTATGGGGTGTTAAACATTATAGTATATTCCTCTGTATATAAATGTATAGTTGTTGCCTAATTTATTCTTTCCTTACTATATAGTTGCCAAGATTAGATCCTTCCTTATTTCCTCTTGTATTAACCCTATAAATAGTCTCTCCCTTGTATGATTCACACATCAATCGATATACAATTTCTCTCATCTACTTATACTTTATCACAAAGCGTTTGTCAAATTGTTAATGCAGAGTAAACTTTTGTGAAATGTTTAATAAAAGAGGCGGAAATAATAAACGTAGGATCTAAAAAGGCAATAACTTATTGATAAAGATATAATTAAACATGTGAGTTACAAAATAGAGTACATACCTTTTACTAGAATTTTTTGTCTAGAGTAGAGGAGACCATAAGGTACTACAAAACAAAAATATAACAAAAATCAAAATAAAAAAAATGCCAAAAAGAAATACGAAATGAAAATTGGAAAAAAGAGCTAAGACTGTTTAAATCTTAAGAGGAATTTTAACAAACATCATATAAACATACCATTTGTCTACACGCCATATGAATTTATTTTTCGAATTTGTTAAAAAATAATCATTATTATAGAAAGAAAACTACAACATACTTTTCTTTGGGTTCAAAACACATGCAATACAATCTAATTCAAAAACATAAAAAATATGCTAACAACATAAAATCAAAATGAGAAGTAGTTGTCGAAACTTGTAAAAGATTTAAAGATTACAATGATAATTGCAAAATTTCATTAGATGGTGAGATATTGAAATTAACAATATAGTACTTAAATTTATTATGTATGGAACTAATAAACAACAAAAATAAGAGTAAAAAGAGCTTGTAATTGGATTTAACAAGAATGTGTGAGAGTATAATTAAGGAAAGTGCGAGTTGAATAGAGGAAAAAACACAAAGGAGATTATTAATAATACAATTAATTAATGTATTTATAAATATATACTATAAGTAAATACTTAACATTAACAAAATAAGCAACTTTTATTTTCTCACCTCTTAGTATTATTGAATTAAAATTTGCACTATATTAATTGCTTAATTTAATTTTAAATAAAAGTTTTTTCAAAAATAATTTTACGAAATTCGATTTAGCCATAGCCATAAACATTCAAATTCAACATCCAATGTTTTAACATTTAGATTCACATGTTAAAAACCCTAACAATTCATGCATCATTACAGCAATAGTAAATAATAAATTTATTTTTTTCAATTAACTTGTATTTCAAACCAAGCTACAAAATTAAGAAAGATATCAAAGAACCCTACCCCCACCCCCAGCCCCAGTACAACACCCAAAATTATCATGTATATATACATACATGAAACTATATATATATACATGTTCGTATACCCTTCATATACATCAACAATTCCTAATATGCCCCCCACCCACTAATACCCCCAAAAGGGTCCAAATTGTTGACTACCCACCACATCCTCCCAAACGTGCATACTCATGGACTTTTTAGTCTCCTACACACGTGCTACCCCAAATCAAAGAACATTTTTGAAAAACACAATCGAAGAACATGTTGAAAATACAACTACATGTTGCTTTTACTTTTTCCTTGATCAACAACTATCTCATGTAAATTCTACTTATAATTTGTTTACTAATCAATATCTAGACGACATATCATTGTATCTTCTAATAGTGTCTTCAACGTGTCTCCGTAGAAGTGTTAATTGTATGACCCAATTTAAAACGGCTTTTGCAGGTACATGAACATATCTTGTAACGGCGACAGCTGATAATTACTCCCAAATTGTGACCCGCTAAAAACGTTATTATTCTCCAAAGTACCCTCAATATTCAAACTGCCATCCATGTAATTTAAAGCATAGTCAAGGCTAATATTGGGATTTTCCCACTTGCTCAATTTCGGTTCACTTTGTACCTCCCTCTCGCACGTGAACTCCGGCGAGATCACGTGATCAGAGCAACTCGTGTCCGTGTGTAGCCTTGGGACCGAATCTGATGTGTCGAGGTACATCGTATCATTGACTGCAACCGCCGGAGAATTCACAGGCGGTCCGGTCAGAATCTCCGGCTTCTGCTCGTCGGAGAATTGGTAGTCGTTCAATTTCCGGCTGATGACGTGTGCCTTCTCCAGTGTCCCCTTTTTGTTGTATATGCGGCACAACACCCAATCGTCCAGCTGTAAGAATCAGATCCGTCAGATCAATGAATAAATAAAGTTACGTATTACATCAATCAAAAACTACCTTAAAATATTTACCCTCAAACCAAGAATTTTATTGGACCTTTAAAATTAGATTTACCCGGAATTTTTAAATAATATTTATTATTATTAAAAAAATTATTCATAATTTCTAGTTTCCTAATGGGTACATGGTGCCCCCACTGGTAACTTATTTCAAATTTTCTAATTTTTTTTAATCAATTTGGTCACTAATTATAGTTAAAAGTCAATCACAAATAGTTTAAAAATATTAGTACATGAAAAGCATTTAAATTGTTTAAGAATTAGAGTCTAGTAGTAGGAAAACAATTAACATAATTTAACTATTACGTTGTTACGATGTTCCAATAATTAAAATCAATTCTATTTACACTTTTAATAATGTTTGACTTTACTCGATCTTTAAACATCGATTAAAAGCTTGTTATTCGGTTAATAAATTTGATAATACTTTATTCGGTCTATAAGTATCGAGTAATAAATTTATATTTAATTCTCAAAAATCGAATAAAATAATTTTATTTGATATTTAAGGATCAAATGAAATATAGAGTAAAATCAAATATTATTAAGTAAAAATAAAATAACTCTTAATCTCATTTTACCTACCAGCTCGAAATAGTAATTTTCAATTTGTCTTTGTTTTTTTTTTTTTTTTTTTCAATGGAACAGTATTTATACCCTTAAGCTGCTATTATTCTTTCGAGCCGAGCGGTCCACATCTGCCAGCCGGTACTCGTGCATGATCCAGTTAGTCTTCTCACCCCTCGGTGCTTTCCCGGCGTAAAATACCAAAGCCTTCTTAATCCCGACGGCCTTGGGCCGACCGATCGGCTTATCTGCTCCTGTTGCCTTCCAGTATCCACTGCCAGCCGCCCGATTCGGCCTCGACCCGTTCGGATATTTCCGATCCCGGGGCGAAAAGAAATACCATTCCTTCTCTCCATACAAGGCCAATCCTATAAACATTCACCAAAATCAAACATAAGTAATCTAAGTTCGACTCACATATTAATATTGTTAGAGCGGTATACAACTTTAAAAGTATATTAAAATTAAAAGTTCATTTGGTTCGACGTACAACTGTAAAAAGTATATGGTACAATTTTTTTTTTTTTAAGGTAGGACAATAATTCGATAGAATCATAGTTTTCTAAATTAATTAATTACCAGGTAGATCCCATGGGTTATATTTGTATAGATCGATTTCGGCAATAATTGGGACAGCGATTTGTTGCGACGTGCATTTACGACACAAGTAGTGCATCACCAGCTCTTCATCAGTGGGGTGAAATCTGAATCCAGGGGGTAACTGTAACTCCACAGTCATTTTCTTTCTCTAGAAAAAAAAGAGCTCTCTCTCACTAGATCTTGAATTTTTTTGATTGCCTCTCTCTCTAGACTTGTTTTTAGGAAGAGGGCTTTTGAAACTTGGAAAGAGGGGGGAAGGGGGAAATATATAGTGCGGGGAGGGGGGGGGAGAGAGGAGATAGCGGTGGTGATTTCTAGAAGACACGTGGGGGATAAGGATGAGAGAGCAGCCGGACTCGTGGCGGGATGTGAAGTAGGGTGGGTACGTCAGGGCTTACGTAAGCTGTTTTGGAAGGGGGTGTGACGTGGCAAAGTGGGTCGGCTACCTCGGGATTCGAGACGTTCCCAGCGGTTTGGTTTGGTTCGGCACTTTTGTGGTTCCGTCTCTTTGGGTCTTGTGCTGACACGTAGGCGGTCAAGGTTACAACCTAGGATTGATAAAATGTATGTGGTCATTGAGGTATCAACTTTGAGAAGGTGCGAAGAAAGACCACCCCCTTCGGTATGAAAAAATTATATATATATATATAATAATATAAATTGGTATTTAAAATAATAAATAATTATTATATTAGGCACTAAATAACTGATAGACTGTGCATTGCTTTCGGTTGTGAGTTTTTTTTCACAAACAATACTTAATATATCATTTTTGTCTATTTTATAATTTCGTTTACTCTTTTTGATGTAAATAAAATTGAAATGATAGACAAAATATATATATATATATATATTTGCTAGCATGAAAGATATTGTAAGTTTTTTAAACTTACAGACAATTTTTAACCATAAATTTGAAAAAGATAACCACTCTTACTCAAACTCTATGATTAGTTTTGAAAAAAAAAAATTCATTAACATAAAATTCATGATTGCAAAATTAAGGCTATTTTTTCAGTCTTTTATATAAATCCATTGATCTGACATTTGTGTCATTGTAAAATTGGATTTTCCATTATCAATTATAAATAGGATATACTCAAGTACATAATATATTTTTTTAGATTTATAAAGAGATTTTAATACTATTAAAGAGGTTAAGTGAATTATACGCTAAAATTGAGATACTCAATTTGGGACATTCAAAAAAATTGGACTTTTACACTCAACCATGTGACATTTGTATTAATGTTAAATTAGATTTTTCCATTACCAATTAGAAATATTATATGCTCAAGTATATAATATATATATTTTTTTGTATTTTTCAAAAAGGTTTTAAAACTATTAAAACTATTAAAAGAGGATAACTGGATTGCTAAAACTATAACTTATTTTTTGATAAAGTTTGATGCAATGATTATTTATAAATAATAAAAAAGAAAAAACTAAATCACTTATAATTTTAGACACTAAAAAAATATTAGATTCTTAATTGAAATATTTTTTTAAAAAAATACTCAATCAATATGTTATGTTTAATTTTAGTTTATTTGGTCAAAATTACTAATTTAATTGATTAATGAAAGAATAAGAAATAATTACTTACTATTTTGCATAGGTTAAAATGTTATTAATGATAAAGATGGGTTGGAATTTGGTAATGTTTAACCATAATTGAATGTGTGGCTAAGAATTAACTGTAAATTTTAATAAAACTAACGGTCTTTTAGATAATCATTTTTCTATATATATATATATTATATGAGTGGTGTTATGTAGGGGCAATTGTCCTTCTGATTTTCAATTTTTTTTCACTAAATAAATGTATAAGTATATAAATTTTTATAATTCAAGTGCAGCTAAGAGTAAGAGTGTAAATTTCATAATCATTTGAAATTTTAAAAGTAACTTTAACCATTTAACTTCATAATCCACCGGAACTTAAAACGACGCGCCATGAAATGCCATGGTCTCGTATATACGAAATCTCAATTGTAACTTATTTCTCTCCCTCTCTCAAAACTGTTTTCTCCTTTCTCCTCTTTTTATTTCCTCTTCATTATACAAATCCATGGTTGACCCTACCCACAGACTACATAACACGCCCACCGCCGGCTCTCGCAATCTCGCCGCCATCCACCACTGCCACGTCCTGCATATCACGGTAAAACCCATCATCTTGATTGATATAAAGATCTATTTTTTCATATTATGTATATTTCTCGATTAATTACATAATATTAGTTATATTCTTGATTAATTGAAGAATTGTTATGGATTGCTCAATATTAGGTATATTTCTTGACTAATTGTAATTTGTAATAATGTTCACATTTATTATTTGAGTTGTATGAAGTATTACTATTAATACTATTACGTTTATGTTAAATTTTTATGACTTTAAATATGTTATTGTGTGTTTTGAATTTCACCCTCCTTAGATAGATTCATGACTCCTTATAAAAGTCCAATATGTTTATACAAAGAAAACCCCACTAAATATAGTACTGGTAATGGAGCAACATTTTCAAATTTTCCCTTGGACCCCCGAAACATCTAGACCAGAGTTTTTTTTAATCTTAACCTTATAATTTTATTTTCTACAAATTAAACCTTAAAATAGTAATTTCGTATAAATTCAAATATTGAAGTGTCTAAATTGTTACCATTTAAACCTTGACCCAGTTTACAAAATTGCATTGTCAGCCCCTCAAATATTAAAAAAATATACAAAATCAAAAAAGTATTTTAATTTTATTGTTTAATAATTTATATCACTTCAAGTAACAAGAAGATTTTTTTGGATTTTGTATATTTTTTTAATATTTGAGGGGCTGACAATGCAATTTTGTAAACTGGGTCAAGGTTTAAATGGTAACAATTTAGACACTTTAAGGTTTGAATTGATATGAAATTACTACTTTAAAGTTTAATTTGTAAAAATTAAAATTTTAAGGTTAAGATTAAAAAATAAGTATAATTTTGAGATTCTTTATATAATTAACCAAACACATTTAGTTAAAATTTTGACAGAGTGTATATTTAAAAGAACTTACTTAAGTTTGAGGTGCAAACTAAAACAAAATAAAATTTGGTGTGCTTAAATCATAAGCAAATTTTAGAGTACAAATGGGTCATTACTCTAATGCTAAATTATAATAAACAATGGCCGATCTAGAATGTTGAATTTGCGTCCAGGGGGAGGGGTGTACTTTATTACTTTGAATCAAATCGATGCTTTTACTTTCCTTTAATACCAGGATATTAAATTGATAGATTTTTTTTCCTTGATCATAATCAATGTATCATATTTTACAAAAAAAAAAAGGTTTAAATCGAACGAAAAATAACCTCTTAACAGTATATATACATTTTTTTTTGTAGAAACAAAGGTTTCCTGAAGAATATTCAGGGAATTTGCTAGAGACATATCAATATGTTATCCTGTGTTATGTCATCTTGATTTGATATCCAAAAAAAAAATAAAAAAAAAAATTTGACATACATGCAGACATTCGCCCTTAATTGGGCTTAAAAGTATTTGACTTCACTCTGTTAGTCATTCGTTTCAAATTTTTTTTAATAAGTAGGGTTAAATCGAACGAATTTTTTTCATCACATCTGATGGAGACAATTTTACGATCATCTCCACAAAATTTATATAAATAATTCAATTTAAAAGTGGATCATATAAATTTTCATTGGACGAAACTAAATTAATGTATGTATCAAATTTTTATTACTTCCGGTTTAAATTTTTGATAAAATTTTGTGTAAATCATCTACTCATTCTAGATATCACATAGATCTACCAAGTTTTGTGATCTCAAATTTGACCATATTGAAGAAAACTAAAGCACATAGTAATTTAGATGAGCCAAGTTTGCGACTTGAACAATACTATACAGTCTAAAAAAATACCAAAAAAACACAAGTCAAAAGTAAATTTCGCTTAATCATTTTTGTATATTTCTCTCTTCCGAACTCTATTTAAATATACGATTCAAATTCTTTTGAGCTATAATTTTTACGTATTATTTATATATGATTTATATATTCCAAGTTGTGTGCACATTAGTGGGTAAAACCACGAGTGACCCGAAATTCTATAAAGCTCACCCACCCAATGGAAAGATTGAGAATTTCTTTGTCAATTTTACTTTTAATAATGACCTTTTTTCAGGCTCAATATTTCTTTATTCTTGTTTGGTTTCATTGCATTAAATTTCATGAACAATTATTGGATGATATGATTTTAATAATGTTTATATAATTCGGCACGCAAGTATTCTCATTATTAATATATATAATCAAAGATTTCAGCAGTATATTTCACATTTTAGATAAGTCTTTCCTACTCGAGAATAGTTTTTTGATTAAGACTTATTTTATTTTTAGACACTTTCCTTTTATGGTGAAACTCCTGGATCACTCGTGATTTTTAATTGCTTTCATAATGAGTTTAAAGGCCAAACTTTTGGTAGGAATTATTTTATTTTTGGAAAAGTCAACTCAAAGAGACAACTAGTTCACATTAGATGAATCAATGGATATATACTAGGTTCGATAATTAATCACTTTGAGAACTTATAGATATAATATCCATCAAATTTTAAAAAAAAATATTATCCGTCAAATGAACACCCTTAAAAAAAATTGAAGGGACTTGTTCAGTTTACTAGTTTTATGAAGGAGAGGAGTTGGTTCAGTGTTAAGCAACTTTCACATTTACCTTGAAGTTAATGAGTCAACTCATGAGAGTAAGAGACTCCAACTAAGTATTAGAATTTGGAATAAAAAAGAATTTATGATTCCACGAAAACTCTAAAAACAAACCAAATGGATATCAAGGTCATCTAAAATTTTCAAGCTTGTGAGCTTGTTCTGGTAATAAAAAGACGTTATAAGTTCGAATCTCGATAACAAAATTACATTGGCATTATTATTATCTCATTTCCTTATCGTATTAGTGTAAGTTGTGCATAAAAAGATAATAAAAAATTGGTACTATATTTAGAAAAGGTCATAAATTTTATCTTAAGAGATAAGATCAAAACTTTTTTCTTAACTAATTAATTAAGTGGCTGGTGTTTGTTTGACCTTTTTATGGTGTCATATGCATGTTTGATTCACCATTAAGATGTACAAATGTTATTTGTTGTTTCACATCCTTATATTAATCTAGATTAAAATTCAGCATTAAGAGCACGTCCTATATTGAATGCAGCATTTAATTTTAGTGAAATTCTATTTCAATAGTATCCCACTACCCCTACTATTTTTATTTATCAGATATGAATGTATCTTCTAATTAGAATGGTAAAATTATAAAATACAACGTGTTTGATCAATATCAAACTCAGATAAAAAACAAACATATTTTTCAAATATTCTTGTATGTACGTATTAATTAAGTTAGTATTTAAGTTAAACATACAGTGTTAACATTCAAAGTAGGAGTAAAAAATTCTAGGGGCAATTAGTAATACACCCCTACTTTCAATAGTTATTAGGAATTAGGATTACCAACTTATTGAAATTAGTTGTTAGTCCCTCTTACCTTATCCATAATCTATCAATTAATGCTAAAGCTTTATGACAATAATACCCTCAACCTATTAATTAAGGCAATTAATATGATTGATTAATATATTTGTAGAAAGTTGACTTTGAATAATTACCATTTAAAACAGATTTTATTATAATTATATTTTTTAATGTAATAGTATTTTTTTTAAAAAATAATACAGCTAATAATAACAAAGAAATTGAAATTTAAGTATGTATGTATATATATATATATTAGTCCCTTTCTCTTAATAGTTAAATGCATTTATCTTGATATATATATATATATATATAATTATTAACAGTCAAATGCATTTATGTTGATTATAAGAGATAATAATCACATAATAATAAGACAAAAAACTGAAATATATATATATATATATGTTTATTCATACATTAATTATGACAAATATATATTGCCATAGCGAAAAATCAAAGATATTCAAACATTTATATAATTGTTTGATCGTAGAACATAATATTGAAGATGAAATTGTTAATATACATTCATATTATATATAAAAAATATTTTTAAATAGATATAAAAAGTGAATTTATTGGATTAAAGTAAGATCTTAATATATATATACACACACATAGAATACATAAAAAATATTTTTGAAACAAATATAAAAACTAGATTTATTGGATTAAAGTGCGCAATTAATGATTACTAAAAAAACACAATTTGTCATGAATAGATGCATACCTGTATACTTTTTTGTGCAAACAGTTACGCTCTGCAATTGTACCTTTTGTAACTCACTGAGAAATTCAACAGGAGTGACACTTCATATTTTTGTGCAAACAATTTTTTGTGCAAACATGCTTAAAGATCCTTATAGAAACAAATAATCAAATGAAATAAAAGTTAATAATCCTATCCACTCAATCGGGTTATCCTTATCTTAAACCCAAAACTTGAGAAAATTCATATTATTAATAAAACGATAACAAAGTACCTTATGACGGTTTCAATGGAGATGCATATGTAGAGGATAATGTTAAGGTTGACGAAGATCTAGATGATGATGATAATGAAGATGAGATTGAAGAACATGAAGAATTGAGGATTGTAAGTAATGATGTTGAAGGGGATGATGGAGCTTCAGATGGAGGATAAAGAGTTGAAGAATTGTTTATGTAGGTTTAATTTCACTTTTTTTTGTTCTTCTTTTGGATTTTTGATATTAACACATTTGCTAAGTTTTATGGGTTTTTGAAATATTTTTTATTTTAATCTGAACCATTAATTCAAACTTTTCATAATTATGGTATATAATTATATGTTCTTGTTGAAAGTTTTTATTTCTTGTTTTGTTATTCCATATAACATGACATATAATCTTAGGTAAATATATTTTTTATTTTATTTACAATTATTAAAACTTGTATTTTATATATAACTACAACAAAGATAAAAAAAGGAAACGAGTTTGAATAAGTTATTGTTATGAAAATTAATATTGAATATAATTTAGTTATTTTTATATGAAAATTATTGATTTTTAAATTGTATAAATGCCACTTTAATCAGTAAAAAGTGTTAACTTTGTTATTTTCCCATGTTAACTATGACATTTCATAACTATATAATTTTTTAACCTATTTAAATTTAATCTATTATTTTGAATATGGATTAATATTTTTTATAGTTATTTTTAAGAAATCAACAAGATAAGCTGAAATTAACTGTTTGAATTTTAATATATGGTTAAAAATAAATCAATCATATTAATATAAGATTATCATTCAAAATTTGTTTATCAACACGTACTAACTGTAGCAAACTAATTTGCCTTGCTTGTAGTATTGATAAATATTTAGTTTGTAGTTCAACTATATGATATATTTAGTTTTTGTGGTACTAGCTAGCATGTAGTTTATAAAACATATAATTGTAAACATACTATAGATTAATTTTTAGAGTATATACGTGTATATATATACAATTTATCAAATATTAATTTACTAGTACATTAAAGTATGCTACAATTAATTTAATAAATATATAATGAACACTTTTATGAAATATATCAGACTGTGTTCATAAATATTAACTTATATAGTACTACTGTATGGTTACAAAAATATTTGCGCAATATGTAACAATTAACTAAATAACTATAGATGAAATGCTTGAGTGAAGTATATTGTGCCACTTACGAAAAAACGTCCATTATTATAGTATAATACACCTATTGTTAAAGTAATTATGGATTTGCTAGAAGGTTCACAATTGACGAGAGATATAATTAACTTAATAACTATACATGAAAGACTTATGTGAAAGTATACATGAAAGATTTATTTTGGTATAAGGTTTAAAATTATAATAAACCATTTAAAACATTACTAGCAAAAGAACTCAATAATGCTTTGTTGTAATATTGTGAACTGTTGTGACAATAAAAAATATAAGAATACAATATGATATATTCAGATATCATTATTTTTTTAACAATTTAATTATACACTTCTACAATTGCAAGGCAAATCTAGGATTTTTCGTGAGAGGTAGTATAGAATGATGTAAAAGGAATACAGGAAAATTTTAGTAAAGGGATTTGCTCTTGACAACTAATGAGAATTTATTGTCGCGAAATTAAAAATAACAAATATTTCATAATTTTTTTTTGAAAAAATAAAAATATTTTTATAAAACTCAAAATTTAAATGTCAAAAAAGTTTAATCAAATCAATATTTACAAACGTACAAGAAAACATAAGAAATGATAAAAATGAAAAAGGTAGAAGAGAAACAAAATTTTTATTAAGGTGAATTTTATAAATCAGACAAATATAACACATGTTATATAGAGTAAAAAAATAGTATTGTTAAAGAATTACATATAATTTTAAACAATAACTGTTATATGCAATATTTATCTCGAAAGATATATTTACAACTGTAACTTGAAAATGTAACAACATATATAATTATAAACATACAATCTAAAATAAAACATATATATTTATAAGCATAAAATAAAAAAAATGTAATAGCATATATAATCAAATAATTATATATAATTCAAACATATGCATGTACAATTATATATTTACGTAATTAAGATAGCTACGTTAAATAGATAATAATGTTAATATTTGAAAATGAATAAATATTCATATATAGCTAAATATATATATATATATATATATACGAAAATGATCTAAAGATGACAATTTATTTGGTCTTTAAATGCGGACCAATCATTTTGAGGGGGTAAAGCAAATGATTTTTTTTATGAAATTTGGTGAAGATAATCTCCATGATTTAGTAGATCTTCTTCACCAAATTTCTTCAAAAAATTCAACTGAGAAGTGAGTTAGCTAAATATCTTAAATTTTAACATCAATATGCAAAATTGAAGATACATCAAATAGATATAATCAAAAACGTAAAATTATATATATATATATAACATTATATTTATAAGCATAAAATTAAAAATGTAATAACTGATACAATCACAAATATAAAAATATATAAAAAGATATATTTACAATTGTCATTTGAAAATGTAACAACAGATATAATTATAAACATAAAATCTAAAATCAAACATATATATTTATAAGCATAAAATTAAAATGTAATAACATATATAATCACATAATTATATATAATTCAAACATATGCATGTATAATTATATAGTTACGTAATTAAGATAGTTGCGTTAAATAGATAATAATGTTAATATTTGAAAATGAATAAATATTCATATATAGCTAAATATATATATAATAAAATATTTAAGTATGTCTATAAATATGTTTTTAACAAATATGTGCTTATATTTTATGTATTATATATATAGACAAAAAGTATAACAAATATATATATATATATATATTTATAAATACAACATATAATCTTTATAAATGAAAAACATATTTTTGTTTATATATAATATTTAATATAACATATATATAGAATAACGTACATACATATATACAAAACTTGCTACAAATATATATATATATATATAAGAAGAATCTTTACATTTGTGAGAATGAAATTGAAATTATATATAACATATATAGTTGTAATGTGAAAGTTACAAGAATATAAATTTAAAATTTAAATAAAAGATATATTTTTAGTGATTTAAATAATATATATATTTGTAGTTATGTAAATAAAAATAAATGTACATTTATAATTAGAAAACATATAAATAAAGATGGAATAAACAAAGATATTTATAAGAATAAAATTAAGAAAAATAAAAGATGTACTTGTAATGCAAATTTTATAAGAATAAAAATCCCAAATTAAGTAACAGATATATCTCTAGTCATAGAAATGAATATATATATATATATATATATATACACATTTATAATCAAGAAACGTATAAATGTGAAAAACAGATATATTTATAACAACGATATCAATCAAAATAACATATATAAAAGTAAAAATGAAATAACATATATATTTGTAGTCATATAAATGAAAATATAAGTACATTTATACGCATTAAACATATAATGAAGATGTAAAAAATACATATATTTATAATGATAAAAATGAAAATATAATAACATATGTATTTATATGGGAAATATATTTGTACTAATGAAGTTGAAAATATATTTATACTTATAATCAAAATATGTGTAGTTGAAAATATAAATAACATATATAAAATCATTGTTTGAATATATTTTTATAGAAAGTACAATTTGAATTAATCTAATTAATGTAATAAAGTTACGAAATCAATAATTATAGTTTCCTTGTTCAATTCAAAATCGAAATTCAAAATCTAATATTTCAATTAATAAATTCTAAGATTAAGCAATCCCTGCTATTTTCTAAAAACAAATACAAGAGTGCATGGGCAGATTAGACTTTTGCCATTGCACATACAACTCGCCATTTATTACACCAGACCTATTTTATAAAAGAATTCAAAACTATGGTGTAATCCTAATAACACATCTTGTGTTGTCCAAACCCTAATATGTTTCAAAAATAAGGGTGCAATCCTAGTTTTCTAAAAACGTATAAAAATTATGAACCATGCATATCGATTTTGAATACAAAATCAATACAAAATGGTAATGATACGGTAATTATACCGTATCTGTACTGTATGGCATGATAATGAATTTCATTACCGATAAGATACCGAACAGTAACAAATGAATTTATTATCTTTCTTTTAAAAAAACAATAAATTATATGATGTGTATAAAAACAGAGGCAGTGTATTGATGTGTGTATATATATAATAATAAGCAATATAATAAAAATCTATGTTGTGTATACACAAACATATTTTTGTTATATATGATTCATATATTATAAATAGAAGCTTGTTTTCTTTGGTGCCGTGTACATCAGTATATATATATATATATTGATACACGTATAAATTATAGCATCTAAAGTATGAATTACTTATTGGATTAGCAAATTAAATGCATGGTATGTTCTTTAAGTAAAGAAAAAAATCATTAATTTGTTTTTAGAAGGATAAATACGTAGTTGAAATTTGCTTGTAGAAAAGAGGTTGAGCTTACTTGGTGCATACTTTGTTTAGAAATCTTGAACTGAGGTTAGTTGTTACTTGTTAATCATGAATTATTGTTGTTCTTGATTTTTTTTTCTTTTTCTTTTTCCCTTCTTTTCAATATCTATATATATAATTTAATTGTTAGTGGGTAAAGTAGAGTACCATACCATTATCACACTGTTTCAATTAATAATTTTGATATACGGAATAATTTGGTACGGTAATAATAATTGATTGGACCATACTATATTTTTAGTACGATATTCAATCTACTGAGGTATATAATATAATAATTGTGGGTCTCGTTTGATTCAGGTATTAGGGTAAGTGAGATTAATAATACTAGTATTAATAGTATTGGACTATTAATCCTGGTATTAATTTAATACTAATACCTTGTTTGATTTATACAGGATTAATATTGGGATATCTCATGCTGATGTTAATACCATATTTGATTCTGTAACTCGTATACGGGATTATATTTTGGATTAACAAAATAAAAAAAAATAAAAAAAAATTTTAATTTTTTTTTTAAATTTTAATTTTTTTTTAAAAGAAAATAAATTAAAATAATAATAATATAGTAGTAGTAGTAGTGACATTTTTGAAAATATATGATTTATTTTTTTCTTAATTCTAGATAAACAATACCACCTCCCCCGGTATTAAATTATACCACAAAGAGTGGTATTAAGTTAGTACCGATATTAGTAATCCCAGCATATTTGTGTGAATCAAACAAGGTATTACAAAAAAAGTGGTATTAATAATCCCATTCCACTTTTTAATATCCGAATAAATGAAGCCGTATTGAATTCACTCCTAATTCAAGGAGTAAAAGAACAAATGAATAAATTTTATGGGACTTATTTAAATAAAAAGTATCAGCTAAGCAGAAAAAAATGATAAATAAATAAAATATTGGCACTTAAAATTAAATAAAAGCGCCATCACTTAAAAGCAAATGAAGATGAGTAAACACTTTGTTTCAATTTCAATGACAGCATTAAACCAACTAATTAATTAAGATTAGCGTGAGCTAAGCTAAGCATACAGATTGTCACACTCACAGGTCAGATTGACGGTAACCACGTCCACGTGTCATCTTCAGGTGTTGACATGTGTTTAGTCAAACTGATCAAACGGAGTGCGTAATGACCTACAAAAGTCGTAATGCATGAGCTAATCAAGATTCCTGGGACACGTGGTGGATCTTGATTGGTTATAAGAAGGACAAGTGCACATCCAGTCAAGAAAGAGTCATCCAGTAATAATAATGCAACCTTTCTTTTTTAGGATATACTTTTGCTATATTTTGAATATGTCAAAATCATCTTCACACGTTGATTGGAAAAAGACTTTTTAATTTGTTGCAAGTATTTTCTTTTTGATGAACACAAAATAAAAATAAAATAGAAATAAATACATGCCATTTGTCAATTTTGTAAAATGTTAAAGTGTGCATTCAACCGGGGCACTTGTTTAAGATTTGAAAAAAGAACATAATTAGGTTAAAAAATTATTGATTGTAATAATGACGATCACGTAATATAAAAAATAGAATGATAATTATTAGATAGTGAAATTAAATGTCCCGATTACTTTAATTGCTTGTATGTAAATTTTTGGTCCCCTACATGTACGAAAATATATCGCCCAAGCCTTGGTCCCCTACAAGTACGTTAAAACATGTAGAGCAAATACCATAAATTATCACCAAACTATTTGTAGCAAGGTAATTGCTTGTATGTAATTTTTTGGTCCCCTACATGTACATAAATATATTGCTCAAGCCTTGGTCCCCTACAAGTACGTTAAAACATGTAGAGCAAATACCATAGATTGTCACCGAACTATTTATAACACCCGACCTATTAAACTTTTAAATAATACTATTGATGGTCATTTTGTCAATTCCCACTGTTAAAGTCTAACAGCAGTTGGGTCATGTGATAGACATGACCCAACTAAGAGTATGTGATAAACATGACCCAATTCGAAGTGCTCTCGATTTTTAGTTTTTTCTCTAGAAATTTGGGGGGTTTTGTTTGGTTTAGAAGGATGATGACGGTGGTGGAAGAATGGGAGAGATGATATAGATGAGAGGTGAGAAAGAGAAAGAGAGAGGGTGTGGTTTACCGCCTTCCTAGTTGATTTGTTTGAAGTAATGTTAAAGAGCAAAAAAGACTTAAATGCCCCTATCATATCACATGACATAGTTTTCGCAAAAAACTATCGAGGATATTTGATGGAGTGGCCACCGATAATATTATTTAAAAGTTTAATGGGTCAAGTGTAACAAATTAAAATATAGTGGCCACTGGTAAAATTTGCTAATAATTCAATGGTTATTGATGGTATTTACTCAAACATTTATTCACATTATAAAGAAAAATGTTCTCACTACATCTAGTGTCAGAATGAGTTTCTGTTGGCACATTATTATTACTAGTATTTATGAATTCTTAACATCTGATTTATTACAAGAAATATTTTTATCAATAAGCTCTAATCTAAATGGTAATACTTTCCACTTTTCACAGAGTGGCAAATTCGAACATTGTTAGAGACAATCGATTAGTTCTTTAGGAAATAATGATAGATAGAATGACGACAATCCAGAGTGAAAGCAAGATGGAGTATTCCATGATAGAGATATAACAAATTCGTAGAGAAAACAAGTATTTATAGAAGAGTTTAAGATTGACAGAGATGCAGGCTTGAATCTTGTTAGGGGTAGATTCAAATCCTTTTAAGGTGTGTTTGACGTGCCGGATTAGAGAGTCGGATAGGATTATTTAATCCCATTCGGACGGGATAAAACAATTCCACCTCTTAGATGGGATAAGAAGGTTAAGTGAGATAAATAATTCGCCCGAATATCCAATCTGGCCGAACACAAAACATGTGATAGGATAAAATAATCCTATCCTATCATTTTATCCCGCGTGTCCAACGCAGCCTTAAAGGATAGTTAATTAGGGAGGGTTACTACCATTTATATAGTCCACTTATTTCATATTAGTGAAATTTTTGCTCTAATCCTTAATTAGAATTTACCAAAAAGAAAAAAAGAAAATGATTTTACGTAAATCCTAATATCACCCTTATTTTATAAAGAAGTACTTACTGTGTCACAAATTATGTATTTAGTTTGATATCACATATTTTTTTTTTAAAATTAATTATGTATTTAAAAAAAATTAAAGAAGATTTTCAATAAACACCATAATAAAACAATTGGTCGACAGTTTTTTTAAAAAATAAACATAAAAATGGTCGACAATTAATTCAAGATGGAGGGAAAATTTTATCCTTTGCCTCTTAAGTCTTAACCACTACTTTAACATAATAAGATAGAGCTAAAGTTAGAGGCTACAATTCATAGATGTAACTAATATCCGGTAGCCTCTTTTTATTTTTGTTATTTTGTTCAAAATTAGATTCCGAAAAATTCTACAAAGTTTTTTTAACCACATTTTTTTTTGTAAAAACAATAATTTTATAGTTCTAGCGAGATCGTCATCCTCTATTGTATCCACATATATATAAAATATAAAGAGTCGAGCCTCTTCAAATTAATAAAACTAGAAAATCTTCTTTAATTTTTTTTTTAAATACATAATTAAAACTTTTTATAAAATATGTGATATCAAACTAAATACATAATTTGTGACAGGGTAAGTACTTCTTTATAAAATAAGGGTGATATTAGTATTTACGTAAAATCATTTTTTTTTCTTTTCGTAAATTTTAATGAAGAATTAGAGCAAAAATTTCACTAATATGAAATAATTGGACTATATAAATACGAGTAACCCTCCCTAATTAACTGTTCGTTCAAGAGATTTGAATCTACTCCTGACAAGACTCAAACATGCATCTCTGCCAATCTTAAACTCTTTTATGAAGACTTGTTTTCACTCTGCATTTGTTATATCTCTATCATGGAATACTCTATCTTGCTTTTGTTTTGGATTGTCATCGTCTATCATGGAATACTCCATCACTATCTCCTAAATAACTAATCATCTATCCTTAACAATGTTTGAATTTGCCACTTTGTGAGAAGAGGAAGTATTACCATTTAGATTAGGGCTCATTGATAAAAGATATTTCTTGTAATTAATCAGATGTTAAGAACTCATAAATAGTAGTAATAATAATGTGCCAACATTATTATTTACTCTACATGTTTAGGAGAGTAAATATCATCTGACACTAGATGTAGTGATAATGTTTTTCTTTATAATTTGAATACATGTTTGAGTAAATATCATCAATGATCATTAAATTATTAGCAAATTTTACTAGTGGCCATTATATTTTAATTTGTTACACTTGACTCATTAAACTTTTAAATAATATTACCGGTGGCCACTCTGTCAAATATTCCCGTTAGTTTTTGGCAGAAACCATGTCATGTTACTTGTCATGTGATATGTTAGGGGCATTTAAGTCTTTTTTGCTCCTCAACGTTACTTCAAACAAATCAACTAGGAAGGCAGTAATCAAACCACATTCGACTCTCTCTCTCTCTCTCTCTCTCTCTCTCTCTCTCTCATCTATATCATATCTCCCATTCTTCCCCCACCACCACCACCATTACCATTACCATCGTCATCCTTCTACACCTAATAGTGCGGTGACAATTTGTGGTATTTACTCTATATGTTTCAACATACTTGTAAATAAAATAATAAGTTCTTGACTAATATTTATTTAGACAAAATAAGAAATTTGTAAAGATGAAGGGTATGTTTGGTGGATGTTTTATTTTTCAAATTTTTAAAATTCAACTTAAAATCAACTTTACTTTTACACTTCCTAAAATTTATTTCACTTTACTTTCTCTTTCTAAAAAACCTTTTAAAACATTATAAATTTAAATCTAAAAATCAAAATTAGATAAAAAAATATATATTTGAAACCTACTCGTCGAGATCTATAAAATAAGATCCATTGTGACTATTTTTTGAAATATCTTAATGAGATTTTTTAACTGGTTTAAAAAAACTCAAACTCACACAAAAACCAAATTCACTTTTTAACATACTTCCAAATTTTACCAAACACCATATTTTAAAAACTTAACTCAAAAACTTAATTCAAAATATCAACTAAACATCACCGAAGTGCCGTATAAATTTATATCGCTTGTGGGATTTGTGACACATGGCTTTGGGTGATATTTCCGTACATGTAGGGGACCAGAAAGTTACATAAAAGCAATTAAAGTAATCTGAACATTTAATTTCACTATCTAACAATTATCATTCAATCAATCTTCTATGTTACGTGATCATCACTATTATAATCAATAATTTTTCAGCCTAATTATGTTATTTTCTCAAATCTTAGACAAGTGCCCCGGATGAATGCACACTTTAACATTTTACAAAATTGACAAATGGCATGTATTTCTTTTTTCCTTTCCTTTCTTTTTTTCATCAAAAAGAAAATACTTGTAATAAATAAAAGTCTTTTTCCAATCAAGGCGTGAAGATGATTTGGACATATTCAAATATAGCAAAAGTATATTCCAAAAAAGAAGTATAGATTAGTTGAATGATAGATACTTTTTACTATAAGATATAGATTATGATGGGTACATTTATAAAGTAACACTTCTTTAGGTTTCAAGCTGGTGATTGAACATTTTAGTTATATTTATATGGTGTTAAAAAAAGATCAACTGTTCAATTTGAGAATTTGTTTAGAACTGAAACTATTTATGTTGCTTTTTTTTATGTAATATATAGTATTCATTATGGTATGTGCATGTATATCATAATAAGTTATACTATACCAGTATTTACCACAAATATTTCATCGCTATTAGGGCTCGTTTTGTTTGAATTTTAAATTATTCTCGGAACAATACATTCCATTCCAAAAGGATTTTGATGATTGGTTCAAGCTTTGGGTTAGGAATGCACCATTCCAGGAATGAAGTATTTCTTCAAATTGAATGAGAATAGATGATTACTCTTAGGTATTTTTTTTTTTTTAGATTTTCTCCTGAGATTTCCTCCTAGACCAAAATATCCCTTTTACTAGCAAAGACAACTTCTTCTTCTTCTTTCTTTCATTTATATTCATTTTAAGAGAAATTTTTTTTTATTTCTTTGCTATTAAACTTTTTATTTTTATTATTAAATACAAACTACAACTTTTCACAATTCTTAACAATAAAAATTTAAATTTTAACTTTGTAAAATTGTTATGACTTATCTTTTAATTTTATAAATAAAAAATATTTTGGTAATTCACACGTGTTTCATTCATATTCTTGTTAATTTGAACTGAATAAGTAAATATAGAAAGATAATTTAACGTTCCAGCAGGAAAGAAGAATTTTCGTCTGAACCAAACATTGACAAGGTATCCTAAATGCCAAGATAATTTTTTTTTTCAAAAATTTAAGATATTCATTTTATTTTCAAAATTTAAACCAAACGAGCCGCATTATATGACAAAACATAATTTTATAAAAAAGAAAATTCATAATAATTTCAACGGTCTCTGAGCTCTTTTGCAGCAGCTATTGGATAAAATTTATTGGGCCCGCCCTTGCTACAAAGTGCTTGTGTATGCTAATATTCCTAGGCGCCAATAGCACAGTTATGGAATTGGTTAATTATTATTTGTTGCGTCCATGAAGTTTGTTCCTTTAATTAATTTAATTTAATGTACGAGGTAATTAATTGTATTAAGTACGAGCTTAATTCTTCTTCATGAGTTTGTAGGATTCATTCCCCACGGATATGGGTATAGATACGGTAAAATTAAAAAAATATAAGATATGATATTTCTTGAATACAGATAATAAAAAATAATTATATAATATATATATATAATTATTTAGTTATAGAAATTTTATAAATTTCTGAACAATATCAAGAATATTCATTAAACTAATTAAAGCAAACGATTGAGAAATTTAATTGCATAATAACTTAAAAGTATATATAATATTCTGATTTGAATACCATAAGAAGGATAGAGATCAAACAACGACGATCATAGATGAAGGACGGGGTATTTTGTTCCATCGTTTCATCTTATAATAAAAGGGTTGACTTATTCACTGAGTTGTAAATGAAAGACCTAAGTCTCGTTTAGAGGTTTCTATATTAAAGGAATTATTTGTTATTTTTAAAGCGGTTCCATTATTTTTTTTTTTACAATACTCGGATACATAGCCTGTACGTATCGTGCTATATCCGTTGCATACCCCTGCAAGATATATATTCGATACCGATATTTCAACCTTAATTGAAGTATCCGTACTTTAGAGCCCCTTATTCACCCATTTTTTTTGTACCAAACAAATACTAGAGTTTGAATGAATTATGCATACTATATACGCTTTCGGTCATTGTAACACATTTAATCTTATTCTTTTCATTCATTTTTTTCAATTTTAAAGGTGAAGAAGTTTTGTCTGTTACATTGTATACGGATAAGAAAAGATATAATTATTTTTGGTGCGAAATAAGAGGATTCAACCGCACCGTATTATAAAAATATTTAATTTGCTCTAAGTCTGTTGTTGGTTGTATTAATTTTAGTCACTAGAGTGATAATTTTTTATGGGACTTTTAAAATTTGTTTCTACTGTATTATATTAAATGTAGGACCAACGCTTTCTCATAGGTCTATAAAATACCACTTATCTTTATCTATATCTTCTATTTACCTTAACCAATCAAACAAACTCTACCACATATAGTTAGGGGCTTTTACGATTGGTTCATGTTAAAAGACACCCTTAGGATAAAGTTCATTAACTCTATATTTTTGTTTTTAATTTGCAGTCACTTTAGTATAGTAATCGACTTTGGCGAGAATCTAGATACTAACACATAGTATTTAAGTAATTGTAATTTTTCGATCATAGATATTGTATTTGTGACAAGAGCTGACTCTGGAGCAGGGCGATCAAAAATTAAGAGGGGCGTAAATATTTTATTTCTATATATATATATTAAAAAAAATAGTTTATAATGCAAATTTCCAAGAAAAAAATTCAAGTTTCCAAAACTCAAACGGCATATTGGGAAATCACCTCTCCAGCTCTTCTCTGATTCTTTCTTCCCAAATTCAGTCACAATCTTCTCATACTACAAGAGAGAATTAGAGGGGGCATCAATATTTTTTATTTTGCTCATATTGATTTCAAAACAATAAAGAGAATTAAACATTGAATCGTAGTGTTTTTGCAAGGGTTCTTTACAATTGTGATGTGTTTTTTATGGCATGTGAACTCTTATCATTGAAACAAGATTAATTTATTTTTTCAATATAAAAAATTAATATATCTATTTATAAGATGATACATTTTAAGATTTCGCCCATGATCTTAAAATAATTAGAACTGGCTCTGCTTGTAACCGAGAATTGAATAAATCTCAATTCAATAGTCACATACGCGATATCTGAATTTCGGTCACAAATACAATAACTATAATTACTTGTCAGAAACAGATACCCAAAAATAAAAATCACATCCTAAAAATGTTCCAAAAGAAGTTAATATTTTATACAGTCAATGCCACACAATGTGATATACATAACCAAATTAAAGATGTGGATTATAAATGCTGACTACGTGGAGGAAATGTGGACCACCGGCATTAGCGTTGCACAAATAGATAGAGCCATATAAAAATTATAAAATTCCACATTTAAACATATAACACATTCAACTATTACAATAAGATTCAAAGGTATACTATTTATATATATACATATATATTTTTTGTTTTAAGTCCACACACAATTCCAAATTCAATACTGACCTACCTCTTTATTATATTAAGGCACGTGATAATTTTTGTTTTTTATTTAAAAAATTGTTCTTTCCCTCCTTATTGCAAATTATCATAAACTTTATACTCATGAATGGTGTAAATATTCTACATTTTGTATTTTAGCGCTTTAATATTTTGTGTTATTTTTTTTTTGACACTTTTAACTAAACCGTCTCAAACCAAAAAAATAAAACATCATAAAATAATTTATCAAAAGAGAATCACATACTATATAATTTTTTTATTTTTTTTTGGCAGCCTTACCATTAATTATGACTCTTTCACTAACTAGTTAGACAATAAAAAATGTAAAAAAACAAAACCAAATAAAACAAAAGGAAAAGTTAAGGTTATAAATTTGAGGTTGGAATATAATTTCTTGGTCACCAAGACCAATTTGAGTCCATTGTATAAGGTCACCAAATTTCATCTGTGAGGCGGCGGACTATTATTTAGATTAATTTTGACATACTTCTTTTCACACTCTGCCAAAAGTTTCAAGAAATATTTCTAGCTATGATCTCTATTCCCAATACGATTTCTTCCAAGTGTAAATTCCTTTGATCTTGAGTCGACAGTATATTTACTAAAATAATATAAGATATGATACAATAACTTTAGCATATTTACATGAAGTTTTGGGAAGTGTAAGCGAAAATTCTAACGAAGATGTGCTCAAACGAATGAATGTGGTGCATTTTTGAAACTCAAACAGACAATTGTTGTGTGTTTGGAATATCTATCGCGTTATATGATAATTATATTCTATGTATGTATCCAATGTTTCTCAGCTGTTGTGTATATACAATATTGTCCCCATTTCATCATTCCCTCAATATTTCTCTTACATCTTTTCAATTTTATCTCCTGACGAAGAACCTCCTGCAAATACATGAATGTACATATACACATAGGTACACAGTGACGGAGTTAGAAATATAAATTACTCTAGGCTAGTATAGAATTGAAAATTAAAATAAAAATATCGATTAAAAAATAAAAAGAGAAGCCAGCGTTAACTTGAAAAGTTATGAGGATAAGATCTGTGTATGTAATATAATAATATTAAACTCTTTTTATACAATTTGTGCAAATTTTAACTAATTAATAAGACACTCACTTCGGAACTTTTTACTTGCGAATGAGCAAAGAGCTGGAAAAAGCTAGAAAGAATATATATATATATATATATATGGACTTGGTTAAGCAAGAAAGAATTATAAATGCACTTGGACCGGGTAAGAAAGAATTTTAACATACGCTTGGGCTAGAGTAGAGAGTTTAAGATATGGAGGTCCTGTATATATTTTAGTATTATCCAGCTTTCGCAATTTGGGCCCGGATTTAGCCTAGGGGTGTTTTCAATTTCGATTGGAATAAAAATTAGAAAACCCAAATTTAAACCGAATTTGAATTTTCGGTTTCGGTTTCTAAATCTTCCAAATCCAAACTCAAACCAAAATTTCCGGTTTAGTTTCGGTTCGGTTTATTTCGGTTTTCATATATTTTTTAAAAACTAAATAAATCGTAAGATAATACTAATTTTTGTTAAAAAAATATTTATTTTGGATCGAAAAATATTAACTTTTACAATTATAGTAAAACCTTAATATTCGTGATAGCCCAATTAGTCAAATTTTCACTAGACATTGTAAATTTTAAGAACATAAAATTTTAAATAGTGAAGTAATATTATTTTCGGGTCATATATTCAATAATTCGGTTTAGTTCGGTTCAGTTTTACAATGCCACGCCCCAAACCCTAACCAAACATATTCGGTTTCGGTTTCTTTGTTTTGGTTTGGTTTTTTTTCAGTTCGATTATTAAAGGATTGGTTCGACTCAGTACAGTTCGGCTGTTTGGTTTTTGAGTTTGCCACAACACTCCTAGTTGAGCCTAGGCAAGCCCCCTTCTAGTTTTGCCTATGAGATTAACACATCACAGATATATGGATACACGCGTATACTAACTTTTTGAGTACACTCGACACATATGTGGAGGGCTATAACTAGGCCTCTAGAATATACTACTATTAGTTATACATTTCAAAAAAAGGAGTTTAACTTAATCAGAGGCTCTTCAGTCCAACCCGTTATTTGAATCTTGAGTTCACCTTTGATGTTAAATCCTTGGTGGTTAAAAAATTATATATTGTATCTTTGTTTGTAACAACCGTTTCTCTAAATATCATTGTTTAGCTATTACCGTTAATTTTGGAAAGTTCATTGAAGGACAAAATAAAAATTGACACAATTTTGTTAGCAGTGAAAATATCTTGTCTTTACATAATGGACACATATATATAGATATATATATATATACACATGTAGAACAAAGGGCTATATGTATTGAGGGTAAAGTTGAAAGAAAAGTGACTTCTTTGATCAAAGTTAACATAAACATGAACTTTTAGAAGTATAGGTCCAAGATACTTCTTAAGTGGTAAATGGGTTGGTTTCAAACTTTAAGGTCATGAGTTTGAGCCCTCCCATTTTCTTTCATGATCGAACACCCTGGCGCATTTTGTATTGTTGCGCAATGACGCGTATCAAAAAAGATATGTTCTAATTAGCAATGTTGTACTATTGCTTGAAAAAAATGAATACTCAAATCTAATTAAGTATTCAAATCTAATTAATGCGCATTTTGTCTTGTGGTTGGCGGCCCACAAAAAAAATCATCGCCATCTTTAATATAATATCTAAGTTGTTTTTCTTAAGAAAAAAAATAAAAAAATATCAGTCTAATTCTTTGGTGTCCACAAACTTTCCACTTGGGTCGGGCTAGGATCATAAAGGAATTTGGATAACATTAAAAAGATCTTATCAATGGATATTTTCCCATGAGTTTTGTAGGTATATTTTTCAATAAAATGAAACCATCAAATCAAGAGGCTCTTTTGTAGCTCAAATCTTGTCACATTTTATTTTCTTATTGAATTACTAGAATCATGGCATACTAGATGTGCGTCAATAATAATAACTCACAAAAGATAAGATTTTTTTTTTCAAATGGTTGGAGGTTCAACCCTGAGTCTATTCATTTCTCTTCAAAATAGTCTAGCTAAGGGCATGTTAGATATTTAAGGTACACAACACGAACTTTTACTCGTATTTAATATGTAATATATCATTTTTTTTAGCCAAAATAATAACTATGGAAAGCAATAGGCTTAGTTCGATGTTCGTATGGGTGTCGTACTCTTGCCTTAGAGTATTCACAACTGTTCATTTGTGTAGGATATTACTAGTAGGCTTGTCAATCGGGCTGAGTAAGCCCGAAATCCGCCCGTCGGCCCACTATATCAAGAATTGAAATTTTATTAATTTAAACTTGGGTTGAATATAACAAATTTTCAAGCCCAAAATAAATTTTAGGCTTAGCTTAAGCTTCAACTCCTTAGCCCAAATTAGGCCCAACCCGTTTGCACGAATTAATAATGTTATTTCATATCCGTAATTTTTTAAGTTGTTAAACTCACTTTCATTAGAGTTTACACTTTAAAACACAAAGCAATCCCACTTATAATTAGAAAATTTACAGTTTAATAATTTTTAGACAATCTTTTTATGCAATAGTATTATTTGAATTTAAATACTATTAAGGATTGCTTTAAATTTTTATTAGATTGCTTTGGTCTATGTAGTTAGATACATATTAGCTATTATTTAATACTTTACCATTTTTTTTTCCTAATACGTTGGAATGTTAATATCATATATGTTGACAATGCATTGCGGATAAATGTATACAATCTTTTACAACTACTTAATTCTATTGTATGAGATGGTCTGGATTTAGCTCTGAAGCCCATAATAAAATATGAGCTACATTTGAACATATAAAGTAAATTTTAATACGAGTCGAGCTCGGCTCTAGCATCTTCAATTTAATTTAGGTCAAGCTTGAACAACATTAAACCCAACTTATATAGCCTAATTGACAAGCTTAAATATTAGAATCTATGTACACACACTATAACATTGTGCTGTAAAATTAATGGAAAATAAAGTTACGTTTGACTAAATTCTTTATCATACTGCCAAGTGTATGTTATTTATTTGGAATACAAAATTACAATGGTCGTCCATTTGGGATTTTGATATGATTAGGAAATGGAAACCCAACAATTTTCTGTTTATGTAAAATTTATCTTACATTAGTGCAAAATAACTCAAGCATGACAAATAAGACACTCTTTGTAAGGGTGATTACATTTTTACCCCCAATAATACTATGTTCCACTCTCACCCTTTATTCAGTTTTTGAATATCGAGTAAGGGCACGCTATTCGGTTCTTGAAGACCAAGTATAAGCATATTACTCAGTGCTCAGGAGTCGAGTAAGGCATATTCAAACTTATTCTTAAGAATCAAATAACAAAACATTACTCAATATTCAAGGACCGAATAAAAAGTAGAAGTGAACCCAAGTATTATTGGGATTGAAAATAGAATCAGTGCTTTATAAATATATATATATATATATTTCATTTTCTCAATTGATATCATATCTATTACTATGCAACTCCTCCCACAGCAATCCATAAAAAAAAAGAGGAAAACAAACTCTTAAAAAGTAGCCATCGGAAAAATGACATTTTCCAGAAATGTGGGAATTGGAATTAAATGGAAAAAACATATTATAAAAAAATCTGATTCTTCATTTCTCATAGAACTTTATGAAAATATGTTTTTACCGTAACCCGTTCCAGGGTGAATACTAAAAGATGTATACAGGGGAATTTTGTATAATAAGAAAATCTCTCTTTACTACTAAAATGAGTTTGTCAAAAAAAATTAATAATAATAAAGGACATTACATAAATTGTGGTTATAATAAAAGACATTTGTTTAAAATCATTAGTTTAAAGGACAACTTTTTTGTGGTATGCGTCTTACCATTTGACTGATATATTTTATGGGCCCTTTCCTTCATATTAAGGCTAACAATTAAATTTTAATGGGCCTATTTATTTGAAGCCCAAGTAATAGACACCATGTCATCACCATTGCTCCTTAAGCAAAGCTATTCTTAAAACTTTCCATATCCAAAACATTATTGGTAGTTCAACATGCATCATCTCCTTCCAAACAATAACTTTAGCCACAAATCCCCCTTCATCCGTGTTTGATTTGCTCATCATGAGTTGGTAATGGTGTCATCATTTTTTATATTTTTTGGGTAATTGAGCTTTGAGTGATTGACATCTTCTTAACATCTAATAATAATCTTCAACATATGAAGTCTAGATCTCATTCAACCGAGGATTCCTTGGTCAAGTTTCGATGGATTCGCTAGTCGCAGTAAGACTTGCATTCATAATACAAATGGATTTGGATTACGTATCCCACTCATCTCATATGTATTATGGTAAACGCTCTAATCTTGGCAAAGCTTTTTTTTCATAATATCTGCATGGTATTTTATTCAATAAATCGGCCAGTGAGTTATACTTAGTGGGAATATATCTCTCTTAATATTTAAAACATTTTGTGTACCAACAACCAAGTCTTCGATCAACTGTATAATTTGGTCATTTTAGTAATATATCTACACCTAAAAATCAATGTTTATTATATCGATTTCTCTTAGCATAATTCTATTTCATGTTAATTACATTCGGTTTTTTATATGGTATCCTTTCTAACACTTTGTCTTTCTTGTTCAGCTTCACATGTGTATTTGTTGATTTTTATTTATTTCATGGTGCAATGTAATATGTCTAGATAAAATCTTAGGATGAAGATGAGATATATTGAACATCTCTTGGGCATTCTTTTTCTGTGGAGTGGATGAAATCATTTAGGTTGGTAATTTTAAGCATACTTGTTTATGTAGTTTGACTTTTTTTTTCTTGTAATGCGATTAATTCACTTTTTAAAATTTTGAAATTTGAATCTTTCAATTCTTTTTTGATAAGAATTCATTTAATTATCAATTTTAATATTTTAATTTGGTTAGGTCATATATATCTTTAACAAGGGTAGTTTTGGTATACACTTAATTTTTCATAAATATTATATAAAATAACATTTTGTCCTTTAGACAAAACTTGTCCTTAAAATTAATTCACAAAAAGATTGTCAGAAAGAGAGTAGCACATTTGTCCTTTATAAAAAAAGCCTCCCAAAAAAAAAACCAAAAAAGCGGGCCCCACTGCACATGCTTTTGACTTCATTTTTCCCTCTAAAAGTGTTCTTTTTTGCTCCAAGAAAGGGCAAACAAAAAGCCCAGAAAAAAAGACTACTCTATTCTAAATGTCGCGTTATCACGAGCAGGGTCATCAAAGATGAGAAGCTCATTTACCAAGGTCCCAAATAATTCCCACAATAGTTTGTGGAATTTAGATGGAAGATGAAATTTTCATAACTTCAAGCGTTAATATCTATTAGACATAGCTTGAATTACATAGTAGCTTAAAAATATTGGTGTTCTTAAATACACTCATAAAATCTGTCTTCTTATCCCAGTGTGAGAATACTTTCTTCTCATTTCACTAGTTTTCTAAAAAACTGTCATTCACCACAGTGGTGGCTGAGTTTATTGAAATAATGTAGAGACGATAAAGTTACGTAGTAAAATTATTAAAAATTATTAACTTTTGTATTAAAATAATACATAATAATTTTTTTTATATCATTCTTATTAAATTTCATTAAAAATTATGCATAAGTCAAAGTACCGATAAAAAAATATAAAATATTAATTATGATAAATACATTTTTAGCGAATTCATTGTTCTCAAATTGCTATTATTCATATTCTAAATTTATCTATAAATTTTATTTTTGTGAAATAAGTAAATATAAATTCTAATTCACTACACCAAAAATATTAAAATGCCACCGTAATAATCAACAACAATAGGTAAATTTGATTTCGCACAAATCCTGACTAAACTGATTCATATTCCTAAAACTGAACTAATATCAAAGCACATAGAAATAAAGCAATATATGTTAATCTAAAACTACACGTACCATTAATAATAAAGGAGTCTCGAAAAAAGGGTGTTCTAGATACCTTAAAACTTAAAAGCTTTATTAGTGTAGTAATTTAGTGCATGAAAATTAATTCAATAGAAAGTCATATAGGAGATAAGTAGTACTTATGAACTTTAACTATATCGATATAAACATGAAAACTATAACATACGGAGTTCTACATGTAAATTCATCACAAATTCTTCATTTTAACGACTTAAAACTATTTTCTTCTTTCTTTTTTAAAAAATATTATCTTTCGTAAAAAAAGGGAAAATGAATTTGGAAAATAAAATGGTTTTCATAAAAATAAATCATTTATTAAAATATTATGTTAATTTCGATTTCTATGATATTTAATTTTTTGGAGACTTAAGAAAACGATTTCCTTTTTCAATATTTTTTTATGAGTAATTTTCAGAGTTTAAATATTGAAACAATAAAAGTACAATGTACAATACATATTTTTTTGACATAATAGGCACATGTTAACACTTCCTTTCTTTTATTTTGATATTGGATAACTTAACGTGAGTTTTATTGAGCTCTCAATGCATGTACAAATCAAAAGATTGAATAAATTAAGAAAAATAGCATTGAAAACGTTATCGTACCGGTACAAGTGAAAATAAAAGTCTAGCATTATATATAATAGTACGAGGATACTTATTATAAGCTTACATTTATGAGATGTATGTAATTATGTGAAAATAGTACATGCTTGTTTGTTGGAAAGAATGAAGTTTTTTTAATTTTTAAAAATTTTAGTGGGTGAAAAGACAAATTTGTGGCTATTTTTTCAAAGTATAAAAAGCAGAGTGAGAAGAAAGGGTTTTACACTATTTTTCTGGTTAAGATTAACGTAAATTTGACTTTTGGTGGGGTGAGATGCCAAATTATGTTGGTGCATTTAAGAACATCCTTGAAATTGCCCAACAAAAATCTTGATTTCTCTCCATTTCGCAATCGGAGGGATTATGTTGGAAAATAGAAAATAAAAGAAATGAGGAAAAGTTTTTGATTTTTTTTTCAAAAAACTTTTGGCAAAAGTTACAAGTGGGCCTTTTTTTTTTATTTCCTTCTACATGCTAGTGGGTAGGGGTGTTGTCAAAAATCCAAAAATTGAACGAACTGAACCAATCCGTTACAATTCGAAATTTTTCGAACCGAAATTTTTCGAAATAAAAAATCTAAACCGAAATCAATTGATTCGGGTTACCCGAAGTAGACCGAATGGACTGAATCTATTTTAAAAAATTGCTAACTTAATTAAACTACACTATTTGAAATTTAATTACACACACATGTATATATATATACAAACAAACAATTTATATAATGCTTGAAGAATAAATGGTATCCTATAGTGCACTATACCAATAGTAATATCCACCATTCCCCTCTTGATTGATTTTGGATTGTAAGGTTTCTACCCCGTGCTCTATGCCAGGTATGAAATTAGATATGTTTCATTTTCTTTTAATTACTCTTTTATCTAATTTTATATGTCATTAGTTTTATTTTTTAAATTTTTTACTACAAGCTTTGGAATTTATAAATGTTGAGAATCTCAGTCAATTTAAATAAATTACATCCTAATTCTAGGAATATTTTGCTGTGATTAGAGAGTTAATTTTGTTCCTATAAATCTGGTTGTATAGTTGTAAATATTTGATGTAGATATTATATATTAATTCACAGCTATTGATATTAGTTGAAATTAGTTTTAGGTTTCCTTCTTTTCCTCTCTTTTCTTATTGTATTTTGACTATAAAAAGAGAGAATAGTTTTTTCTTCAAAATCAGTGAAAATAAAATAGTTTTCATCTTATTCTAGATGGTATCAGAGGTCAGGTTCTGCAAGATCTCATGTTCGAATCCTTCCACTTGCATTTGTTTCCCTCTTTGTGTTTGTGCAGTATGTGTAATACCCCGTGTTCCATTTTCCCTGTTGAGCTTCTCTTAAGCCCGATTATGGCTTAATCTCCGTTAGAGCGTAAGCATTGGGTTTCGAGCCCTTCGTACTTGACCTAATACATATAACATGTCATGTTAGGTATATTTAGTTTGAGGGAGCAATCGTTATGTTATTCGAGTGGTTCGGGTTGAAACCGAGGCGTAAATCGCGTGTTTCAACTTCTCGTGATTCGACAATTTTTGACAAACTTTGAGAGGCCATAACTTCTTTATCCGATGTCCAAACTACTCCCCTTTTGCGGCCGTGTCTTCATTTCTTTCCCCTCTACAACTTTTATGTTTGGGTCGAGTCAAGATTCAACCATTTCAAGGTCCATTTTGGGCTCAAAAAGTCATTTGCTGCTGCAGTGACTTCCATGATCGATCATGGAAGGCCATGATCTATCATGGTCCTCTAGAGGAGTTCCAGAAGGGTTCATGACCCATGATCGATCATGGTTCAGGCCTGGCTAGTTTTTAAACATTTTAAACCCGTTTTTCACCAATTTAACACCCACCACTCCTCATTTTTTAGCCATACACATCCACCACACCCTAGAGAATTCTAGAGAGAGAGTGTGCAATATTCTTGAAGGTTATTGAAAGATCTTTATTCCTACACAAGATTTGGGGCCAAATCTACACTATTCATTATTTTCTTCATCTATCCCACCATTGGAGCTATAAGGGAGAAGCTAGGGTTTCGTGATTGAGGTGTCTACGTTTCTCCAAGCTTTCCAATCTTGTGGATTATTGTCAATAGAGGTGGGAACATTAGTACTAAACCCTTGATTTCAAATTATTACTCGATGAACTAGAGTTTTGAACTCACATTAGGGATTTTCATTAAAACGACATGTTGTTTGCATCTTATGGGGTTTGGGCTGGGTAAATCTGAGATTAGTGATGCATATAGATGGATTATCATTTAGATATCATATATCATCACTTGTTACCATACTATAAGCTTTGTTATATTATATACACATCATACCCACATTGTAGCTAAGGGTATGAACTAGGCTTAAAGGGATTTCGGGATTAGTGCTTAGATTAAGGTTAATTATGTGATATAAATGGTATATAAGTGTACTTATGCCATTAAGTTCAAGTATTAAACCTTGCCTTCATGTTGTATACCAAAATCCACCTAAGTGGACAACGTGTGTTAACATTTGAGCCTATAGGCTTATGAACACTATTGTGGGGTGGTTAATTAATAGTTGTGGCTTGGATAGGACCACGTATAAGTGTAAAAAAACACGTAGGACTTTATTGGTGATCATAAGACACGCCTTTGAACGTAAGTGGCTAATAACCTTATAAGTGGAAATAATACACATGTGATGAATAGTGATGAGACGTAAGAACACTGTAGTATTATAGTGGTATATAATTGATATTATTAATGATTATGAGTAACGGGCAATGGTACGACATTGTATACATAATTGTGAGAATTACCATATTATGTGAATAATGACTATACGATGAGTATACGAATTATAAGCGTGGTGACGACGCTTGTGTTAATGATGAATGAACGATGACTGTAATGATGATTATGTGATTGTATATATATGTTGTTAGCCATACGTGTAATGGATGATTTAATGATTATATATTGTTGAATGAGGAATTGATATATTCTTGTTGTCGTGATTACACGTATGGGCTAGATATGGTGGACCGAGCACCGGATAGTTCCCCGTGACTCGAAGACAGGCCGCCTATTTGCCGCCCCTAGGTGAAATTCCCTAAACCGTGCACGGAGAAAATAAAGTCGGTGATTCCACTGGTCGTTGTGGTTGCCCACAAAGGAGAGCCCACTCTATGTATATTGCCTTCCCACAGGACTATATGTTCTGGGTTAGATGTGTTTCCCTGGCAACGGAGCAGGTTCCGTGTGCCACTACTTTATCAATGGTGAGTTTTCCAGGAAGTAGTTGGGCTACTAATGGTCATTACCCTGTTAGGGTATCGCCTGGTGTAGTTCTTTTCAGAGTGTCGATGTGGTTTATATAAGGTGTTCACCTCGTTAACTATTCAGAGTGTTGTCCCTGAGAAAGTGACCGTCACGTGGGTTATCTTCAAATGACCTACTTGGAGAACTAAGTCCCTGAGCCACTCCCCACTCGGAGGAGACATGGATAAGAGCCTTGGACCCTTCGGGATCCGTTGTTCTGGGCCTGGATGTACTGACCGCGGGATGAAACTGAGGCATTATGATGGAGACGTGATACATGAGTTATTATGAGATTGTGATTACGCTGTTATTATTATTTTATCGTATCATGTCTCGTATTGATTTATGTATGTTGCCTCGACTATGACATAAATAATGAAAAGACTTATGCGAATACATCTAGACAGAACATGGTACACATAGAGAACTGTCGAGCCTTTCATAATATATTAATATATATAAAGTGGAAAGAGATACTAATTGTTGAACTTAGAGATGGTATATGGGTATACAGACGCGTACGAATTATAAAATAGTGAGCCATGTCATAATGCATATAATATACTAATAATTGAAGTAAAAATTATAGCTAAGGTAATAGCTAGATAAGAGAATATTGTGGTGTGACGTGCTAGAAGGATAAGCCAGTGATAGAGCCTTATAGACGGCCAACTATAGAATCCATAACACACTATAATTAAAGGGAAAACAATAAATACTTGGCTAATGGTTATGTCTTACGGAATAAGGACCGAATGGCGTAGTAGAGCGTAGGGTTACACTTGTGAGTGGATAATATATAGCATGTCAAACCTTAGGAAGCTATAGTTGGATACGAGGTGACTTTAGACTAGTGAGCTCCTCGAGTTGTGGAAACTCCTTAGAGGTTTATCTTACGAAATGGTTAGAGGAGAGATCGGATAGTCAGGTAGAGGGCTTTTGGCGGCTAGGATATGAATCCTAGTGGGGTTTACATGCATTCAGGTTTGCATTGCACATTTTCAAACTATTATATTAAAGTAAAGTATTTTCCATACAAAACATATATAGTTCCCATTGAGCCCGGATTTGGCTCATCCCGTTTTCTAACAGTTTTGCAGGCATAGCATCTCGGGTGGCGTATGATGTACGTATATAAAAGTCTCTAATGTCCACAAGACTGTGTCTAGTCCTATAAGAATAGGACTATATTTTATTAACCTTTTAGTTTTGGCTTTGTTGAACTATGTATAAACTCTGGATTTAATGCATTAATTGTATTTATTGTAAACAAGTATTTTTGAAAAGTTTGTGTAAATGGTTTTTAGATGTGTGGAGTTAAATTTGAAGTGTAGTTTGTTTATGTTGGTACTTGGAAGTATTTGGCCTTGTTCCTTACAGGCCAGTTTGTTATTTAAATAAACTCCACATGCCGAGATTTTATAAATTGGGACTTTATAAAGACCACGTTTTATTTAAGAAAAGTTTTTTAAAAGTTGTGATTTTTACATTTTAAACTTGCCGTCATGCACGACATTCGTGTTTAACTGGGTCCCAAAGGTGAAAATCACAGAACGGGATTCATTGCGTCACAATATGCACATTATTGTTTGTACACAAAGTGCACATTTGGTTTGGTTTGTCTTTCTATGTGTGAGTGGAGGTCGCACGTAAGGGGGAGTGTTGAAGAGCATGATATATATTGTCATTGTTCTCTAAGAGTTCTCTCTGCCATTTTTTTAAACCTTTTTTTTGCTATCTCTTTACCATGTTAGAAATTACTGAATTCACCACTGATTCTAATCTTTCAAAGTTTTCCACAACCGATTCCCATTCCCACTCTGTTCAGATCACCACAATCCGCCTCAATGAGAACAATTTCCCAGGTGGTCTCAATCTGTTCAGATGTATATCAGGGACCTGGCAAAATCAGTTATTTGACCGGCAATATCAAGAACCGACTAAGATTGATTCTAACCATGCTACTTGGGATGCTGAGAATTCCATGATCATGGCATGGCTGATGAATTCTATGGAGGAGGATATTAGCACAAATTATATGTGCTATTCGAGTGCCAAAGATCTTTGCGACAATATTACTCAAATGTATTCTAATGTTAGGAATCAGTCCCAAGTTTATGAGTTAGAACTCAAACTGGGCAGTAGTCGTCAAGGTGAGAATTCAATTTCCAAATATTTTAATGTTCTTAAGGGTTTATGGCAGGATCTTGACTTATTCAATGACTATGAGTGAAAAAATTAGGATGATTGCAACTATTTCATCAAGAATGTAAAAAGTTCACAAATATTCTAATTTCTGGCTAGGCTTAACAATGAGTTTGATGATGTATGGGGTAGACTAATTGGTCGGCAGCCCCTTCCTTTCTGGGTGATGTATTTTCTGAAGTACATCGTGAAGAAAGTAGAAGGAATGTTATGCTTGGGAACGCTTACTAGACTTGTAGAAAACTCAAGCTTACTGTTACTGCAGTTGCTGTTTCTCGCTCTTCTAATAACCAATGCCGTCCAAATGAGAAGCCAAAAGTGTGGTGTGTTCATTGTAATAAACCACGTCATACTCGTGAAACCTGCTGGAAATTACATGGGAAACTTACTGATTGAAAACCGGTTGAATGGAAGACTAATGAACAAGGATATTTCAATCGTGCCCTTGCTGAGGCATATGTCATTGAGTCAATCTTATTGAGCAAAGAGCAATTAAATCAACTTTTACAACTGCTGAAATTTGCTTCGTTGACTCCTAGTACTCCTATAGCATCTCTAGCTCGGTCAGGTAGGCTTTCACGTGCCTACTCTCTTTCATTATTTGCACTATGGATCATAGATTCTAGTGCCTCTGACATATAATTAATCAGTCCCGTTTGTTCATTACTTATACACATTGTTCTGGAGATAAAAAAGTACGTATTGCAGATAGAAGCTTTATCTTCTGTTGTTGGTCGAGGCTCTAGTCATTTGTCTGATAAGATTATTTTTCAATCTATTTTCCATGTCCTAAAACTCTCTTGTAATCTTTTATTTGTGAGCTCTTTATCTAAGGATTCGAATTGTCGTCTTATTTTTAGTGCCTCTCTTTGTGAAATCCATGATTTAAGCTCGGGGATGATGATTGGAAGTGCTAGAATGGTCGACATCTCTACTATTTTGATGACAACCAGTTTGGAAATAAACAAGCTTAGGGTTTTCATAGTAGTACGCATTCAACCCCTGTGCATGATCAAATAAAGCTATGACATAATATATTAGGATATCTTAGTTTTCCCTATTTAAAACATTTGTTTCCAGGTTTATTTAAAGGATTAGATTATAGTTCCTTTAACTGTGAATCTTGTTTTTTGGCCAAGAACCATCGAAATTTCTATAAAATGAAAGCCTTATTGTGCTTCAAAGCCTTCTTATTTGATACAGAGTGATGTTTGGGGTCCTTCTAGGATTACGACTTTAATTGAAAAAAAATGGTTTGTCACATTTATTGATGATCACACACGCCTATGCTAGGTGTGTCTAATGAGTTCTAAATTTGAGGTTGCAAAAATCTTTAGGGATTTTTATTATATGATTGAAAACCAATTTAAAACTCAAATAAGTATTCTTCAAAGTGACAATGGTACAAAATTTTATAACGAGTGTTTAAGTGATTTTTTTGCTCAAAAAAGGCATTTTACATCAATCAACTAATAAGGATACTCTTTAACAAAATGGAATTGCATAACGTAAAAATAGATATCTACTTAAAGTAGGTAGAGCTTTTTATGTTTCATATAAATGTTCTTAATTATCTTTAGGGAGATGCAATTTTGACAAGTTGTTATTTAATCAATAGAATGCCTACTAGAGTCTTAAACTATGAAACAACTACACAGATGCTAAAAGCGATTTTTTCAAACACTTATCTCACCTCTGATTTACCCTTAAAAATCTTTGGTTGTAAGGTATTTGTTCATGTGCCAGCTCATCTTCGATCCAAATTTGGTCCAAGAGCTAAAAAAAGCATTTTTTTGGGTTATGCTCCTAATAAAAAAGGGTATAAATGCTTTAACCCTATCACCAAGAAAATCCAAGTTAGTATGGATGTAAACTTTCTTGAAAACAGTGCCTATTATGACAAAACTTCTTTTTAGGGGGAGATTTCAAATGAAGATTAGTTTTGGCAACAAGAACAACCAAAATCCAAACCTACTGTTTTCTTTCCCGAAGTAAGTCAAAAAATAGACCTTTTAACTAGTAAAAAAAAGGGAAATGCTGATCTATCCATTCCAAATAACACATCACAAACAGGGGGAAAAATTCTACAACCTATGTCCATTGAGCCCCGTGTTTATACTAAACGCAGGTTTAAGCCTAATATTGAGAATAATCCAATCAATCTTGAGCATGGTTAATCATCACATCCTAGTCCTCAAGATTCATGTATTCTTCCTATAAATACCACTCATTTACCTTTTTCTGATCTTGATATTCTTATTGCAAACCAAAAAGGTGTTAGAAATTGCACTATATATCCCATTGCAAATTATCTATCATATCAAAAATTCTCAAAAAAATATAAAGCTTTCACTTCAAATGTCTCTCATTAGTTTATTCTGAAAACAATACAGGAAGCACTAGGACACTCGGAGTGGAGGTCAGCAGTTTAAGAGGAAATGAATGCTTTGCAAAAACTAAAACTTGGGAAATAGTTGATCTACCCAAGGAAAAGAAGACAATTGGATGCAAGTGGTTTTTTTAGTCAAGTGTAAGCTTGACAGTAATATTGAAAGATACTTGAAAGATACAAAGCAAGGTTAGTTGCCAAAGGTTTCACACAAACCAATGGAATTGACTATCAAGAGACCTTTGCAGCTGGTGCAAAGATCAATTCCATTCATGTACTAATTTCTCTTGCAGTACACTTTAATTGGCCTTGACACCAATTTGATGTAAAGAACGCTTTCTTAAATAGTGATTTAGAGGAAGAAGTGTTTATGAATCTGCCTCCGGGTTTTGAAGAAAAGCTGGGAACAAAAAAAGTTCGCAGATTAAAAAAGGCCTTGTATGACACTAAGCAATCTCCTAAGGCTTGGTTTGAGAGATTTGGAAAGGTAGTCAAACTTCAACGATATATTTAAAGTCAAGCTAACCATTCATTGTTTTATAAACACTCGAGAGAAGGGAAGATTACGGTGTTAATAGTGTATGTAAATGATATAATCTTGGCCGGTGATGACAGCCTAGAACTCGAGAGGTTAAATAAAGCTCTAGCTCGTGAGTTTGAGATTAAAGATTTGGGATCCTTGAAGTATTTTCTTGTTATAGAGTTTGCTAGATCCAACAACAGAATCTTCATTTCTTAAAGGAAATATATACTCGATTTATTAAGTGAAACATGTTTACTTGGGTGTAAGGCCATATAAACTCCTACATAACCAAATTTGAAACTCCAACAAGCTAGCCCGGAAGATGTGATTGACAAAGAGAAGTATTAACGCTTAGTTGGATACTAATTTATCTCTTTCATACTCGTCATGATATTGCATTTGGAGTCAACATGGTAAGTTAATTTATGCATTCACCAAATCAAAGACACTTTAATGTTGTGTACAAAATTTTAAGATACTTAAAGGGGACTCCAGGAAAATGACTGCTATATGAGAACTAAGGACATCTCCAAGTACATGTGTTTTTACTGATGCAGATTAGGCAGGTAGTATAACTTACATGAGATAAACTTCGGGGTATTGTACTTTTGTTGGAGGCAATATTGTGACTTGGCGAAGTAAAAAGCAAAATGTAGTGGCTAAAAGTAATGCTGAAGCGGAGTTTAGAGCAGTAGCCTATGATATTTGCGAAGTTTTGTGGATTAAACAGTTACTTGAAGAACTCAAAATCACTAGTCCTTTACCTATGAAGATCTTTTGTGATAATAAATATGCCATTGCTATTGCTCACAATCCAATACTTCATGACAGAACTAAACACGTCGAAGTTGACAAACATTTCATCAAGGAGAAACTAGATAATGGATTGATTGTTATGCCTTATATTCCTACATTTGAACAAGTTGTAGATATACTCACTACGGGATTACCAAAGAAGCAATTTGATGACTTAGTAAACAAGTTAGTCATGGATGATATTTTCAAGCAAGCTTGATTGGGAATGTTGAGAATCTTACTCAAATCAAATAAATTACATCATGATTTTTAGGAATATTTTGCTGTGATTAGAGTGTTAATTTTGTTCCTAGAAATCTAGTTGTATAGCTGTAAATATTTGTTGTAAATATTAGATAGTAATTTACAGCTATATATATTAGTTGTATATCAGTTTTAGGTTTCCTTCTTTTCCTCTCTTTCCTTGTTGCATTTTGCCTATAAAAAGAGAGAATAGTTCTTTCTTCCAAATCAATGAAAATAATTAGTTTTCATCTTATTCTAGAGTAAATTTGTTAAGATTAAGACCAAATGAGACCGAATCGGACGAAACCGAGTAATTTGGGGAGGATTTAGGTTCTATAGGTGTGGAAACCGAAACCGAATTATGAAGTTGTGGAAGGTTTGGGGTACCCTAATCTTTACCCCGACCAAACTTGAAAACACCCTTACTAGTGGGCGAAAGAAATGGTGAAAATACATACACAAAGAATTTGGAGAAAGAGAAGTGAAGAGGGTATCTAACTTCTTGTGTGTGTCTCTATGGGGGTGATTGTACAATTATAATCACTTGTTAGGAGTGTTAGTTTTCTAAGAGAGAATAAAATAATGAATGCAATTTTCTTCTAAAGAGAGAAACCAAACACTTATTTTGTTAGAGATAACTTCCCACATATTAGAGAAAGATTATTTTATGTGTTGACAAAAGAAAACATTCTTCAAATTTGTAATGGTTAGATTTCAAATGGAGAGAAATCACAATTTTTGTGTGCTGCATAAATCAAGCTTTGAGAGAGAGATTAAGCTTTGTGAGAGAGAAGGGAAGAAGAACAATGGGAGAGGCCGAGGGAGGAAACGTTGAGAGAAAAATGAAAATATTATTTTAAGTTAAAGTTGTTTTTTTGGTCAAAAGGAAAAGCAATAGGACCTGCCGTTTTTTTTTTCTCAATTCTTGCAAATTGGGTAAACCCAGTTTGCACTTGAACGGTGCTCATAGGGTGTATATATATATTATAACACTGTGCTATAAAATTAACGAAAGATAAATCTACTTTAGATTAAATTCTTTATCATACTACCAATTTAATGTTATTTGTTTAGAATACAAAAGTACAATAGTTATCCGTTTGAGATTTTGACATGATGGGAAATGGAAACTCAACAATTTTTTGTTTAGGTAAAATTTATCCCATGTTGCTTCAAAATAAGTTAAAGAAGTATGATAAATAAGAGACTCTTTGTAAACACAATAAACACATAAAAAAAAGAAAACAAACTCTTGAAAATAAGCCATTGCAAAAATGTCATTTTCCAGAAATATTGGAATTGTAATTAAATGGAAAGAACATGGAAAATTGATACTTCATTTCTCATAAAACTTTATGAAAATCTATTTTTATCAAAACCAGTCTAGGGTGAAAATCAAAAGATGTGATGTGAAGGGGAGTTTTGTATAATAAGAAAATCTCTCTTTACTATTAAAATAAGTAATCCACCCCAAAAAAAAATGTATGATAAAAGAATCCCTCTTTAAGTGATTTACTAAATCTATCTTAGCTGTCCCGAGATGAATTAGCCATCTCTAGTTCTCCAGAGAGGAATGAGTTGAGATAATTAAAAGCACGTTTAGTTGTTCTCCAATTTATGAATTAAAAAAATTAAAATTATTTATTTCATAAATTATTTAATTTGAATATTTAGTTATAAAAATAAATTAATATATAAAGTTATAAACTTTGATTAATACCTAATATAAGAAATAGTAGAGATATAACTGAAATTACATAAACTTATAAGTATCATACAAGTTTACGTAGAAAATATGACATCACAATTTATTTATTTTTGTAAAAATAAAGTAATTTATAATTTATTAATTTATAATAAAATAATTTACGCAATCAGACCAACTCATAAACGAGATGGGACGGGATTTATCATTGAAAATAAAAAAAATCTCCTTAGCATCAACATAGGCCACATGTTTTTATCATACAAAAAAAGTAAAGTTTCATGCAGTACCATCATGAAATCACCACCATTATGGCCCTATATGGGCTTGGGCCAATGAGAGCGACTTTGAGCTTGATGGCTCATAAAGGACCATACATAACATTAAAAAGTATAAAATGTTAGGAAAAGGTTTTTTGGTAGATTCCTAGAAGGTTGAAACTGACAAATTAATACAAGATTGGACATTTCATATTTGATTGGGCGTCTTTTAAATAATGTATAATTTTAAAAGTATAAAAGATAATTGAATTTAAATGTGTAAATGTGAAAATTCAAAACGTATAAATTTTCCTGCCGTATAGAGGAGGGCCATTTGCTTTTGAAAAGGAAGAATATTTATTAAACTTTGTAGTATTGATCACTATGATGAGTAAATTATTTTCACTAAAATTTATCAAAAAATTCAATTTAAAAGTTGTAGTATTAATCGTTAAAAATTTCAATGGTTTAAAATGAACACAGATATCAATTTCTCATTACACCCACTGTAACACCCGGTTTCCTTATCACTTGCGAATCGCGACCCATATCGCGTATGAGACTGAATTTGGCTCCGGGCAGCCAAATTGGGTTCTGGAAAGGTTGGAATGGTTTGAAAACCTCCAACAAGTCATATTAATATATTTAAGTGTGTTATAATGACTATAAGTTGTTTCGGGTGGCTCGGACGAAAATCGGGTCGAAAATCACAAGTTTCGATCCTACGCGATAAGTTATTTTTACCCAACTTTGGATGACCATAACTTCCTCATCCGAACACCAAATAAGTCCCCGTTTTCGGCCACGTCTTCATTTCAATGCCCTCTACAACTTTCGTGTTTTGGCCGAGACCCAATTCCAACTCCTTGAGGCCCAAAAGTGCATGCGAAGTCGAGCTATTGACCAAAAGCTGAAAGGGGCACCTCCAGGCCTAGGGAGTCGACTCCATGAACAGTAGGGAGTCGACTCCATCGTGCTGGACAGGTTTTTTATACATTTATTCTTCTCCATTCATCCTCATTTCACCCCACCAATTGGAGAGCCTTTAGAGAGAGATTGAGGGCCATTTTGGGGAGGATCTCTTGATCATCTAAGGCGAATTCTTCCGCATCAAAACCACGCCATCATCACCATCTTCATCATCATCTTCATCATCTTCTCCACCTTCATCCACCATTTCTAGGGTTTATAGCTACAACTTGGGGGTTTTCGCTTCTACGCGGTTCCGGCTCGATTCAACGACATTTCTTCGCGGGATTAACCCTCCTAAGGTGGGAATAATAGTATTTAAACTTATTTTCAAGTGATTACAACATATTTACACCAAATCAAACTAAACCTAGGTTTTCTACTCAAAGTTGCATATGCATGGGGCTTGGGTTAATTTCTTTTGATATTTTTGATAGATTTGCTTCATATATGATACCAATAACGATTTTATACAAAAAGCCCCAATTTTAAATGATTTATGATAAAGTTTGGTATATAACCTTCAAGTACGCATATGAGTATATACGCTAAGCTTTGATACGCTTATGTATGATGTCATATATGGGATTTAAACTATATTTTGGACAAAGTTACATATATTAGTGATATTATTGTTATGTTTAAGTTATAAAACCACGTTTATGAGATTTTCTACTTACCTAGCCAGTCCGTAAGTATGCTGGTCAAATATACAAATATGTTTTGAATAAATGAGGTCTTTAAATCATAATGGGAGGCTATTTGGGAACTTATATACATTGTTTGAGTATATTAGACTTGGCTTGGGGCCAATTGATGAAAACATATGAAACCTCCCAAACTAAGGATTTTTATGGTTTCCTTTCTTAACTAACGGACTTGGCGGATCTTGTTAAATCTCAACAATACCACTACATGTTTTACACTATGGATACATATATGTGCGAGTTTTACGAATATATATGGAAGGCATGTATATTCATATCTATATCTGTTGGATTCTATATTCTTGATTTCATGTATTTGTATGAGATGATTTATGTGATTTGATATCAGATGGCCACACCGTTCGTACTAGATAGATGGTGATTACCGGTAGCGTATAGCCTTGGTGGCTACGTGAGTATTATTGTAGCGTGCGCCTTTATGGCGGCGTGAGGTAGCGTATGCCTGTGTGGCTGCGTGAGGTAGCGTATGCCTGTGTGGCTGCGTGAGGTAGCGTCTAGGTGGACCTGGTAGGTGGTCCCTGCCTTGGGCAGAAGAAACCGAGTGCCGGCTATCTCTGTACAGTAGATATATGAAAATCCTAGACGTGAGTTGATATATGTGATTGATGTGATAGATCTAGTCGCGGTGTTGTGGCATATACTGTACGATGACGTATATGTATATATATTGCTTTTCTTGTACTTTGGGTTGGGGGCATTATATATGCATTTCACAAAAGGTTTTCCGTGCATTGGCTGCTTCAGAAATATAGTATATATATATTTACACTTGTACATACAAAATGAAATGTATTTTACTCAGAGGTGATTCTTTATAGAGAAGCAGCTCATAAACTATTTTCATTATAATACATGGCATGGCATGCATGATTCCCAACTTATATTCTTATACAACCCTTATAGTTCCCACTGAGCCCGTTTGGCTCACTCCCATTTTCCAAACCAGTGTTGCAGGTGTTCGTGGGAATGGTACAAGTGCAAGTCTAGATAGCTCTGATGGACTTTGGTCACCTAAGTCGTTGGGAAACGACTTGTGTACTAATTCTTTAGTTAATAAACTGGATATGCATATTGTATTGTTATGTATTTATATTGATGTCAAGTTATTATGAGATTGAGACCTCAATAGAGGCATTGCTGTGTACCAGAGGTGAATTTTTATATGATAAGGAATTGATAGATGTGGAGATATTATTTTAGCTAAACTTGTGTTGGTTTGACAGGAAATGGTTTTATTGATAGTACAAACTCCACATGCCAAAATTTTCCAAAATGTATGGTTTTAATCGATATCTCTACTATATAAATTCTAAGTTTTACACCTGATCACCCGTCGTCGCGTACGACTCCGTGGCTAACCGGGTCCCGGAGGTGAAATCCTCTAAACGGGATTTCGAGGCGTCACACCCACACTTCTACATTAAAGTTTTTAATAAAATTTGGTAGAGATCGTCAACTTACTCCTTGAAATGGACATGGTCTTTACAAAAAAAATTGGTATCAAAATTTATCCATTTACCGACAAAATGAATGGTCCTTATTTTGCTTAAGCAGTTGTCTATTCTATTTAGAAATTATGGTAGATGCCTCTTCAAGCTCAATCACACTTTTGTTGTATTATATTTAACATCAACGGTTCTTCAAATATTATATTAATTATGTTGATGATATTAAGTAAAAAAAATGATGTTATATATGATATGTGTGAGAATCAGCAAATGCGATCCCCAGGTCTCGATCCCGTGTTTTGGGAGTCTAAAACGTCGGAACGGATTCCGTTGTTTCATTTGCTTCAATACCGGCAGAAATCCTATTTTCTATCTCTAAATGTAAGTGAGTTCGTTTAGAGTCACCAGTATGTTTTACGAGAAAACTTACAAAAAGTTCGTATAGGGGTAAAGGCCAAAGCAAGCCTTATCCCCATATGTCTTGTCTACGAAATCGGACTTCTATAAGGTTCGGGAATTATGTTACAGTTTGGGAAGGTATAAGGCATCCATTCCACCTTTTCAGTCTCTAATGGCTTTATATGTTTATTCTGTGTTGAAAAACTTAGATGTCTTTACTAAGAAGTCTACTACTTTCCTAAAGTACATTTTTGTGAAAAAAAAACTAATTTTAGGAAAAACGGGAGAAGTGATAAAAACCTTATATTTCGTAATCCGATATTTTGTTTTGATAGGAAATGAAATGCAAATGATAAATTTCATAAATTTTGATAGGGTGTTCTAATATTGTTTACTCAGATAACAATATTAGTTTCACTTTTGCTTCGATTTATTTTGAAAATATCGGATTCTCGTTTGGAATTTATTTGATATGGAATTGGATTCTTTAAGGTGAGTATATAACGTATATCACAATTTACACGGGAGACTGGATATATCCGATCTTAATCCTTTAAGTAAGTTTAATCGTTCTGGGTTTTGAAAACTTGATTTATCCAGACAATAATATACTTACTTCTTTTGGTTTTCAAAAATGATTTTATTAGGGTTTTGTTTTGAAAAAACAGTAGACTACTTGTAACTCAACAATAAATTATTCAATTAGAAATTGGACAAAATAATGGGTACACATAAAGGGAAACAAGTACACAGATATATCAACTTTAAACACTAGAAGAAACTTTCTTTACCCTCTCGGCGAGATAAATAAAACAAGAAAGAGAGAAAACAAAATGACCGAAGATAATTCGACGAATATAAACTTTTCTCCTCCAGATACAGACAAGAATTCAATTTTGAAATACGAGACGTCGAGTATTAAAAACTCGGAGATTCCTCGAAAACTTGATAAGTTAAACTTTAAAAAAATCAGATTTTTAGAGAGATAATAGTCTTTTCTTGGGGTCCAAGTTGCTGTCTTTCAACCCTTGGGGTGTTTAGCCTATATATACTGCTCAGGGGAGTTTGTTGCGCGACATACCCCTCAAAAGTGGTCGAATGACATCTTGCCAAGTATCGTGCGACAAACAGCCAAAAGGTTGTCCCTAATAGATTGATGTGTCAAGGAGTAGATGGTCTGGGTCAGAATGGGTTTGTCGTGCGACATCTGAAGGCTTGTCGTGCGACAATCTGGTTTGTCGCACAACAAAGACCTCTAAAAATGGGTTGTCACACGACAAATCCCTTTGGGAACAAGTTTGCTGGGCTACGAACTTCCCGAAGCAGTTTATAGTATTTTGGGTGAGTTTTAGGCTAAACAAAAGGCTTTTTTGATGGTTTTAGGGTTCTTGCGAGGATCACAGATTGGGGTGTCTACAATATGCACCTCAAGATCTTAAGGTGGTGTTTCATTGAGATTTTAAAACATGTTTTCTAGATAAATTTTTGGGAAGTGTGAAAGTATGTTGAAAAGTGAATTTAATTTTTGTTGGAGTTTTTTTCAACCAATTCAAAAAGACTCAAGAAAAAAATTCAAAAAATAGTCACAATGAATCTTATTTTATAGATCACGATGAGAAGTAAAGTTGACTTTTTTGGTAGAAATTTTAAATACTTGATTTTAAAATCTCAACCAAACACCACCTAATAATTCGTAATAAATAATAGTGTGGTGTAACTTACTTTTTTATACATGCACACCAAAGTGAAGACTAGCAAATGACTTTAACAATTAAAGCACTAAATTAAATAATTTTAGCTTTGAAAAAAAATCTAAATTTAAGATGATAGCTTTTATAATAATTTGTAATTTTAATTAACGAGTCAAATCACCAATCATAGCTTATGCTTGTTAAGAATATCCAAGCATTTGACCTCAACCAAAGAGTTGAGCTTTAATGCTTAGGAGAAATTGAAAGACTAAATAAATGAATTGGAGCTGGCCTCCTCAAGTTATTACCTCATGACCAAGCAAATACTTTATAGGAATGTCTTCGAGAAGGACGCTTATTCAAAATAGGAATGGATGCACCATTACAAGGGATTACTCTAAATTAGGAGGTGTTATCCTTTTGTACATCTTTATACCTAATATGGGTTTCTTTCCTAATAAAACAATGCCATATACAATCATGTAAATTAACCATAATTCTAAACTTATAGATAGGAAAATACACCATTACAAGGGATCTTAAGTCAAAGTCCTTCGTACACCATGGCCACATTCTTGTACCACACTTTTATTCAACAAAGGATAAGAAAGATATCATTAAAAAGTGCACGTACACCAAAGTTACTATATATTGGCTGGGGAACCATCCTATAACAAAAAATATCCTCTTTTGTGTGTGCGCGCAATTGATTCTCCAACCATTATTCAATTTTCATAGATAAAGGTGTTCAATGGGATCACTTTCATCATCATATTATGAGCAACTAGTCCAAGGATGATCTTAAAATTGGCATCCTCTGTGGGAAACGAGTGCTAGTATGGTTCATCTTTCATGTAATCAAACCAAATCCATTTGAAAGAAAAACCATGGTTCACACTCAAAACCATCATAACAACACATTATAAGAGTATGCACAAGCCCCGAATGCAACAAATCAGAAGGGAAGAGGGACATGTGTTAATAATCTTCCCTTATAATATATACTTGGAAATATGTTGTTCCACAAAATAATGAACATTGTCGTTAATTCACAAAGTATCATCGTGAGGCTCCAAAATGAGAACCGTGCCTTTGTAGGCATAATACGAGATTTCTTAAGGTAAGATCCCTGTTTTGATGTCTAGGATCATAATTCTAATGCCTCCACTACCAAGGAGAGGGATCACTCGATAAGACATAATAGAGGCTGAGTAGAAAGTAGGGTCATAGATGCCCATAACGAAAATCCAAGTCTTCATCCGTGAGGCCTGCTGGAAGTGAATTTGGCCAACCAAGCCCGTAAAACAACGACAGAGAAAAAGCATGGTGAGAAAAGAACTGGGGGAATGTGACCTTAGGAATCTTTCAAGGGTGAGAACGATCAAGGAATTAGCTAAAAGGGCTTTGGGAGAGGAGCAAAAGTCCCTATTTACTAAAAGGATTGATAATGCATCATTGCCCAAAAAATTCAGCGTGCCTAAGTTTTCAATTTATGGTGGCTGATCAGTCTCTACTGCCTACTCAAAGCATTATAAACAAGTAATGGCCTTCTAAATCTCGGACAAAGAGTAATGTGCTGGATGTTCCCAATAAGTTTGAGGGCGTCTGCACTCAGGTTGTTTTCCAAGTTGCCTCTAGGAAATATAAATAAATTTAAGGAGTTGTCTTAGCAATTCACAGCTTTATTATAAGCAGCCAAGTATCCAAAGGCCCTGATGCCCTAATAGCCCTTAGAAAGGTCAATAATGAATCTTTGCGGGCATGCTCAACTTGGTTTTACAAAGTTTTCTAAGAAGTAGAGGGATGTGACTACAAATTCAACCTACAAACATTCATATCTGGCCTACCAAATGATCAAACTGGCATCCATCATTCTCTTAAGAAGAGGTCACCCAAGGATGCTGATGAACTTATTGGCAGAATTGAGAAGTATACTTAGGTTAAAGATGTTAGAAAATGAAGAAAAAATACACAAAAATTCAATGGTCAATATTTTCTAGAATGGGAGAAAAATTCAATGGCCAATTTTCTACACATTCTAAAAAATGTTGATTTTTTGAATGGTTTGGTGAAATTTTTTCAAATATGCCAACTAAGGATGTAAAAATTTCAAAGTTGGTGGATGCTTGTTGGTGTATAAATAGGGGTGTCTTGTATGCATTTAGGCATCAACAACAAGAGCTCTAAATTAAGAAGAGAGCAAAAGAGTGAGTAGAGAGAAAAATTAGAAGTGAAGTGTCTAGGTGAGAGCTTTGCAGTTTCTAATTTTCAGAGTGTTGAGTGAGAAAAATAGAAGCAATTTTCTAGGTGAGAAAAATTGTAGTGTCTATTTTGAGTGTTGAGAGAAACACAGTCTGTGTGTATAGGTCTGCTGACCAGTCTTGTAAACCACTCTTTCTTTTGATATAGTAAATTTGGTGCGCTCTGTGGACTAGTGGCAATTTGCCGATACCACGTAATTCCTTGTGTTGTGAGATTGGTATATTGTTGTGCCAAATAATTTCATTGTGCAATTTTCTTTTGTCATTTATATCCTAAGATCCTACTTGGAAACTAGTAGCATCTAGTTTGTTTCCCAACAGAAGATAGTAAGGGGGCGAGATGCTGCTGATATGAAGAAAGATGGTGGATGGCGAAGAAGAGTGAAGCCTCTACCTCTAAAAGAAAGCGACAACTAAAGGGGAAAGGCCGCTTAGAGTAGCTACGAGGGAGTCAATACAATATTGAAATCGTCAATCCTCAAGATCATTAACAAAATCAAGTCCCAAGCATACTTCAAGTGGCCAAGGCCGATGGGCTAGGATCCCAGCCAGGGAAAGACCGAACTCCATTACTCCTACCATAAAAATCACGATTATAAGACTGAGAATTATATAACAAAGAAACAATTTCTGGAGGACCTTGTTCATGAATTACACTTCACTGAATATGCGGAGCAAAATGAGGACGGCCAAACTCGGCTAGACAAATAAAAAATAAGAATGATCATAGGATAGTTAAGAGTTATAGAAGCTATACACGGCGGGCTAACCAAGTTGGACGTCACCAAGAAGGCCCTTTGTTTAACTGTACACAAAGTCCAGCTTATTTAGAAGGCTTTCCCTTTACAAGTTACATCCATCATAGCTCATAAAACATGAAGGGATGAAGGTGTTTATGAGCTCAGTTTCTTATATATGGACATGGTGGGGGTAGAGGATCCATATAATGATATATTGGTTCTCACAGTTAATTAACATTAGTGTTGTGTTTTTTGCTCGGTTCCAAACCCAAGAGAAGATGAGTTTTATGGGAAATCAAATTGTTCGCTTGAATGGTGCAAAAGAGGATTTGCGGTTCCGGAAAGGTGCAAAGGCACTTTTGCACCCAGAATATTGCATTCTGAAAAAGTGCAAAAGTCGTTTTGCAGCTGGGCGAGAAATATGTTTCCTTATCAAACTTGGTTTCCTTGTTTATTTTGGCCTCTATTACCTTGTTAATAGTTTCCATATTTACATAGGATTGTTATTACCTTATTCTAGATTGGATGGACTCTATTATATTGTTATATATAGATAGAATCATTCAAGAGATTAAGGCATGAGAGATATTCTTCTTTCTGTGGGAATTTGTGGGAGAGTTCATCTTGTTGTGAGAGAGGTTAAAGGGCTGTTGATTTTCTTCTTCTGTGAGTGCTTTGAGTGCAATAATTCTTGTGATAGATTTTATAATCGTTTTCAAAGAATTAGTGAAATCTTCGTTTGTCGAATATTGTGTGTTCTATTATCTATCTTCTTATTTTTTCTTATCCTTATTATCTCTAGTTATTACTATCCACTATTTAAATTACGATCCGTGGCGTGATTTATTGTTAATAATCACAACAAGTGGTATCAGAGGGTGGTATTCAAGGAGGTGTGTATTATAATGGAGAAATCTTATAGGATGGAGAAGTTCGATGGAATCATGGATTTCAGCCTATGACAGATGAGTATGAAAGACTATCTCGTAGTGCTGGACTTGGATGATGCCTTAAAAGGTCCACCAACGGTGGAACAAAAGAAGAAGGATTCGGATGATATGGAACTAGTTGTGGTTATTGATGATAAGTGGAAAAAGATGGACAAGAAGTGCTTGTCAGAGATTCGTCTCCATCTCACGACGAAGGTTCAAGGTCATGCTTCAATCAAGGAGGCTACATCAGCAAAACAGCTATGGGAGTCTCTTCAAGATTTGTTCATGGCTAAGACGATGACGAATAAGATCTATATCAAAGGTCTTATACACGATACGAGGATAGAAGAGAATACTCCGATTATGGATCATATTTCCTCTTTTGATTCATTATGCTCAAGACTCGAAGCTGTATGTGAAGAATTGAAAGATCAAGATAAAGCCTTGCAACTAATTTGGACTCTACTAGGTTCGTACAAGACGCTAATTCAGAACTTTATGAGTAGATCATCTTTCACCACCTTGGAGGTGTGTCAAGCTCTGTCTGCGAAAGAGATGATAAGAAAGAGGGATCGAATCAATACCGTTCAAGAAGGCGCGTTTGTAGCGAATGAAAAGAAAGGTTCTAGCAAAGGACGGAAGACTATCTTTAAAGGAGATTGCTTTAAATGTGGTCAACCGGGCCATTGTGCTAGGGACTGCCCAAGAAAGAAGGATGACATCAGGGAAAAAACGACTACTAACCCTGATGGAGCCGCAACCGTTACGATGACTTCTTATGACAAAGAAGTCGATCTTATAGATGTCCTACTGATGCCTGCAAGCCTTATTGGTCAGGGAGGATGGTTCTTGGATTGCGGTGCCGCTATGCATGTTTGCAACAATCGTTCATTGTATAGCACATATGAAGATTGTAGCGGGTTTGTCTACATGGGGGCTGGCTCCAGATTGCTAGTTGGTGAAGTCTGCCTAGATTTGTTTGATGGCTCAGTTCAAACAATCATATAAATGTTAGACATGTGCCGGAGGTAAAGTGGAATCTAATCAGTCTCTCTTGATTAGAATCACTTAAAATGTGGTACTCTACTCGAGGTGGAGTAATGAGCGTGTATCATGGCGACGATGTGGTTTTGAAAGCAAGTCATTGCGGGGGCTTGTATAGATTACATAAAAGAGTTGTACATAATGGTGTTAGGGAACCAAGAAGCATATATTCCGGTGGTGCATACACAACAAGGATGAGTTATGGCTTAGGTGGTGGCTCTAAACGGTTAGCAACTCAAAGTTACGTGCCAGTGATGGTGTCCAATATGGACATGGTCTGATTATCGACATAGTTAATCGGATGTGGCTTGATCATTGACATAGATGGTTGAGTGGCCCTTATAAAGGGTGAGACAAAAGAAGATTTCATGTGTCATCAAGGCGAAGAAGAAAATAGCAGTTGGTTTTGTTACCTTCGCAAAAGGTGGTGATTATTGTGTTTTTTGCTCGGTTTCAAACCCAAGAGAAGATGAATTTTATGGGAAATCAAATTGTTCGCTTGAATGGTGCAAAAGAGGATTTGCGGTTCCGGAAAGGTGCAAAGGCACTTTCGCACCCAAAATATTGCATTCTGGAAAGGTGCAAAAACACTTTTGTAGTTACGCGGAAAAAGTGCAAAAGTCGTTTTGCAACTGGGCGAGAAATATGTTTCCTTATCAAACTTGGTTTCTTTGTTTATTTTGGCCTCTATTACATTGTTAATAGTTTCCATATTTACATATGATTGTTATTACCTTATTCTAGATTGGATGGACTCTATTATATTGTTATATATAGATAGAATCATTCAAGAGATTAGGGCATGAGAGATATTCTTCTTTCTGTGGAAATTTGTGGGAGAGTTCATCTTGTTGTGAGAGAGGTTAAAGGGCTGTTGATTTTCTTCTTCTGTGAGTACTTTGAGTGCAATAATTCTTGTGATAGATTTTGTAATCGTTTTCAAAGAATTAGTGAAATCTTTGTTTGTCGAATATTGTGTGTTCTATTATCTATCTTCTTATTTTTTCTCATCCTTATTATCTCTAGTTATTAATATTCACTATTTAAATTACGATCCGTGGCGTGATTTATTGTTAATAATCACAACAATTAGTACTTGGAATGTGAAAAGGGTATTTGTGATCCCGACAGCTAGTCCGAGATCATGTACAAGAATTTGTATGACAAACTTGATCAAGCTTCCATAAACAAAGAGACAGACTGTTGATATTCCAATTTTCAGTTTTAGTTGCCAACCAGTGGGTATAAAAAAAGTCCTAGCATGCTTAGGGCTTGTATTAATCGAAGTAGAATTCTTCATCATTTACATTGATGCCGATGCCCCATGCGCCATACTCGGCATAAATTTTACTAACAAATTGTACTAGTAAACAAAAATAGCGGAGTAGGACTAAAAGGTAAGTTGTTACACATAAGGCGTCATATAATATATAAGTAAGGACCTTATTTGCGGATTGGGCCATTTAACTCGCTTCCCGACGGAAGGTTTCGATGAAATTTGGTGGAGATGTTTTTCATCATGCGTAGACCAGCTCCACCAAATTTCGTCAAAAAATTCAACCGAGAAGTGGGTTAACTACGTGATTGAAAATATATTGGATTTTATATATCTATTTTTAGACAAATATTTTTCAATCATGTAATTAACCCACTTCCCGGATGAATTTTTTTATGAAATTTGGTGGAGATGTTCTACAAATGATGAAGAACATTCCCACCAAATTTCATCAAAAAATTCCATCGTAAAAAGTGTCAAATGCCTGATCCGTAAATAAGGTCCTTACTTGAAATGCACCATATATATATATATAAGGAGATAATATATATATATATATATAAACAAATATCATAATTAAGGAGATAATTAAAACAACCAGAAAAACATACTTGAGAAGGATTATATAAAACATGATAGGCATTTAAACATAGATAGGACCTGTAACAGACTTACTATGACTGACGTAAATGAAACTAAAGATATGTTTAATAAGAATTAAACATAAACCAGTACCGAGAAAGATAATTATACCAAGGAATATATAAAATAAGATATGCATCTTATAAATTATAAAAGACTCTCATGAAGAGATTACAAACTGTTTCACACAAGCACACACTTACAAACTAGAAAACTCGATGATCCAACAAACTAATGCTAGCTCCTTTTATAAGCGAAGGGCTTAGCTACAATCCAAAAGGTGGACCAGCTGTCCAAAAGATAAAGAGATAAGATTCTCTTTTACAAAGTAAAAGCTTACAATATTCGCACGCCAAAAGCAAAAGTAAATAAAGAAAAGTAAAGCAAAAGATGCTTCACAAGCAAATGTCGGGGCAGTGGAGGAATGCGTCATGCATGACGTCAGTGAGCACTTAATCTGTCTCATTCCCGTCATCATCCCAATCCCAATTATTTCCGCCATATAGAGGAGAATAGGGACTGTAGGGGCCATCATCATCATCTGGACTAGTAGCAGCAAGCTCGTCAAGTTCATTGGCAAAAGCCATGAGATTTGGAACATCCGGTTCTTCGTCACTGCTGTTATCACTGATTCCAACAAAAGCTTCGGAATCTGAACTTAAGTCACCATAGTCCCATCGGTGAGTAGAGGCGTAAGAATACAAGTGTTTAAACAGGAGAACAACATTATCATTCTCGAGAGAACTTTGCCACGGATCGTGAGAAAATTTAACAAAATCTGGAACCGAATCATAATCAACCTTATTTAATTCACATATGTTCCTTAGAAAAGTAACATAGTCAAGATCATAAGGTTCTTTGATGGATTTTGATAAATTGCGGGTAAACCAGGCTTCAATGGTGGCGTTTGAGCCGTCTGGAAGGGGAGTCCTGAGGGGTTTGTGAAAATGGATTAAACAGTAAGTATGGTAGTGAGTTTGCAAGGCTTCTTTCCACTGGTCAACTGTTTTAAACCATTTCAAAAAGGTAATAAAATTATATGAACTGGGAAGTCCATATAGTTCCTGGTGAGCGGTCTGGATCTCAGGCTCTGAAGTGGCAATCTGAATATACAAAAGTAGATCAGCTGCTTTGAAGATAAAACCAATATGGTAGACCTGAGTAAGGTACCACAAAAAGACAAGAGCAATCTTGGGAACACGATAGCAATAGTGGATATGGAACAGAGAACAAAATGGGTAATCCGGATGAAGGCGAAGTCCTCTGAAACAGAGACCATGCTTTTCAAGCAATATACACAGATACTTGAAAATTTGTTCTTTTCCTCGGGACCGAAGAGTGCGATTGAGAACTCTGTCTTGAAGCTCATAAGGAAGGTAAGAAATTGCTTTCATGGGATCAATGTTTGGATCAATTTCAGCAAACTGGAAAGGAGGAGGGAAAGGAGAGGGATTTGAGGAGCTGGCCATATCTGAGAGAGAAACTTGGGCTATAGTATAGATGGTAGGAAGGGTTGATGAATTTCTGAGAAGGAACTCGTTGAATTTATAGGGTTTGCAAAAGGGTTCCTTTTCAAAAGGGGCGATGTGGGATATAAAGCTTAACTCGGAAGGTTTGCTTAGCTGAGGAGGTTTTCTTGAAAAGAAATCAGCTATAACATTATTTTTGCCTTTAAGATATTTAACTTCATAATCCCATTGGGAAAACCATTCTGCCCAACGAAGTAATTGAGAATTAGGAATTTGTTTGTTCTTAAATTGGATCATCGCAGGAAAAGATGACATGTCCATCTCTATTTTGAAATGATATCCAATTAAGTGAAACTGGAACTTCTCAATTCCTCTTCTGACTGCAAGGATTTCTTTGAAGGTGCTATGATAGTGAATCTCACCTTGCTTAAATCGTCCTGACTTGTATCCACACGGAGTTCTAACACCATTCTTTTCTTCAAGGAGAATTGCTGCCCAAAATTCGTTACTTGCATCAGTCTGAAGGATGCGCTGACCATCAGCAGGAATTTTCAATCTGGGGAGCTGAGTTGTAAGGGCTTTCAACTTCTGGACTGCTTCAGCTTGGGCCTTTGACCATGGAGGTGGGGACTTCTTGAGAAGAGCTGACAGAGGAGCGGTGTAGGTTACAACCTTTGGGATAAAAGGAGACATGTAATTAACCAAACCAAGAAATTGCTGAATTTGAGTTTTGGTGGTTAATTTGTCAGGGAACTTTTGTAAATCCTTTGAGATATGCTCTTGGAGTTGAATCTTGCTATCTTTGATTTGCATGCCTAAGAAATCAATCTCAGGGGTTCCAATTATCATTTTTCTTTCTGATAACATGATTCCATGGGTGAGAACAATATGATGAAAATGGTGAAGTAACTGCAAATGTTCAGCTTCAGAGGAGCTAAATAGGAGAATATCATCAATGAATATTAAAGCGTTGGCTGCAATTGGTTCGAAAATTGACATCATAGTTTTCTGGAAGATGGAAGGAGCATTTTTGAGTCCAAAAGGCATAACAGTCCACTGGTAATGGAAACCAGGGATACAGAAGGCGGTTTTCGGGCGATCATCTGGGCGAATACCAAGTTGCCAAAATCCGGCTTTGAGATCAAATTTGGAGAAGATGTTGGCATTGGAGAGATGACTGAATAGCGAGTGTTTCTGAGGTAAGGGAAATTTATCACTGGCCAAAAAATAGTTCAATGGTTGGTAATTGATTACCAATCGCATTTTTCCTCGGATCTGCTCAGAACGTTTATTGACATAGAAGGCTTCGCATGCCCATGGAGACGTTGTGTCTTCAATCAACTGTTGCTGTTTGAGGGATTGTAGTTCTTTTAGGGCAAGAGCTTGATGTTCTGGATTCATTCCAGAATGAGAGGCTCTGGTAGGGTTTACATCCTCATTTAGCTTGAAAGGAAGAGTGACAAAAAACTTGCTGTTTCTCCATAACGGGTTCTGACATTTGGTGAGGAATTATGTATGATTTTCAGCACATGACATGGTGATTATTTTCTGGCGAATGTCATTTATTGAGAGACTAGGGTCAAGTGGAGGTGAAGAAGCTGCTTGGTAGAAGTCAAGAACTGCTTGCATATCATGCCAGGGAAGAAAGAATTTCTTGTAGCGTAAACCACTGTCCTGGAGCTGTACTGGCAGTTTCTTAATGAAATCTCATCCTAACATGATCGCATCCATTGGAACAGGGCTTCCATAGACAGTATGCTTGAGACGTAGGCCGGGAAGGATTTGGATGAGGATTGGCTTAGATACCATGGTTCCATACATAACTTCACCGTTAGCACATCGGAATGCTATGCGACAAGGCTTCCAAAAAGTGGATGGCAGTAGGGATGGATTTACAAGAGTGCGGGAGGCACCCGTGTCAAAGAGAGCAAGAACTTTGATAGGCTTTGAATAAGCTTCTGTAAAGAGCTTTACATATGCATGGGGAGTTTGAGCCACAAATAGTTCTTCTTCTTGATTTGTACAGGTTAGTTGCTGTAAGTGAAATGCTTCATCACTTGGGAGAGAGGATACAACACTTTCATTTTCACTTGCAGGCTCACTTTCTGCTTCTGATTGCTCAGAATCAGTATAAGCGATCTTCATCAAGCTTTCAGGAGATGCTTCATCTTGAGCAGATAGGACTGATTCAACATCGGATTCTGCAATATCCGGAGCAAGCTTGTGGAGAAGTGCCATGAACTGGGCCTTCTTTTCACCATTCGGACAATTCTTCGCATAATGGCCTGGCTTCTTGCAAATGAAACATTTATCCGTCTTCTTTCCTCGGAATGTCCTTTTCTTGACAAATTTGAAGTGCTTGAACTTCTTCTTCTTCTTCTTGTAGGGTTTGACAAAGTCATTTGAAGAGTGCTTGGAGGAGCGAGAAGATTTTCTAAACTTCTTTTTCTTTGCAAGGCGTTTATGCTGAGAACAATCACAACCTTCTTTATTCTTGCACTTAATTTTCCAGTGATCTTTGTTGCAGGCCTTGGAGAGCATTTTGCTTGTTTTCTCCATTTGGTCCATAAGCGTCTTTTGGTTACAAATTCGTTCAACAGAATCTGTAAGGAGCTCATAGATTCTACCCAAAGAGAGAGTTTTCAGATCAAGCTTTTGAATTTTCAACAGCTTTTCTGCTTCTGAAACAAGGGCATCTGGGAATGACTGAAAGAAGATTTGCTTAAGGTTGGGATCATCAATTCCACCAAGAATGTAGAATCGTTTTGACATTCGATCATAATGGCGTTTGAGATCAGCTTCTTGAAGTGAACAACACTTCATTCCCATAAATTCTGCACGTGCGATATCACCAAATTTGGACGGAGTGCCAACAAACTCATTATAAATGGTACCGAGAAAAACATCAATAGAGGTAACTTGCTGTAGCTGAAGTTGCCTATATTCTTGGAGGGATTCGTACCAATCATACAAACGTCCAGATAAGCGTGCCAGAAAACGCTTAAACACTGACCGTAAATCATAAAGCTCATTATCTGCAGTAATCCAAGCTTTAAATTGGAAAAAATGGTCACGCCAAAACTTTGGTTTAATGTCGTCAATGGTAAATCGAAGATGGTTTTCTTGGTGATGATTTGTGGGAATTGCATTTGGTGCAGGAGCAGGATTTGGTTGAGGATTTTCTGGTGGGTCCTCGACCATTGGCTAATTGGTTTCATTGGTAGGTTGGGTTCCTGAGGCTTGAGCGGCATACAACTGTTCAAAGGAATCAAACAAATCATCTGACTCAGTTTTAACAGGAGTATGATCAGGTAAGGTAAGAGCTCTTAAGAAAGAGGCTATTTGGTTGGTTGGCTGATTTTCATGGATTTCCATAGCAAACATATCCATAGGCTTGGTGGAAGCACCTTGGATAATATCAGTAGCATCTGATGGGTGGCGATAAGCTTCTAGATTAGTGGCTGGGGAGGTTTTGGTTGCTTGGATGGCTGGTGTGGAAGATAGAGGGCGAGAAGTTTGGAGTGGTGTTGGTTCGTTAAGAACAATGCCACGAGCTTCTCTGGTAGTAGGAGAGGGCTTGGACCATTCAATTTCAGAGGGATGCTTTGCTTGGAAAGGGTAGTTTGACTTGCGAGGTTGGAAGACTTGTTTAGGAGTTGGTTTAGGCTTTGGAGGAGAAGTGGACCATGGGGGTAATCTCCTCTTGGGTGGTTCATCCCAAAGATTGAGGGAAGTAGAACGCGGGTTGGCTAAAGAATACTCTGCTGGATTAAATGAGGATTGGACGGGTGGTTCTGTTGGATAAAAGATTGAAACATCAGGGATATCACGAGTGTTCAGAAACAAAGACTTGGGCCTTTCTTGGGAGTAAGCATAGTTGATAGCTTCACTCCTTTCAATGGATTCAAGCTGGGCTAAGAGGGCTCGTTTCTCGGCTTCCTTTTCTCGGAAGAAATTTGAAGTGGCAGCAAAATCATTGACTGTGGTGGCAACATACGTCATTTGTTCATGCAAGTTTCTGATTCTCATTTTAATATCAGCAATCATTTCAGGAATAGTGGAAAGAGAAGAAATCTTTTTATTCATCTGCTGTGTTTGCTGGGCAATTTGAGAGAGGACCTTGTTCTGGGCCATCGCATTTTCTGCTTGCCAATTTAATGCTGCTTCAGCCGCTGTAATCTTTTTCACCTGTCCATCGGAACCAATGGAAGTAGGATCCGGGATTTTCCAACGATGACTCACATGGGTTGTGAGGTTATCAAAATCTTCAGCTGGGGGAAAATTTGGTTCTGGGGAATTTGGTTCTTGAGCCATATAAAAACATGGAAGTGGTTCCGGCTGTATTTGCTTAGGTGGAGCGTAACAAGAAGGTGCTTGGCGGTAAGGACGGCCAAGAGCTTTTAGAGCTTTCTGGGTGTAGGGTGAAAGACGTTGAGGAGGTGGTTGTGGTAGAGATGGGTTTTGTGGAGGCGGTGGAGGCTTGCACTCTGGGACTTCTGGAGGAGGTATAGGTTTAGGCCTGTCTCCATAAGTAACAAAATAATTAAATTTGCCACTTGGTTCACCAAGGAGATCAACCGTAGGGTCACCTGCTTGGTAGCGTTCTTCTAGAAGTTCCTGAGAATTTAAGGCTTTTCCAGCCTTCTTTTTTCTGTACAACCTCAATTCTGCGGGTTCTAACTCTGCCTCAAACGCTAACTCTTCACAATCGTCACAACAACAATCATCACACGGGATATGCACCTTTGGCTTGGAGAACTGATACACAGGTTTGCCATGTCGGTTAAACGACCAGATTGGCAAAGAACCATTTTCAAGGATTGGATCTATGGGTAACCTGCTTATTTCTTGCATCATCATGAGTTCAGTCTGAAACGGGTTTCGCTCAGGAGAAACTGGGATGTGTTTCTTACTGAATCTCATTTCAATTTGTTTATCAGCTCTGCGAGTATAAGTTGGGTCGGTCTGCTGAAAAGACTCAGTATTGGCTTCTGCCTGGAGCTTTTCATAGGAAGTAACCCATACTTCTGGTAAAAGAGTCACAAGTTCATCACGAGTGAGCTGACAAACAAATTGAAATGAGATTCAGTAAGAAACACATCCTATCATGTCTTTAATTATGTCTATTGAAAGATAATTATCTGCCAGTTTTATATAATCAAAGTTCTAATCACGTAAAAGTTTAAGTTAGAGTGAGCTGACAAACAAAGTTTAATTATCTGCTTGTGTCTGGGATGTGGGTAATTGCCAAGGATTTTAATTATGTCTATTGAAAGATATATATATATATCTTTCAAAAGCAAAAGGTATCTGGAGGTGTAAAAATGTCCTCTCGTGAGTAATCTCTTTGGGATTGTCTTGTTCCTCCAAGGTTTTAAGATATAAGGAATTCTTTTTTGATATTTTGATCAAATGTTTTTCTGTTCAGAAAAGTAAAATATATTTTCAGTGATATTTATACTTTGTTTAGTATGAAAATCTGAAGAATGTTTAGTATGCTCTACAGCTGCCAGTTAACATTTTCTTCTGATTTTAGTATGCTCTGTGACTGCCATATTATATGGATCTCTCACATCAGAAAACTCAGAGAATTTGTATGGATCTCCTGTATCAGAACCCATTCGTTCTCCTTTTCAGAACACTGGTATAAATCTTTTGGTTACACAGTGTGTTATATTCTCATATATGGACAGGTGTTGAGCGCTGGGTTTTAAGGCGATGGACAGCCGAGTGTATGCCCAATAAATGCTCCTGATTGTGGTCAAATATGAGATTATAGACTTCGTTGTAGCAAAAGGTAGTCGAAGATCTTTAGGTCTATTGATTTTGTTTTTACTTAAAACAGATAGAAAAATCTTTCATAAAAATATGATAAAAGCATGACTTATCTCTAAAATACCTTGGTGAAACAAGCTTTCCCTTCTTCCTTCAATATGTTTTCTAAATCCAAGTCCATGTCTGCGTCTTCTTCTAAAACTCTTATTCCTACTGAGTCTTTTAGGTCTAGTACTTCCAGTAAAGATAAGATCGAGTCTTTGTATGAAATTACCCATTTACCTGTAGAACAGATTCCAGAAACCAAGTTAACCATCACAAATCCCTATCATGTGTTTCAAAAACCCTCCTCAGAGTCCTATTTTAAAAGAGTCAGACAGTTGGTCTCATCAGACAAATCCAAACTTCCAGTTCGTGAATTTGTCCAGTGTACCCCTTTTGATTCTTTGTTTGTTCAATCCGGTCATGAAGAACAGTTCTTTACTGTTCCCTTCTCTACGGAAATACCCCGCATAGCCTTATCTCAAGGTTATACCCATATGCATTTTGGAGCCATCCGATTTGCTATCACTTTCCATGGAAGAAAAGGATTAGAAGCAGTTGCCAGAATCGCCCTTGTTGACTCCAGGCTCACAAATTATCAACAAGCTATTCTTGGAAACGTTCAAGCAACGTTAAATGCAGGAACGGTGTTCTTTACACTGTATCCCAATTTTAATGTTCCCCTCAGTGATCCTTTTGTCTGTTCAGCATTAAAAATCCAGGTTCAGATAACTGGTGTTTCAATGGTCCCAGGCACAGCAGCAGCTACCATCCATCAGCAATTGGTCTACCGTGTACAAAATCACTCATATGATTTATGTATACCAGGATCTTCTACATCAGAAGCTCTCATGCTCACCATTGATTCTAATGCATCGCACACAGCCAAATATGTCCCCAGACAGCTTACTCGTCCTGAACTTGTTAAGTTGTTACCAGAAGTATGGGTTACATCCTATGAAAAGCTCCAAGAACAAACCAATACGGAACCTTTTCAGCAGACAAACCCTACTTATCTCCGCAGAGCTGATAAGCAGATAGAGATGAGATTCAACAGCCCCCGAGTCTCTTCATCCTCCCCAGAGCGGAATCCCTTCCAAACTGAGCTGAATATGATGCAAGAAATTCGACGTTTGCCTACAGATCCTGTTTTCCAAGCAGATCCATTGGTTATTCTTTACTTTGACAAATATGGAAAACCTGCATATCAAGGCAAAAATGATAAAGGTCACATATGGTATGACGTGTGCTATTGTGATGACTGTGAAGAACTAGCTTATGAAGCAGAGCTAGATCCCAAGGAACTTAAGCTGTACAAAAAAAAGAAGGCTGGTAAAGCCTTAAACTCTCAGGAAATCCTTGAAGAACGGTATCAAGCAGGTGATGATACTGTTGGCCTACTAGGTGAACCAAGTGGCAAGTTTAACTACTATGTCACTTATGGTGATAAACCCTCACCAACGCCTTCTCCAGAAGTTACAATATGTCCTCCTCCACCACCTCCTCAAAAGCCAGAATCCCCTAAACCAACTTCGCACCGCCTTACTCCATACACCCAAAAGGCCCTCAAAACTCTTGGCATACCATACCTGCAACCCATCTCGCAGGCTCACCCAACTACTACCCCTCAACCCCAGCCAATTTCTTGTTACCTAATGTCACAAGAAGGACCTGATCATTATTTTCCTCCCCAGGAAGATTTTGATAACCTCTCCACTCAGACCTCTCATGAATGGAAAATCCAAAACCCCACTTCCATTGGATCTGATGGACACGTGAAAAAACTTTCAGCCGCTGAAGCAGCTTTAAATTGGCAAGCAGAAAATGCTGTGGCACAAAATAAACTTCTTACTCAGATAGCCCAACAGACCAAACAGATCGGTTCCCGGGTTTCCTCCATTTCCACTATGGAAGAAGCTATTGCAGATATAAAACTGAGAATTATAGTTCTCAATGATCAAATGCGTTCTATTGCTATGCATGTCCGAGATTTTGCCAGCACAGCAAAATTCTTTCAAGATAAAGAAACGGAAAAACGAACTCTCCAAGTTCAACTTGAATCTCTTGAAAGAGGTGAAGCTATGAAACAACAAGCTGCCCAATACCCTCCGTTATATACTACCCTTTCCCCTCAAACAGTACATCCCACATCGGATTTCTCAAATTATTCGGTGTTTTACCCTCCAGAAAAACCTGCTAAACCTCTGTATAACCCTGCTGAATATTCCCTCTCGGGAAAACCTCAGTCCCATTCTGTCAACCTTTGGGATGAACCACCCAAAAGAAGGTTACCTCCTTGGTCAACCTCTCATCCAAAACCAAAACCCAAGTTTGTTCCTCCCAAATCAAGTTATACTTATAAAGCCAAACACCCAACTGAAGTTGATTGGTCAAAACCCCATAGAGCAGTCACACATACATCCCAAGGAAGAGGTCCTTTTCCTACTCCTTTGCAAGCTGTTCCCCCTCCGTCTCAGCCGTGTCAAATATCCTCGCATACCAATCCCTCAACCACTCCTTCTGCCTATACCAAATCCAATGAACCACCTGATGTTATCCAAGGTGCCTCCACCAAACCTTTGGATATGTTTACCATGGATGCTTTTGAAAATCATTATATCAATCAGATAGGATCTTTTCTAAAAGCTCTAGCCCTTTCAAACCGTGACCCTGTAAAAACTGATTCAGATGACTTGTTTCAAGCATTTGACCAGCTTTACTCAACCCAGCCAGCCGAGCCACCAAACCCAACCCCAGAACCTATGGTTGAAGACCCACCAGACCCAATAAACGTTCCTCTCAATCAACCACCTCCACAAGCAAACCATGCTCATGATAATCATGTCCGATTTACCCTAGATGATCTCAAGCCAAACCAATGGCGTGAACGATTTTTCCAGTTCAAAGCATGGATGGTTGCTGACAATGAGCTATATGATCTCAGATCTGTGATTAAGCGATTTTTAGCTCGTGTTGTTGGTCGTTTATATGATTGGTACGATGCTCTTGGTGAATACAGACAGCTCCAATTTCAGCAAATTACAAATATTGATGTTTTCCTTGGATCCATTTACAATGAATTCCTTGGAAACCCCTCCAAATTTTCTGAAATAAGCCGAACTGAATTCATGGGAATGAAGTGTTGCTCCCTGCAAGAAAAAGATTTAGAACGTCATTATGATAGAATGTCAAAAAGATTCTATACCATTGGCGGTCTGGATGATTTAAACCTGAAGCAAGTTTTCTTCCAGTCTTTCCCAGATGCTTTAGTTACTGAAGCACAGAAAACTCTAAAGATGCAGAATATTGAGCTCAAAGATCTCTCTGTTGGCCGTATATATGAGCACCTTCTAGATTCTGTTGAAAGAATTTGTAATCACAAGAAGCTCATGGATGATATGGAAAAAACCAACAAGATGCTTAAATCCGCATGCAATAAAGATCACTGGAAGATCAAGTGTAAGAACAAAGAAGGCTGTGATTGTTCTCAACACAAAAAGGCTTATAAGAAGAAATATCGGAAGCATTCCTCTCGTCACCACAGAAATCGTGATGATACTTTTGTCAAACCATTCAAAAGGCAGAAGTTTAAGAAAAAGAAGTTCAAGAAATTTAAATTTGTTACCAAAAGGAACTTCAGAGGAAAGAAATCTGACAAGTGTTTCTTATGTCATAAGCCTGGCCATTTTGCGAAGAACTGTCCTGATTCTACAAAGAAGACACAATTCATGAATCTTCTTCATCAACTTGCACCTGAAATTGCAGAATCAGATGTCGAATCAGTTCTCTCAGCCCAAGATGAGGCATCTCAAGGTTGCTTGATGCAACTAACTTTCACTGAATCTGAAGCATCTGACATTGAGTCCGATGATCCAAGTGAAGAAGTTAGTTCAGTGCTTTCTACCAAACCTGATGAAGCAATCCACTCTTTAGAGCAACTTGCCTTCTCCCAAGAAGAATGCCTTGCAATACATTCACCTCATGCCAAAGTAAAAATATTCACTGAGCCATATTCCAAACCAATAACTGTTTTGGCCCTCTTTGATACTGGTTCTACCAAAACCGTGATAAATCCCAGTTTACTCCCCAATTCAATATGGAAACCTTGCCAGTTAGCCTTTCGTGTCGCTAATGGTGAAATACTCTATGTTGATAAAATCAGTAAACCAATCCTGATTCAACTGTTTCCTGGCCTTCGAATCAAGCATGCAGTTTATGGCAGCAGTGCTACTCAAAAGGAATTGATGATAGGATGGGATCTTATCAAGAAAATGCAAGCCCAATTTTCTGATACTGGTCTCAAGTACAAGAAGCAGTTTCTCCCATGGCATGACCCAGATGCAGCTCTCATGTTCTATCAAGCTGCTCCAGCTTATCCAATTGATCCAGGGATATCATTGGATACTCTCAGAAGAAATATTGTCACTATGTCTTGTGCAGATTCCCATGTTGATTTTCTCACTAAATGCCAGAACCCGCTATGGCGAAATAGCAAGTTCTTTGTTACGCTCCCCTTCAAGCTCAATGAAGATGTTAATCCGACAAGAGCATCCCATTCCGGAATGAATCCAGAACACCAGTCCCTTGCTCTTCAAGAGTTGGTTTCTCTCAAACAGCAACAGCTTATTGAAGAAACAACCTCTCCCTGGGCGTGTGAAGCATTTTATGTGAATAAACGATCTGAACAAGTCAGAGGAAAAATGAGGCTAGTGATTAATTACCAACCGCTGAATTACTTCTTAGCCAGTGATAAATTTCCATTACCCCAGAAGCATTCCCTGTTTAGCCATCTTTCAAATGCAAATGTCTTCTCCAAATTTGATTTGAAAGCCGGTTTTTGGCAGTTAGGCATCACCCCCACTGATCGCCCAAAAACAGCATTTTGCATTCCTGGTTTTCACTACCAATGGACAGTAATGCCCTTTGGTCTAAAGAATGCTCCCTCTGTTTTCCAAAAGACAATGATGTCTATCTTTGCACCCATTGCAGCAAATGCATTAATTTATATTGATGACATTTTGCTCTTCAGTCAAAATGAAGCAGAACATTTAAAGCTCCTTCACCATTTCCATCACATAGTTCTCACTCATGGAATTATGCTTTCTGAAAAGAAGATGGTCATTGGTACAACTGAAATTGAGTTCCTTGGAATGATGATCAAGAATGGAAAGTTCCAGCTCCAACCTCACATCTCTAAGGATTTACAGAAATTCCCAGACAAGCTAACAAGTAGAACTCAAATCCAACAATTTCTTGGTTTGGTGAATTATATGTCTCAATTTATCAAGAAGGTTGCTACGTACACTGCTCCCCTTTCAGCTCTTCTTAAGAAATCTCCACCTCCGTGGACTGAAGCTCAAACCATAGCAGTCAGGAAGCTGAAAGAACTCACTTCCCAGTTACCAGATCTCCAAATACCCTCAGATGGTCAAAGAATTTTGCAAACTGATGCAAGCGATGAGTTTTGGGCTTCTATCTTGTTAGAAGAGAAGAATGGTGTTAGAACTCCTTGTGGCTACAAATCAGGAAAATTCAAACAGGGTGAATTGCACTATCACTCTACTTTCAAGGAAATTCTAGCAGTCAAATGAGGAATAGAAAAATTCCAGTTCCATCTTATTGGATACCACATTAAGATTGAAATGGATATGTCTTCATTTCCAGCCATGATTCATTTCAAGAACAAGCAAATCCCAAATTCACAGATGTTGAGATGGTCAGAATGGTTCTCACAATGGGATTATGAAGTCAAGCACATTCAAGGCAAAAATAATGTTATTGCTGACTTCTTTTCTAGACAAGGAGCAAAAGAACAGTTAAAATCCTCATCCCACATCGCCCCATTCATAAAAGAACCCTTTTGCAAACCTTTTAAATTCAATGACCCCCATCTGCAACAGATATCCTGCCTCCCAGTCATATATACTTTAATCCAAGTCATGGATCCCTTTCAAGCCAGTTCTTCAAAATCCAGATCAGATATCTCTCACCCTTTTCAGTTTTCAGATTTTGAACAAGCCCTTGATCCTATGACAGCTATCTCTCTTTTACCTTCAGAACTACAGGAGCATGTGGTCAACTTTGCTATTGACCTCCTAGCAAAAGACATGGTTATCAAGTACTTAGAAATATTACTTGAAAAACATGGTCTTTGTTTCCGTGGCCTTCGTCTTCATCCGGAATATCCATTTTGCTCCCTGTTTCATGTCCACTACTGCTACCGAATCCCAAAGCTAGCCCTCGTCTTCCTTTGGTACCTTACTAAGGTTTACCATGTTGGCTTCATTTTCAAAGCTCCTGATCTGTTACTCTACTTACAGATTGCTTCTTCAGACCCCGAAACTCAAAATGCTCATGCAATCTTATATGGAGTTCCAAGCTCGTATAATTTTGTTATTTTTCTAAAATGGTTCAAGTCTGTTGAACAATGGAAAGAAGCCCTCAAGGTCCATCATCACACATATTGCCTAATCCATTTCCATGACCCACTCAGAATTCCCCATCCAGATGGTTCTAATGCTACTATTGAAGCATGGTTCTTTGAGAATCTTGCCAAAACCATAAAAGAACCCTACAATTTGAACTATGTCACGTTTCTGAAAAATATATGTGCCTTAAATAAAGTTGATTATGATTCAGTTCCTGATTATGTCAAATTTACAAAGGACGCATGGTTCAATCCACGCTGGACTGATCATTCCTGTACTCCTCTATTCAATCGCCTTTATGCTTACGCAGAAGCTCACAGATGGAGTTATGGTGAATTAAGTTCTGATTCAGAAGCATTCGTCGGTATAGAATCTGATACTGATGATGATGATGATCCAAATGCTGGAAATTTTGGCGAAGAACTTGCAGAACTCGCAAACACCAGCAATGACGAAGATGGAGGTCCATATTTTCCAGACAGCCCACTTTACGGTCATGATGACTATTATGACCTTGATTATGATGGCAATGAAACAGACTGATGTCACCTATGACGTCACTCTCCACTATCTAGATAATCACATGCGAAGGAATCTACTTTCGGCGTTGTATTATTATTTACTTTTGCTTTATGTTGTTTTCAGCTTTGCTTTTGTAAAAGTTGATTAGAATCTTTACTTTTGCTTTTTGATTGTCGGGACAGCTGGTCCTTTGGTTTGTCTTGTTACTCAGCCCTTTCCCTATAAAAGGAGCGAGCTTTCATTTGTTTTAAGCAGCGAGGTTTGAGTGTGTAAGTTTGCAGTAAGGTCCTATGAGTGTCTACTTCTGTAATCTTCTCTCTAGAAGAGATTAATTTCTCTTGATATTTTCATCTTTAATGAAAGTTTGATAAGGATGCCGATCCTATTTTATGTATATTACTCTCTCCCTGTGATAGCGATACGGACCCTTGTCTTCTATAATTATCCCATCTAATTTTCTTTTTCTCTTTGTTGTCTTGTTCTTTGTTTAAATGTTTTAATTTAGAGTGTGTCTCTTCCCCAGGTATTGCGTAGCTCCTTCACTACGAATCACCTTCCCCATATTTGGAATATGGGGAAGGTGATTCGTAGTGAAGGAGCTACGCAATACCTGGGGAAGAGACACACTCTAAATTAAAACATTTAAACAAAGAACAAGACAACAAAGAGAAAAAGAAAATTAGATGGGATAATTATAGAAGACAAGGGTCCGTATCGCTATCACAGGGAGAGAGTAATATACATAAAATAGGATCGGCATCCTTATCAAACTTTCATTAAAGATGAAAATATCAAGAGAAATTAATCTCTTCTAGAGAGAAGATTACAGAAGTAGACACTCATAGGACCTTACTGCAAACTTACACACTCAAACCTCGCTGCTTAAAACAAATGAAAGCTCGCTCCTTTTATAGGGAAAGGGCTGAGTAACAAGACAAACCAAAGGACCAGCTGTCCCGACAATCAAAAAGCAAAAGTAAAGATTCTAATCAACTTTTACAAAAGCAAAGCTGAAAACAACATAAAGCAAAAGTAAATAATAATACAACGCCGAAAGTAGATTCCTTCGCATGTGATTATCTAGATAGTGGAGAGTGACGTCATAGGTGACATCAGTCTGTTTCATTGCCATCATAATCAAGGTCATAATAGTCATCATGACCGTAAAGTGGGCTGTCTGGAAAATATGGACCTCCATCTTCGTCATTGCTGGTGTTTGCGAGTTCTGCAAGTTCTTCGCCAAAATTTCCAGCATTTGGATCATCATCATCATCAGTATCAGATTCTATACCGACGAATGCTTCTGAATCAGAACTTAATTCACCATAACTCCATCTGTGAGCTTCTGCGTAAGCATAAAGGCGATTGAATAGAGGAGTACAGGAATGATCAGTCCAGCGTGGATTGAACCATGCGTCCTTTGTAAATTTGACATAATCAGGAACTGAATCATAATCAACTTTATTTAAGGCACATATATTTTTCAGAAACGTGACATAGTTCAAATTGTAGGGTTCTTTTATGGTTTTGGCAAGATTCTCAAAGAACCATGCTTCAATAGTAGCATTAGAACCATCTGGATGGGGAATTCTGAGTGGGTCATGGAAATGGATTAGGCAATATGTGTGATGATGGACCTTGAGGGCTTCTTTCCATTGTTCAACAGACTTGAACCATTTTAGAAAAATAACAAAATTATACGAGCTTGGAACTCCATATAAGATTGCATGAGCATTTTGAGTTTCGGGGTCTGAAGAAGCAATCTGTAAGTAGAGTAACAGATCAGGAGCTTTGAAAATGAAGCCAACATGGTAAACCTTAGTAAGGTACCAAAGGAAGACGAGGGCTAGCTTTGGGATTCGGTAGCAGTAGTGGACATGAAACAGGGAGCAAAATGGATATTCCGGATGAAGACGAAGGCCACGGAAACAAAGACCATGTTTTTCAAGTAATATTTCTAAGTACTTGATAACCATGTCTTTTGCTAGGAGGTCAATAGCAAAGTTGACCACATGCTCCTGTAGTTCTGAAGGTAAAAGAGAGATAGCTGTCATAGGATCAAGGGCTTGTTCAAAATCTGAAAACTGAAAAGGGTGAGAGATATCTGATCTGGATTTTGAAGAACTGGCTTGAAAGGGATCCATGACTTGGATTAAAGTATATATGACTGGGAGGCAGGATATCTGTTGCAGATGGGGGTCATTGAATTTAAAAGGTTTGCAAAAGGGTTCTTTTATGAATGGGGCGATGTGGGATGAGGATTTTAACTGTTCTTTTGCTCCTTGTCTAGAAAAGAAGTCAGCAATAACATTATTTTTGCCTTGAATGTGCTTGACTTCATAATCCCATTGTGAGAACCATTCTGACCATCTCAACATCTGTGAATTTGGGATTTGCTTGTTCTTGAAATGAATCATGGCTGGAAATGAAGACATATCCATTTCAATCTTAATGTGGTATCCAATAAGATGGAACTGGAATTTTTCTATTCCTCATTTGACTGCTAGAATTTCCTTGAAAGTAGAGTGATAGTGCAATTCACCCTGTTTGAATTTTCCTGATTTGTAGCCACAAGGAGTTCTAACACCATTCTTCTCTTCTAACAAGATAGAAGCCCAAAACTCATCGCTTGCATCAGTTTGCAAAATTCTTTGACCATCTGAGGGTATTTGGAGATCTGGTAACTGGGAAGTGAGTTCTTTCAGCTTCCTGACTGCTATGGTTTGAGCTTCAGTCCACGGAGGTGGAGATTTCTTAAGAAGAGCTGAAAGGGGAGCAGTGTACGTAGCAACCTTCTTGATAAATTGAGACATATAATTCACCAAACCAAGAAATTGTTGGATTTGAGTTCTACTTGTTAGCTTGTCTGGGAATTTCTGTAAATCCTTAGAGATGTGAGGTTGGAGCTGGAACTTTCCATTCTTGATCATCATTCCAAGGAACTCAATTTCAGTTGTACCAATGACCATCTTCTTTTCAGAAAGCATAATTCCATGAGTGAGAACTATGTGATGGAAATGGTGAAGGAGCTTTAAATGTTCTGCTTCATTTTGACTGAAGAGCAAAATGTCATCAATATAAATTAATGCATTTGCTGCAATGGGTGCAAAGATAGACATCATTGTCTTTTGGAAAACAGAGGGAGCATTCTTTAGACCAAAGGGCATTACTGTCCATTGGTAGTGAAAACCAGGAATGCAAAATGCTGTTTTTGGGCGATCAGTGGGGGTGATGCCTAACTGCCAAAAACCGGCTTTCAAATCAAATTTGGAGAAGACATTTGCATTTGAAAGATGGCTAAACAGGGAATGCTTCTGGGGTAATGGAAATTTATCACTGGCTAAGAAGTAATTCAGCGGTTGGTAATTAATCACTAGCCTCATTTTTCCTCTGACTTGTTCAGATCGTTTATTCACATAAAATGCTTCACACGCCCAGGGAGAGGTTGTTTCTTCAATAAGCTGTTGCTGTTTGAGAGAAACCAACTCTTGAAGAGCAAGGGACTGGTGTTCTGGATTCATTCCGGAATGGGATGCTCTTGTCGGATTAACATCTTCATTGAGCTTGAAGGGGAGCGTAACAAAGAACTTGCTATTTCGCCATAGCGGGTTCTGGCATTTAGTGAGAAAATCAACATGGGAATCTGCACAAGACATAGTGACAATATTTCTTCTGAGAGTATCCAATGATATCCCTGGATCAATTGGATAAGCTGGAGCAGCTTGATAGAACATGAGAGCTGCATCTGGGTCATGCCATGGGAGAAACTGCTTCTTGTACTTGAGACCAGTATCAGAAAATTGGGCTTGCATTTTCTTGATAAGATCCCATCCTATCATCAATTCCTTTTGAGTAGCACTGCTGCCATAAACTGCATGCTTGATTCGAAGGCCAGGAAACAGTTGAATCAGGATTGGTTTACTGATTTTATCAACATAGAGTATTTCACCATTAGCGACACGAAAGGCTAACTGGCAAGGTTTCCATATTGAATTGGGGAGTAAACTGGGATTTATCACGGTTTTGGTAGAACCAGTATCAAAGAGGGCCAAAACAGTTATTGGTTTGGAATATGGCTCAGTGAATATTTTTACTTTGGCATGAGGTGAATGTATTGCAAGGCATTCTTCTTGGGAGAAGGCAAGTTGCTCTAAAGAGTGGATTGCTTCATCAGGTTTGGTAGAAAGCACTGAACTAACTTCTTCACTTGGATCATCGGACTCAATGTCAGATGCTTCAGATTCAGTGAAAGTTAGTTGCATCAAGCAACCTTGAGATGCCTCATCTTGGGCTGAGAGAACTGATTCGACATCTGATTCTGCAATTTCAGGTGCAAGTTGATGAAGAAGATTCATGAATTGTGTCTTCTTTGTAGAATCAGGACAGTTCTTCGCAAAATGGCCAGGCTTATGACATAAGAAACACTTGTCAGATTTCTTTCCTCTGAAGTTCCTTTTGGTAACAAATTTAAATTTCTTGAACTTCTTTTTCTTAAACTTCTGCCTTTTGAATGGTTTGACAAAAGTATCATCACGATTTCTGTGGTGACGAGAGGAATGCTTCCGATATTTCTTCTTATAAGCCTTTTTGTGTTGAGAACAATCACAGCCTTCTTTGTTCTTACACTTGATCTTCCAGTGATCTTTATTGCATGCGGATTTAAGCATCTTGTTGGTTTTTTCCATATCATCCATGAGCTTCTTGTGATTACAAATTCTTTCAACAGAATCTAGAAGGTGCTCATATATACGGCCAACAGAGAGATCTTTGAGCTCAATATTCTGCATCTTTAGAGTTTTCTGTGCTTCAGTAACTAAAGCATCTGGGAAAGACTGGAAGAAAACTTGCTTCAGGTTTAAATCATCCAGACCGCCAATGGTATAGAATCTTTTTGACATTCTATCATAATGACGTTCTAAATCTTTTTCTTGCAGGGAGCAACACTTCATTCCCATGAATTCAGTTCGGCTTATTTCAGAAAATTTGGAGGGGTTTCCAAGGAATTCATTGTAAATGGATCCAAGGAAAACATCAATATTTGTAATTTGCTGAAATTGGAGCTGTCTGTATTCACCAAGAGCATCGTACCAATCATATAAACGACCAACAACACGAGCTAAAAATCGCTTAATCACAGATCTGAGATCATATAGCTCATTGTCAGCAACCATCCATGCTTTGAACTGGAAAAATCGTTCACGCCATTGGTTTGGCTTGAGATCATCTAGGGTAAATCGGACATGATTATCATGAGCATGGTTTGCTTGTGGAGGTGGTTGATTGAGAGGAACGTTTATTGGGTCTGGTGGGTCTTCAACCATAGGTTCTGGGGTTGGGTTTGGTGGCTCGGCTGGCTGGGTTGAGTAAAGCTGGTCAAATGCTTGAAACAAGTCATCTGAATCAGTTTTTACAGGGTCACGGTTTGAAAGGGCTAGAGCTTTTAGAAAAGATCCTATCTGATTGATATAATGATTTTCAAAAGCATCCATGGTAAACATATCCAAAGGTTTGGTGGAGGCACCTTGGATAACATCAGGTGGTTCATTGGATTTGGTATAGGCAGAAGGAGTGGTTGAGGGATTGGTATGCGAGGATATTTGACACGGCTGAGACGGAGGGGGAACAGCTTGCAAAGGAGTAGGAAAAGGACCTCTTCCTTGGGATGTATGTGTGACTGCTCTATGGGGTTTTGACCAATCAACTTCAGTTGGGTGTTTGGCTTTATAAGTATAACTTGATTTGGGAGGAACAAACTTGGGTTTTGGTTTTGGATGAGAGGTTGACCAAGGAGGTAACCTTCTTTTGGGTGGTTCATCCCAAAGGTTGACAGAATGGGACTGAGGTTTTCCCGAGAGGGAATATTCAGCAGGGTTATACAGAGGTTTAGCAGGTTTTTCTGGAGGGTAAAACACCGAATAATTTGAGAAATCCGATGTGGGATGTACTGTTTGAGGGGAAAGGGTAGTATATAACGGAGGGTATTGGGCAGCTTGTTGTTTCATAGCTTCACCTCTTTCAAGAGATTCAAGTTGAACTTGGAGAGTTCGTTTTTCCGTTTCTTTATCTTGAAAGAATTTTGCTGTGCTGGCAAAATCTCGGACATGCATAGCAACAGAACGCATTTGATCATTGAGAACTGTAATTCTCAGTTTTATATCTGCAATAGCTTCTTCCATAGTGGAAATGGAGGAAACCCGGGAACCGATCTGTTTGGTCTGTTGGGCTATCTGAGTAAGAAGTTTATTTTGTGCCACAGCATTTTCTGCTTGCCAATTTAAAGCTGCTTCAGCGGCTGAAAGTTTTTTCACGTGTCCATCAGATCCAATGGAAGTGGGGTTTTGGATTTTCCATTTATGAGAGGTCTGAGTGGAGAGGTTATCAAAATCTTCCTGGGGAGGAAAATAATGATCAGGTCCTTCTTGTGACATTAGGTAACAAGAAATTGGCTGGGGTTGAGGGGTAGTAGTTGGGTGAGCCTGCGAGATGGGTTGCAGGTATGGTATGCCAAGAGTTTTGAGGGCCTTTTGGGTGTATGGAGTAAGGCGGTGCGAAGTTGGTTTAGGGGATTCTGGCTTTTGAGGAGGTGGTGGAGGAGGACATATTGTAACTTCTGGAGAAGGCGTTGGTGAGGGTTTATCACCATAAGTGACATAGTAGTTAAACTTGCCACTTGGTTCACCTAGTAGGCCAACAGTATCATCACCTGCTTGATACCGTTCTTCAAGGATTTCCTGAGAGTTTAAGGCTTTACCAGCCTTCTTTTTTCTGTACAGCTTAAGTTCCTTGGGATCTAGCTCTGCTTCATAAGCTAGTTCTTCACAGTCATCACAATAGCACACGTCATACCATATGTGACCTTTATCATTTTTGCCTTGATATGCAGGTTTTCCATATTTGTCAAAGTAAAGAATAACCAATGGATCTGCTTGGAAAACAGGATCTGTAGGCAAACGTCGAATTTCTTGCATCATATTCAGCTCAGTTTGGAAGGGATTCCGCTCTGGGGAGGATGAAGAGACTCGGGGGCTGTTGAATCTCATCTCTATCTGCTTATCAGCTCTGCGGAGATAAGTAGGGTTTGTCTGCTGAAAAGGTTCCGTATTGGTTTGTTCTTAGAGCTTTTCATAGGATGTAACCCATACTTCTGGTAACAACTTAACAAGTTCAGGACGAGTAAGCTGTCTGGGGACATATTTGGCTGTGTGCGATGCATTAGAATCAATGGTGAGCATGAGAGCTTCTGATGTAGAAGATCCTGGTATACATAAATCATATGAGTGATTTTGTACACGGTAGACCAATTGCTGATGGATGGTAGCTGCTGCTGTGCCTGGGACCATTGAAACACCAGTTATCTGAACCTGGATTTTTAATGCTGAACAGACAAAAGGATCACTGAGGGGAACATTAAAATTGGGATACAGTGTAAAGAACACCGTTCCTGCATTTAACGTTGCTTGAACGTTTCCAAGAATAGCTTGTTGATAATTTGTGAGCCTGGAGTCAACAAGGGCGATTCTGGCAACTGCTTCTAATCCTTTTCTTCCATGGAAAGTGATAGCAAATTGGATGGCTCCAAAATGCATATGGGTATAACCTTGAGATAAGGCTATGCGGGGTATTTCCGTAGAGAAGGGAACAGTAAAGAACTGTTCTTCATGACCGGATTGAACAAACAAAGAATCAAAAGGGGTACACTGGACAAATTCACGAACTGGAAGTTTGGATTTGTCTGATGAGACCAACTGTCTGACTCTTTTAAAATAGGACTCTGAGGAGGGTTTTTGAAACACATGATAGGGATTTGTGATGGTTAACTTGGTTTCTGGAATCTGTTCTACAGGTAAATGGGTAATTTCATACAAAGACTCGATCTTATCTTTACTGGAAGTACTAGACCTAAAAGACTCAGTAGGAATAAGAGTTTTAGAAGAAGACGCAGACATGGACTTGGATTTAGAAAACATATTGAAGGAAGAAGGGAAAGCTTGTTTCACCAAGGTATTTTAGAGATAAGTCATGCTTTTATCATATTTTTATGAAAGATTTTTCTATCTGTTTTAAGTAAAAACAAAATCAATAGACCTAAAGATCTTCGACTACCTTTTGCTACAACGAAGTCTATAATCTCATATTTGACCACAATCAGGAGCATTTATTGGGCATACACTCGGCTGTCCATCGCCTTAAAACCCAGCGCTCAACACCTGTCCATATATGAGAATATAACACACTGTGTAACCAAAAGATTTATACCAGTGTTCTGAAAAGGAGAACGAATGGGTTCTGATACAAGAGATCCATACAAATTCTCTGAGTTTTCTGATGTGAGAGATCCATATAATATGGCAGTCACAGAGCATACTAAAATCAGAAGAAAATGTTAACTGGCAGCTGTAGAGCATACTAAACATTCTTCAGATTTTCATACTAAACAAAGTATAAATATCACTGAAAATATATTTTACTTTTCTGAACAGAAAAACATTTGATCAAAATATCAAAAAAGAATTCCTTATATCTTAAAACCTTGGAGGAACAAGACAATCCCAAAGAGATTACTCACGAGAGGACATTTTTACACCTCTGATACCAAAAGGATTAAAGAGACACAGTTTTATATATATATATATATATATATATATATATATATATATCTTTCAATAGCAAAAGGTATCTGGGTCAGATTTTGCGAACTTTGATTAATTTATCCCATGTTAATTTAGTTAAAGATAAGTCATCCATGTCGGGACTAAAAGATTCACACAACATTATTTGTGGCCTAACCATCAAAGTTTGCATCTCATAAAACTCAAACTCATGGACAATGCCAAAAGATATGATTTAAATATGAAGCTGGCATTCAATTAACACATAATTCATGTCAATTTTATAGGTGTACATTAATAATCTTGATTTGTACAGTATAAATGTTAATGAACCTTGAATCAAATTTCTTTTTTGCAAATACTAGGTGAAAACTAGTTAATTTTAAACGTTTATTACTCCCAATGTTGTAGTTAATTTTATATATGTGATCAATTAAATATTTTAAAGGCCCATTGCTTATGTTTAGCTAAAGGGCCCAGAACTGTTCCTAATAGAATGTCTTTCTTGAATATTGGGTTCTTAAATTTTTGGAAAAGTAGTCAAAAAGCAGACTAAAAAGCATTAGATAAACTTGAAGAAACCAAATCTACCGGCTAACCTGAAAACAAGGAGTTCTAGTTCTACGAAATGGAATGAAAACAAACCAAATCATTAGTCAAGCCACTACAATCACAAGAAATAAAACATAATTAATCACGTTTAATTCAAGCCCTAGAAAGCTCCACAATATCGCGCAGAAAAATACCGCATTCATAAACCTAGTGACACCAATTGTAATCTATTTACATGAATTACTCATGTTCGAATCTCCTCACCCTCGTCCATTCCTCTATGGATTCACTGAATTTATCCAATAACATATCCCCCTTGTATAAAAAAAATAAATTCTTACGCATAAATTACTACGAGAAAACTGACTTTTTATAGCATTTATTTAGCAACATTATAAATAAATGACGAGAAAAAAGCTTTCTTGGCACTTTTAAACAAAGCACTTTTGAATAAAATGCTGGGTGTTTATGGCACTTTGTACTAAATGCCGAAATGGCATTTCATAACAAATGTTATAAATTTACGACATTTTCTAACAAGTGCCAGCAATATTAAACACTTTTCTAGGCATTTTCTGTAAAACGTCAAGAATTTATGACAATTCAATATCAAATACAATAAATTCATTGCACTCTCCAACAAGTGTTGGTAATGTTAATTACTTTATGGACATTATGTATTAAACATAAGAAAAATTCGGCATTTTTTTTACCAAATATTAAAAGTTTATGATAATTTTCGAAAAATACAAAAAAAATAATTCCATGAAAATAGAGTATTTTTTTTATTTGAATATGTTAAAATTATTCTACATGCATCACTTGTATCAAAGTGAAAAAATAGTCAGCATACTAAAAAATTTATGTCATTCAAATAATATTTATTTTCTATTACATGTGTTAGAATTAGATTGAATTCTTTCAAAAAAGTAAATTCCATTCAAAATAATAGAAAAAAGTAAACAAAAAATGTCATACAATTTGAAACAAATACATAAAAAGTTCCTCAAGAACTAAAGCAATAAATTACTTTCATATAAGCTAAGTTATTTTTTTATTTCATTTTAACAGTGCCAATTGCCAAGGGTAAAAACCAATAAAAATAAATTACTTCATGCCTTTAATTGTATTTTTGATAATAATAATAATAATAATAATAATAATAATAATAATAATAATAATAATAATGATGATGATGATGATGATGATGATAATCATAATCATAATGATGATGATGATGATGATGATAATAATAATAATAATAATAATAATAATAATAATAATAAGGTAATTTCTTTTAGAAATAAAAGCCTAGATATCATTATCATTATGAAATAAGGGTTTGTTTATCAATTATGTTTTTAAACTAAAGACTTTAACCAATTGCAAACTTAACTTTGCAACCAAAAAAATTTAATACAAATTTTTTTTGCGAGATGTGTTTATGTTTTTTAACAAGTATATTATTATATTTCATTCATAAAATTTTAAAGCAAAGTTAAATAAATACAAATATATAGTAACGTTTTAGAAAATAAGAAATGCAAACTTAATTTTTCATAGCTCTGAAAAAATTATTATGTGTATTTTATTAGTAAATATGTTTTGAATATGTAATTTGTTAAAATTATTTTAAAGTACCGTCAATTAAAAACTTATTTATAATAATATGCTAAAAAATATGTAGTGCAAACCTAATTTTGCATAATTTCATAAAAAAAAATACAATTTAAAAATCTACTGCAAAATTAATTTTGCACTCCTTTTGGAGTTTGATCAAATATATACCCTTAATTTACAAAAATATAATTTCTTGGTTCTTTTGTATAAAACTTTTTTTAAAAAAGTTATATTTTTCAATATCTCATTATATTATATAATTATAAGATATTAAAATAAAAAATTATAATTAAATAATGAATGAGTATTTTGACGTATTAGTTCGGAAATGAGAAATAAGGCTGATAATTTGGGAAATTCGTGTAAGTCAAGGGTGATATTTATTGTGGAAAATCCACTTTTTTTGGTAGTGAATCTACAACACTAATTGTAATCTATTTACGTGAACGTAATAAACTCACCAAAATGACTTGATTTTTTTTTTATTATTAATTGACGTATTCTTATGAGAATTACATGTTAACTTTCTATGGCCAGCTAATACTTGTCAATTGGTAGGACCGGTTTATATTTGTCAATTGATGCAAACTTTGTTTAATTTGAGTTTCTCGCTGATTGGGACACATTATCACAAGAAATTTGACATATAGAAAAGTTGACATTATAAATGACAAAATCAATATTAGAATTTACCGCAAAGAAGCAACTCGGATGAAAAGGAACACATATAAACGAGCAGAGGCGGATCTAGTATTAGATAGTGTGTTAAAGTGAACTGAGTTATGTTTTTTTTTTTTTTTTTATTGTACTAGGATAGAGTCTACTTTGCCAGATTTCAATTACATCCGTGAGCATGTCTATCAAGAAAAATAAAAAAGAATGTGTTTCTTTCTTTTTTATGAAATAAAATTTCTAAATACCTTCATTTTTATGGTTTATTAATAAACTTGAAGGGAAAGAGGATCGAACTAGTAATCTACCCCTTTTAAACACACAGAAGTATTATTAAATTAAATTGTTTGTTAATCATTCAAATTTATAATTAACCGCACATTTAATTTTTAATATAGAGCCAATAGTATATCTTTTTTTTAATTTAGTTGCTCTATGATGCATTAAGACCGTTTAATATTCTAAATTTTTGTAGAAACAGAAAATATTTCTCTGTATTCTCTAAAATTTCTATCAACTCTCAAAAAAAAAAATCTCTTACAATAAGACTCCGTTTGATAACAATATGAAAAAATAAATTAAAAACACTTGATTTTGGTAAAAAGTTAGAAAATAAGTTGAGTCATGTAATGAAATACTATCCATTTCATTATCATTTTATGAGTATATGTAATTATTTAACAAAGTAAGAAAATATCTCTTCACATATTTTAACTTATTTCTAACTTTTCACAAAAATTAAATTTTTTTTATTTTTTTTCATATTATTATTAAACGAACTCTAAAAAAATAAAAATATAACTAAAACCCCAAAATAAAAATAAAAATCTATCAAATGTCAACGTGACCATTGCGATTGGCCACCCCAACATTTTGCGGGCCCCACCTTTGGTTGATACCTCTTTGTCCTCCTACGGCGGCAAATTAAATTCCCGTCTAATTTCATTAATTAGCTTATACTCCTTCCATTCCGTAAGAATAGTCCATTACTTATTTTCAAACAGATTATAAAAACATCAATTAATGTAATTAAAAATATAAATCTACACCCTCTTTGCCTAATTTACCCCTATTTAATAAATTGACAAATTTATTTTTATTTAAATATTCATTACATTAATTAAGAAAATTTAACTAATTAGAATTAATATTGAATGTTCATATTGGATGGAAATTTGGAAAGTTATTTACAACATTAATTTTTTGTGCTTTACCCCATACTACTTACTCCAATAAAAAGGGTATTTTTGGAATATATATTTTTAAATATGAAAAGTGGTTTATAACTTAGGACTGACGAAAAAGGAATAGTGAACTATCTTTACGGAACGGAAGGAGTATTATGTTTCAATCAAATTTAATAATGAGATAAACTACATTAATTATTTTTTACTTAAACAACTAGATGGATATTTAATTCGAGTTAAAGAATAGGAGAAAGCCATATGTAACTGTGCAAAATTTTGCCACGGTTAGTGTAATATTTTTTCCTATGTTTCATATTAATTAAGATTATACCTCTTATAATCTTTTTGTGTCACCTTCTAATTTCTTGAGATTTCTTGAGATTTTTTGAGATTTTTTTTTTTTTTTTTTTTTGCTCTTTTGGTGCCAAGAAGGAAGTGTTACAGTGCGAATTTTCATTGCGAGTTTTAAAAGGTGCAGTTCAAGAGTGATTTAAAGGTCATAAATGTATCTTTCTTCTGCAAAATTATTGATCATCTTAAATATATAGACATATCGAATGCGACATTATTTTCATTTTGTTCCAAAAGGGGAAAAAAAGTAATGATCATTCCTAATGCCGCATTTCTTTTGTTGTTTTCTCTTATTTAACAACCTAGAATTCCTGTTGTTTCCCTAATGGTTACATGAATCGACTAATATTGATTTGGGGTGAGTACTGTTCTGGTTTGAAAGAATAAAATGAAGAATTTCAAACTTAATTTAGTATAACATAAAAAAATTTAATTTTAACATAATCGATCAATAGAAACAAATTTATTTCCCAACGATCTTGTGTCTTGGTTGGTATCATCTTTATAGTTGTAACAAGCGCGCGAGTTATAAATTCGACCCACATGGACATAGTATCGAACCTCTTATTATGTTCGCCTGTTGTGGTAGTTGTAGTTTACCTGTTTTTGAAGGTTGTGTGTCCATCTTTTATTGTGATAGTTGTAAAATGGTATAAAATTGAAAAGGTTTAAAAACAAAATAAAAAAATATACAATTTTATGTACTAAGAAAAAAAAACTTATGTAATCAACCCAAAACAACTAATTAATACAGAGCTTTTTGGAGAATATAATATAGAGCTTCAGGTGCGGTTTGTTACTTTTTGGAATTTGAATGGATGTATTTGAAGACTAGTAATGAAGATTGGAAATTGAATCTCAAAAATTTGTTTAGCTTTCTTTTTGAATAAGTATTTTTTTTTTTTTAATATATCATATCTAAAAGCTAAATAAATATTATCCCTCTTCTTAATTTTTTTATGCAATTTGGTTAAAAGAATAAGGGCACAAAATGTATTTTACTTTTTCAAAAATTAGTGTTAAACATTGAGAAGGAAGTAACTAAGTAAGCACCTTAATTTTTAAAAGATAAAATAAAATTTTAAATCTAAATTTTTAACATTAATATCTCATTTGTCGGCAGACCATTGATTCAAATTTCATGGTCCAAACAAAAAACTAATGACTTTTTAGTTTTTAGCATTCTTCTCCCATCTTGATGGAACCATTCAAGTTAACACAAAATATCTCTCTCTCTCTCTCTCTCTCTCTCTCTCTCTCCCTCCTCTCTCTTTCTCTTTCTAATTGTTGGTTGAACAAATGGCTAAGCTCAAAATCTCGAGCCATGGCTTGTTTGTGGCAGCTTCAGTGACCCTCAATGTATTCCTCTTGGTGAATTTATATATTGGGGGACTTGGCAAAAGGAAGGAGGGGTTGGAGGAGCTGAGCTGGAGCCGAGGAGCCGCGGCTGAAGCCGAAGCCGTGGCTTCGGTTTATTGCTCTGGACATGGAAGAGCATACTTAGATGGAGAAATTGTGGATGGGAAACATGTTTGTGAGTGTAATACTTGTTTTGAAGGCTCTGATTGTTCTCTTCTCTCTCCTGATTGCGTTGCTGATGCTGACAGGTTTTCTCTCTCTCTCTCTCTCTCTCTCTCTCTCTCTCTCTCTCTCTCTCTCTCTCTCTCTCTCTCTCTTGTATGCAGATGCTGGGATTATTAAAAAAATACTAAGCCGCTGAATATAGATGTTGGGTTTTTTGGAAATACAGTTTTATGGGGATGAAAGCAATAATTAATTTGTGTTTGTGAATTAATCTTTCCATTAATTAAGATATATGGAAAATGTTTGGTTTCAGGGATTTAAGCTCGTTGCTATTTGGCAGTTTTTGGTTGTGATGGCTCTTTGGTTTAATTAATATTAGGGATTCATAACACTCTAAAAAGTTTTTTGAATGTATAAAAAGTAATTTAAAAGATGCATAAAAATAATTTTGAAGTATTGAAATACTTACATAGTGTGTTAATATTAATATCTCTTATGAGACCCGAGTTTGGCCCAATAGTTAAGAGTGTGAGTTGTTACATGGGCCATCAAGATTCGAGCCCCTCCCTCAAAAGAACTATCGGATCTCATTCTTTTACACACACCAAGGGTGAATTTAGGATTTTACTATGGGATGGACCGGTAATAAAAGAGATTTAAACTATCTCAACAGGGTTTGAACCTACATCTCTATAGTCCTTGAGCTATTCTTCAAAAACTTTCCTTCCTCTCTAAATTCGCCTCACCATACTTGCTTTACCATTCGCTAAGAAATTAATCAACTAACCGGTCAAACTACCGGTAATAAGGTTCGAATTCTACCTACTCCTGTAAAAAGTGGACAATCGTACGATCCCCTAACATATTAAGTAATAGATCTTGACAATAAATAAACTATAAAATTACTATTATAATTTATATATAATATAGATGATCAATAATGGATATCTGGTTACCACGTAAAATAGTAGGGATCATAAGTTTGACATTTATAACATTATGCTTACTTTTCAATGGCCCACATGCAACTTTCAGTGGCGTGGATTGGCTAATAAGTTTAATAGTGGGCTGGGCTACTTTATAAATATACAGACACTAGAACAAATTCTCTCCGCCCCCAAACTCTCCACCAAAATTTGCCCATAACCAAAACATTTCCTAACACTTGCAAATTTATTATTCTTAACATTTTCATCACTCCCTTGTTTAATATTTAGATTAATTAGGGGTTAGTTAAAAATAGTGTGAAAGTTCTTTGGCTGAACCACTCTAAAAAATTTGCATCCAAAATTTTAAATGGCAAGTTTGCCACTTAAATTTAAAAACTTAAAACTGCTCATTATAAAATATTTGTTTTACCTTTATTAAAACCCTAATCATGTGATCTAAATACACTAATAAGGGCAAAATTATCATATTAAAAAAATCAGTTTTTAGATGTGTTATATTTAAACAAACAACATTTTTTCAGGAACAATTTTCAGAAATAAACAAACAATTTTTTTAATTTAAGTTTTCAATTTTAAGGTATTTTATCAAACGCCACCTTAATATTAGTATCAATTAATATATTCTTCCTAACACTCCTGTAACTTTTCTCACAAACACTCTGCCACTTTGTCAACTTCATTCCACCATCACATGTATATACATATATATATCTATATGTATGTGGAGACTCCTTTCAATGTAATTCCTCTTTTTTGGATATTGATGGATTTGAGGCCTTGGATCTTTTTTTGCTTTACAGTCCATACCTGGAATGCTAGAAAATTATACCCCATAAATTCATGTGAATAAGGAATGAGATCAGCAGGGTTAGGAAAGGGAGGAATGAAATTTTCTTCTTGAAAGCTAACGATATATACATATATATATATATAATATACGGAAATTTTTTAGTGCGGAACGGATTTTTTATGACAATTTTTTGTTGCTAAAATGCTTAATCTATACAGATCTATCCATATTAGAAATATTCTCATATCTATAAATCTAGATATATATATATACGTGTTTTTTTACTCGCTAACTAAAGCAAAGCAACAGAGAACATAGAAGATCCATGAAGAAGGTAGGAACAAAGAAGAAGCCATGTATGCATATTTACTCGGTTTTGTTCCACTGAGTATGTGCAATTTTTTTCTCATCCTTTATTCCGTTGGTTTCTGCCGAATAAAGGTGCACGTACTCAATTGTTTTCTACCGAGTAAATCTTGATACTCTGTTTTTTTACCCTTAACCCAAATTATATAGTTGCGTGAAGATTCAATTTGTAAGGGGAATACAAAAATTATAAGAAATTACAATTTATTATGTCCATTCTCCGTAGTGAATTGGTATTTTACAGGATTTCTGACAAATATTTTATTTGGTCTATGCTTAACAAAATTATAATGTTTTTAAGCAAATAACATAATATTTTTTTTTGTTATAAATGAATCTCAAATATTATAAAATCGCAATTCTATTCTTAAAATTAGACCAAATCGTGCCTTGTATTTAGAGATGAAACATTTGTAATACAAATATGAGGATTGTATTTTTTATTTAACAATAGTTATAAATGAAATTGAAGCAATATTTTTCTCTTAAAAGTATAGTTGAAATATATATATACATAATGTTTTTAATATGTACAGAGGCTTTTTATGATAATTTTCGTCATAAAAACATTGTCGGTTTTCCGTGTGTATATATATATATATATTTGTGAGTTGAATGGGTCAATCAAACCCTTGGCCAACTCAATTTTGCATGCCAAATTTTTTTTGTAAACAAATGTAAAGTGCAAAAAATTGGATATTTTTTTCCTCTTTAATTTTCCCGGAAGGAATGCATTTAACTTTACCAAAATACAGTACCTTTGAAATGACATTTGTGGAAAGCTTTTTCGATAACTTTTTTCCTCTTTAATTTTCCCCGAAGGAATGCATTTAACTTTACCAAAATACCCTACCTTTGAAACGACATTTGTGGAAAGCTTTTTTTGTGCTTAAATTATGATTCATTAACTTTACCAAAATACCCTATTTTTTCAGTTTCAAAACAGTTGACAATTTCACCTTTAAAAATTGTGTCATTATAAATCTCGATCGACAAGTTTCATTCTATTTTTTATTTTGCAATTTTCCATGGCAGAATTGTTGTTATTTTTCTAACATAAATGAGGACACAAATGACTGGAAGTCTGGAATAACGGGAAAACTTGAAAAATGATGAAAGGCAAAGTGGGACCAGGTAAGTTAAAATGCTTATGTTGATAAATGAACTAGCAGAGGGGCAGTCAATTTCTTCTTCTTCTTCTTTTTTTTTTTTTCACTACAAACAATTTTTTTTTTTTCATTTAAAGAAAATAATAGTCAGAGACTGCAATTTATTTCAATTCAGAGATTTAAAGCATCTAGAATGATAAATTTAGTAGTATGATAAGTAGAGTATATTTATACTTATTTGGATGCGGAAATAATGGTTTAAAAGGGGAAGTGTAACATTGTAACATTAGGGTGGTGGACGGCTAATATTGTGATGTCTCATCATTCGTGCCCAATACTTTGACATTTGGAGGGAACAATGTGGAGCTCTCATAATGTCACACATTTTGGCTGAAACTCTCAGACGCCACACATAGTTAAGGATACCGATATCTGTTGTCGTGCTAGCTCCATGCCTAGTGCATGTTGTTAGCACTTGTTTCTAACTCTTACTTGCCCTCAAGTTGTAACCATTGTAAGTTGTAACAACACTCAATGTAATCAAGTTTCTTGTAATGAAATAGTTTACGGTTAGTTCGTTTTTGTGAAATTACTGTTGTTGCTTACTTTCGCCGCCTCTTGTTTGTTAGTTTTGGCGGCGAACTTGACTTGGCTGGCGCCGAGTGTGGTCTCCTTCCTGTCATAAAAAATTGGACAGACACCAGTGATAATTGATATTGTTTTCTAATTGCAGTGGGGATCCCACATTCTTGGAGCCATTTTGGATGAAGAATGCAGCAAGTAGTGCACTAATGGTAACCGGGTGGCACCGAATGAGCTATAGTTTCGAAGACCACACTTACATCTCACACGAGCTCGAGGAAACTATTCGAAAACTTCATTCGGTCGTGAAGAATGCGGTTACAGAAGGAAGGTACATTATGTTTGGTTGTGGATCAACTCAAGTTGTTAATGCAGCTGTTTATGCACTTTCAGAAAACAACAACTCTTCTTCCTCTCCTTCTCAAGTTGTTGTGTCTAAGCCTTATTACCCGGTTTGCTTCTTCTACCCCAATCTTCATTCTATTATGAAAATTTGCTACATTCAAATTTGCTATTAATCATTAATGTATGATTTCTCTGTCTTCTTCGTTACGTGATAAGAAACCTTTAAGGACGAGAGACGAGAGTACGTTGCGCTATTGTTATACATTAAGTATTACTCTATCCAATTCGAATTAATTCACAAATTATGAAGTTTCGTAATAACTCCTCGCCTGAAGGCTGGAAAAGAGGTTTGAGATAAAAACTTGAAAAATGGTTTTATCAGCATTTTACACAAGTCCTACAATAAATGTTGCTACTCTTTCTTGCATTTTAAAAATTGGCGTTAATCTTTTACAACATCATCTTTCAAAGTACTCAAACAAATGCATAGAAAAATGCTGGAAAAGTTTTCATGGTATTTATACTACTTATATAGGAGCATTACTGGTGCAGAAAACGCGCCTTTTTTTTCTTGTAATGTTATTTATTACCAACTTACCAATGCTATAGAACGTCAATTTTGATAGTACTTCCACAATTCCACATGGACACGTATATATCTGCTAGAAAAATGTGACATTGACACTTCAATATTGCAAGTATGCAATGGTTGGGATGTATGTCATAAAGATCAAGTCCGACGTACATTCCAACCAATAAAAAAATTCTTGTCAGACATGTCAATATTTTGTGTCAAATACATATGATATATACTTAATACAATCTAACAAGAAATAATTGATGTTGGGGTTTTCTTTACAGCTTTATGAAGTGCAAACAGACTACTTCAAATCAGTTGATTATGAGTTTGAAGGGGACACATCAATGATTAACGATACAACAAATTTGTCAAACATTGTAATTGAATTTGTGACTTCACCAAACAATCCTGATGGGCTATTGAAGAAGGCAGTGCTTTCAGGGCCAAATGTGAAGACAATTAATGACCATGCCTATTATTGGCCACATTTTACTGCAATTCCAGCCCCTGCTGATGAAGATCTCATGATTTTCACTCTTTCTAAGGTTACTGGCCATGCTGGAAGCAGATTTGGGTAATTTACATTCTCATCACTAAATCTCATACTTATATATATATATATATTGAGTTATATCAATAGGAATCGAACCTCTAATTAGTCTCTCACAATTCCTATGCCAACTAGTACTACGACTGTGCTGTAAGGCTATCGGGACATTTATACAATTCTTTAATCACACAAACAATTTGGAAAAAAGGAAAGAAAGTTAGATTGTGCATCTTGGGAGAAAATACTGTGGATTCCTTAAGTACCAGGTGACTGTATTTCAGAGTAAATAGTTTAGTTCAACGAGATTAGTGCAATATAACTTTCTCTTGAGAAAAGCAAAACCCTGTTTATATAAACCATTTTATAGACAAAATCTTTTACTCCCTCCCCTTGGAAAAATTCAAAAATTTGTTTTTGGGAAAAAAATAATTGACTTCAGAGAAACCAGTGGGTAAAATTAGATCTTCAGTCACTATAGTGAAATCGGCTTAACACAAAACTTGAAAGAAACTCTTAATTTGAGATATGTTAGAAAGAAAGGCAAAATCTTCGCATGTTTATTTCAAAGTGATAGTTCATATCAGCGGTTTGTCGAAGTGGCACCACACTACGCGTACCAAAAGTAATGCTACAAGACTCCATTTTTCTACAAAAGAAACATATACACAAAGACTAATGTCGAAATGATAGAAATATAGACATAACGTTACAAGCGCAGTACCCACAAGTTCATTTTATCAGTACCATCAATTGTATAAAAGGTTTGCATTGAAGAAGATGAGGCACGCAGCAACATTTTTTTCTTTGTAAGTGTTTCTTTTCTTCCACACAACACTTCACTTGGTATGGAAGGGCTTGGTTATGCTCCAGCACAATTCAGTAACAAAAACATATGCCCACGGCCCACCACACTTCAACCCACCTCTATGTTAAATCCTGGGTCCGCTGTGTGATTGTCATACAGTATCTTTGACAAACTTTCTCATGAAATGAGAGCATTTTGAAAAAGTTATATATATGTGTAATCAGGGGCGGAGCTAGCTTGTGGCCGGGAGGGGGGCGGAGCTAGCTTGGGGGAAAATTTTAGCAGTGTAGAATGTTAAGGGGTTCATGTGTAATAAGGGGAGTAAATTTAAGTTATGGACCTGTAATTATGAAGAATTTGGAACTGGCGGGTTGGGTTAGTTGGCAGGGGTACACGTGTGATAAGATACACAATTTGAGGGTAAAGTTTTGCATTTTTGTAATATTAGACATAAAAAGAACTAATTGTTCTAATTTTTGTTTTTGTGGATGTCGTCAATGAAACCATCGACAGTGAAGATATCATTTAGTATTTTTTTTAAATACAAAGTATTGAAGGAGAATATTGTAATTAGATATGTGATTTTGATTTTTGATGTATAAAATGTTAAATATTTTAATATAATAATTTAACTTTGGCCATATGCAAAAAAAAAATTCTAATTCTATTAATTTTGGCCCCTCCTGAACCTAATTCCTGGCACTGCCTCAGTGTGTAATTAAGAATGTGAATTGATTGAACATATACAGGTGGGCAATAGTGAAGGATGAGGCATTGTATGAAAGAATGGTATATTATATGGAGATTTCCGAGATGGGAATTTCTCGAGACATCCAGTTAAGGGCTTTGAAGCTTCTCAAAGTGATTCTTCAGGAAAATGGAGATGAAGTCTTTCAATTTGCCTACAAAACCATGAGTGACCGCTGGGAAAAGTTGACGCAAATTTTCTCGTATTCCAAACGCTTTTCCATCCAGAAAATCCCACCTCAATACTGCACTTACTTCCAAAAGGTCAGAGGTCCATCTCCAGGTGATTCTCAACTCTTTTTTACTGTTTATTGTATGCTTGCAAAGTGCCATGTCAGCTTTTTTCAACCTCGATTGTTAAATAAATTTCGACGCTTTATAAACCAACATTTGTAGTGACTATCGCCTGATCCACAAATTGATATGACAATGATTAACTTGTAATTAGGCATTTCACAGTGGATAGTATAAATTTAAGTAATTACTGGTACTATAAATCCCAGTCGAGACTTGAACATGAGACCTGACAAGTGGCAATACCGAGCCCTCATCGCAACTTCGTTTGCTAGTCGAGCTACTCTCTACGTATAACACCCAATTACCAAAAGATCTCCTAGCTTCCCAATCCCAAGATGCATATATACCTTGTTAATCAGATACAGGAAGAGGGAAGTTCCATCTACCATCAACAAGATATTCACACAACTTACTAGTAGGACAACTCACAACATCATATATCGCTTTAATGGCCCTCCGGATGCCACTGATCATACCAAAAAATGTTTTCCTGACTCTGAATCTAATACAAGCATGGAAACTATCTCTCAGTTTCATGATTTTAGGCCAAGTCCAAGATGTATTCTGACCCAAGAACAAGTCCATAAGCATTGATTTCCGAGCATATAAACATGACACCGTTTGACCCACAATAAATCCTTCTTGTTAGCCAAATCCCATCAATACGTTGCCATATTTGCTTTTTTATGCTAAAAAATATTAGGTATAAGATACCATCAATTTCTATCAATAGCCTCTTAGGTAACACAAATAGTCTACTCCAGTACGCATGAATGCTAGCCAGTACTGCAATGACTCTACCAGCATAAGATAAAGCTTTTGATTGCCAACTCGAGATTCTTCTCAAAATCCTATTCTTCAGATCTTGACAATCACTATACTTCAACTTACTGGATATTAGAGGAACTCCCAAACCAAATATGATTCATTGACGAAAATTTCTCACACAGAAAATGTAGGATCAGATGCAATCAGGGTCCGCCTGAGGCATAGGCCACTGAACTGACCACCTTGGGCCACCAACTTTTTGAACATTTTAGTAGTCTCCAAGCACATTTCTTGGAGATAATTTTTTCTATAAATACCCACTACCTAACAGTTTTAAGTTTTTAGGTAAGATGATTTATAACATAGATTCAGAGCTCAAGTTACACAAGGTCTTGGGTTAAAATTCTCCGGCTTGTATTTGTTTTCCACCCGTTGTTGTTTGTGCAGTAAGTGTAGTTTGGTTTGGTTTATCTCTCCACGTGTGAGTGGGGGTCACACGTGAGGGGGAGTGTTGGTTTGGTTTATTTCTTCATGTGTGAGTGGGGATTGCACATATGGAAAGTGTTAAAGAGCATTATATGTATTGTCGACCTACTACCTAACAACTTAACCTTTTGGAGCAGATGGTTCTTTAACACCAACAATTTTTTCTTTCTTTTATCTTTATTATTGAAGCTTATGCATGGGTGAAATGTGAGAACAAAGAGGATAAAAGTTGCACTGAAATACTAAGGGAAGCAAATATAATAGGGCGTGATGGGACAAAGTTTGGTGCCACCAAGGAGTACGTACGCCTCAGCCTCCTCAAGAGAAAAGATGACTTTGACCAACTTCTCCACTTTTTAACCAAATTAATCTCTGATGAAATGCCCACTTCTCAAGTTATGTGGTATTGACAAATATCACAATTAGTGCACAATAATGTTTATTTTATATAATCTTTAGGGGTGGTCATGTCTATTGACCAATGTTACAATAATGTTTGAGTTGTATAATTTTTAGTGATGGTCATGTCTATTGACCAAATATTATAGTAATGTATCTTTAGCATTATTTGTATAGGTTAAGATGTTGGGTGGTGGTGGCACCCCCAAAAACATGTAACACTCCCACTTTAATTCTACTGACCAAATATTTATTCGGTTGTTAGTAATGTATCTTGACAACCGAATAGTGTTTTTTCAAATTTATATGGTCATGTCAAGTTTTTTATTGATTCGGTCCTTCCAATATTTGTATAGGTTAAGATAAATGCCAACATCACCACCCTAAATGTTTTAGGATTCATTGGTTTTAGGCTTTTAGCTACAATGGTTTTTATATGTATATGTAGTTGTATACGTAAATATATACCGTTGCAAAATGATGATATCATGTTTATGTATGGGTGATTAAGCTTTCTTGTGTATATGTAGATTATGTGAAATTTTTTTTTCCTACAAACTTACACTATCATATTAAGAGATGGGATCTGGTACGGATCGGTCCATGTACGTTAGGCCTTTTTCGATGAATTTTCGTTGCGGAAAAACATCTCATGTTTTGGCTACAAAAATTTGTTGCTAAAGATCGGTCAATATACAGACTGGTCCATACCAAATCTGGATTGATTATATATCAAAGGGAAATGAGGATAAATAGCTCCTTCACCGTGTTGAGGATGGTGTTTAGAGGGATGTTCACCTGATCATAGACTTCTGTTTCTGTTTTTCCATAGAGACCATACAGCCGCTAGAAAAATACAATTCCACGGGACATTCGGCCAAATTTTGGACAATTGGACAACAATCCATCCCTTTCACAATTGATTTTAAACCAGTCTTTGTTGCTTTCATGAACATATGTTTCACAGAAATTCATACAACCACACAGTCCCTCAGTACATGCAAATCATCTTGGGTTACCAAAAGGCACCTTCCACATTTAGCAGAATCCCCACAGCCCTTACATGCTATTTCGCTCTTGACCATTAGCGGATTGTGCATGCAGATCCATATAAACAGTTTGATTCTTTGAGTGCACGACAATTTCCGTATCAACGCCCAATCCTTTTGGACTGGGCTTGAGTTCAGATTGGTGATCGAGTTGTAGGCTCTCTTGGACGTTAATTGTCCGAATTTACTGCTTTCCCAAATCATTATAACCTCTGCCTCTCTGTTAGTTCGGATTGTGATCCGCTTGAATGCTCTCTTTTATTCTATCCGGGAGAGGATAACTGAGTCTATTGAAGTTCCAATTCCGCGTTTCCTCAATGATATCTGACACTTATGTTTGCCTCTTCATCTGAAATGGTAGAGTTTTAATTTGAGACGAGGGAAGTACGAAGAAAGTACTAAAATTGCAGCCTTGACGTTCCAAATTAAGGCCTAATTTTCATTGCATAAATGTTATCAAACATTATGTTAATGAATCCATATAGGAAATTTCAATTTACAATACCATTATAATGAACTTTTACTATTACAAAAGCAGCACTTCAAACCTATGTGCAATTAACACAAGTATCGCATTTTCTAATTGTATATTCCTACCTGAAATGCTTTCATGCATTGTTCGCTTAAGCAAGTGTCCCAGCAGTAAATCACATTAAGACACGCTAAAATTATGGTACAAAAATGTTTGCATCCTTGTAAAACCTTCATATCCTTCTTCGATGCATCGATCCCTTATAGCTACCACCTTTTTTAGCAAATCTTGAGGTTCGAGACACTCTAATATCATCATGAACCTTAGGACGATTTCTCTTATTAACATGAACCGAATCCCCACTAATCCCTACTCGAATCCGATGACTCCTAGGCCTTAGAGACCTCCTCAAATGCTCCTTTCTCCATCGACGAGACCTTGACCTTTTTCCCTCCACGTGTTTGTGAAAATGCCGAGGAGAACTTCTCTCTTCTTCTTCACTTGTAGTACTACTTATGTAAACCAGTTCTAGGTCTCGTTTGCGTTGCCGGCGAATTCGGTGAAGCTTGTGGCATAAAAAGGAGCAAACGTACTCGCATGCATAGCAATATGTGGCCATGCATGCCCATCCCATTTTGCAAAGGGATCTACCTACGCATCCACATAAACCGATCTTGTACAAAACATACAAGGACAAGAGAACTGCGCAATACAATAGAAAATTTTAAATAAAATATAAGTATACATATCTAAGTAGGGATGGAACCGCAATTTTCTTTTAAGGTGGGGCACTTGGAGACCTCAATTGTTTAGAGAAAAATCTAATATTGTGTTCCAAAGACACAATAATTCGCTATCAGTTGTTCAGTCTCTTAAGCACAAATAATCCTGTAAACATAACTAGTTTCCTTTAAACTCGGTCTAAGTAATGTATTTGATATACGCACAAATAATGTCATATGAATAAGTGAAAGGTTTGATTAAATTTTCTTCTAGGGACACTAAAAGAAACAAGTTGACAATAGTTTGAGCAAAAACTAAATTTTATAACAGAGGATGGCGAACTTTGTGAAAAAATATAGTACAATCTTTCACACGACACATTTATGTTCATAGGACAGTGTACGTTTATGAAAGAATATAGTACAATCTTTCACAGCATACTATTCTTTTGGGCAGAGATATTGGCACCCCAATATCTCTTGGGAAACACTCCCACTTTTCATTCCGTCCTTCAAAACTGAGTAAAGTGTATGTTACTCAGTTGTGAAAGACCAAGTATAAACTTGACAATGCCTTACTCGCTTGTCAACGACTGAGTATATAAGCTTATACTTGGCCATCAAGATCAGAGTAACAGACAACTTACTCAGTTGCGAAGAACCGAATGAAAGTGAGAGTATTACCAAGTGTTTTGGGCTGCCAATATCTCCTCCCATTATTTTTGGTCAAAGTGAAATAAAAGATCAAACAATTTTGGTCAATTGAGAAAATAGAAAAAGAACTCACCAATGTAGGAGAGAGCTGCTATTGTGCCCAACTTGAGCAGATTGGCTATGCAAAAATGTTCTATGTAACAGAAGATATCCCATGTATATCCACAAACTGAGCTGATAACCAAAATAAATAATCCATAATTTACTTCAGCAAGGAAAATAACTAAAAATATTTCAAATGAAAATGTTTACCTATAATATAAAGAGCACACAAGTGATTTAAGTCTAAGTGTGTGTTTGGTTTGAAGTGAAATATTCGTGAGCTCAAACTTAGTTCGTAAGAAATATGTAAAGATAAGTGTGTTTTACTAACCTTGTTAATGAAAAGACAGTTATTTATTTTTAAACTATTTTTCACATTTTGATGCAAACTAACTGCACAATGCTAGTTAATTTTCATCATTTCTGATACTAACAAAATATTTTAGTTACGTGAAAAATGCTTTTTATTGAAAACAATGTCCATTGCAATCAGTTTTTAACGAACAAAACACATCCTTAAGTAAAAAGGTTAGATTAAAGCAATTAACATAAACAAAACATTTACCAACTTTGTTCGACCGTATTTTTTAGTTTGCACTTGGTTAATACCAAAAAGGACAACAAAATACACTACTTTCTGGTGTGCAGTTTGCTTTGCATTAAAATATAAAAAATAGTGTAAAAATAAAATGCCTTTTCATTTACGAGGTCAATCAAACACACTGTCTAATCAAACATGGCTTTACGTATTAGAGGAATATGCATGATAAAATAAATAAAATAAAATAAAATTACCTACAAGACTTTCCGGCGAGAAATTGAAGTGGAGAACTGAGTAACTTTCCGGCGGCTTCAGCAAACCCCGAGAGGAATGATTCGATCACATTGCCCATTAACTCTCTTTAATCTTTCAATCCTTAATCCGAAAATTAAATGTCCCAAAAAAAAAAAAAAGATTTAGACTTCTTTAGTCTCCCCACAAAGAATAATATATATATATATATATAACCTATTAGATCTACATATGCATACACTAAAATACAAACCCGTATTAATTAGGTTTTTCAATTTGTGGGTGAAGATTAAACTCAAAAATTTGTGATGTAAAATGTATGAAATCCCCAAATTTGAGATGCATATATATATATATATAATGTAAATATTAAGATTGTGCTTATTATGTTAATAGTGAAGAAAGCGAAGGGGATTCAGACCTGAATTGGCGACGGGACGGTAGCAAGTGGTAACTGGGGTTGGGAGGTTACGGGGTGTGTGGGTGGTGAGAATAAGGGGGGTTTCTTTTTTTTTTCCCACCTTTTTTCTTTTTTAAACATTTTTCTTATATTTTTAATCAAAACTTGTGTGAAAAACATAGGCATTTTTATTCATTTTTATTTTTTTCAAATATTAGGTAGTGTTAAAATTTTACCTCTTATACCTAGACTTTCATTCAGCGTTAACAAGTAAAATAGGAGTTTGTTTTTGGCTTTTAAGAACCGATTCATGAGTTTGAAAATTTTTAAAATACATATTATAAATTGTCTTTTGAAAGGACGCGGTTCCGTGGATATGTTGTTACGCAGTATCTAGTTATACATCCTTTAGCAAATATCATAATCGAGAGACACTGGTTGCAGTTAGGAGATACTGTGATGTAAATATTGGTTGCTTTAGTAAAATGATTCTTATGATATATTTATATATGTGGCGTATTTTAAATAAGGACCTCTATTTAAGGACTATATTTATAGACTAGGCCATTTGGCATGCTTTTTGATGGAATTTTTTGATGAAATTTAGTGGGGATATCTTTCATCGTGTGTAGAATATCTCCACCGAATTTCATAAAAAAATTCAACCGGGAAGTGAGTTACTACATGATTGAAAAATATTGGATTTTACGTATCTATTTTTAGACCAATATTTTTCAATCTTATAGTTAACTCACTTTCCGGTTGAATTTTTTTATGACATTTAGTGGAGATGTTCTACACACGATGAAGAACATCCCCACCAAATCTCATCAAAAAAATTTATCGAGAAGCGTGTCAAATAGCCCGGTCTGTAAATATGGTCCTTAAATAGTGGTCCTTATTTAAAAAATTTCATATATATATATATGTTTATATATAATTCAGTGATTTCTTTTGTCAATAAAGATTTTTTTACGAAATTTTAATTCAAATAATTAACAAATCACGTTGGGACTACCACTTTGTATTAACAAAATCAATTGTATGAGTGAAATATAATATATGTAGATTGATTGTTTTATTTCGAGTATGTGACCATAACCAACTCAAGTAAGATTTAATGCAACACAAGATATTTTTAAGAAAGAGTATGACTATGGGCTTATAAACTTCCAAGAGAGGGAGCATTCAGAATGAGTAGGAGGTTTTTATTCATCAATAATCAGAAGACATTGTCTTGCATCATCATTATGCCAACTTTCTATAACTTTATTTTATTTTACTCTTAATATATAAAGATTCAAACAAAAATCACAATTTTTAAGAGGAAACTGTAAGATTTAAAATAAGAAAAAACAGACCTTGATTGATCTTGTCATAATCACGAAATTATATAAATTTTGAGATAATCAAGGGGAATGCAAAAATTTCTCTCAGACAAATGCCTTGATTGTCCACATGATTTATAAAAGAATGGATCATCATCAGACTCGTCATCTTGATTAATCATCACTGAGAAATCAACCCCAATTCCTTCCTTCTAATTTATTATTGAAAGAGGGTAACATAAATAAAAAGAAATCATATCGTGACATGGATAGATATATATAGAGAGAGAGAGAGTTACTTGATGAAAGCTTGAGGGAGAGGAGGCCGAATTGCCGGAGCCGGACTGCCGGAAGATGACGAGAGGGAGACGGCTGTGCTGTGCGGAGAGTCGGAGATACACACAGCGGAGAGTCGGAGACGGAGAGTGGGTGTTTGGGTGAGTTACGTACGTGGGTATATGTCTGTGCTGTATGCGGCTGTGGAATGTGGATTAGGAAAGTAAAATGCAAAGAAGAAACCCTAGGCTAATAAAAAGTTATGTTTATTGTTTAATAGTTTATATATATGTATATAAAAAAAATATTTATATATATATATATTTCGGGGCAGATTTTCGGGTATGGGTATTTAGATATCCGGAACTGGAACTGGACCCGCTTATTTTATTCTCTCCCCGCCCTAGAACCGAACCCGGACCCGAAAGTTACTATCCGAAATGAACCCGTTTGGGTAAAAACCCGCGGGTACCCGAACCCGTGATTATTTTTGCCATCCCTAGTTTTCATCAACTTTTCTCGGGCTTTTCATGTTTTGGATTGTTTTGAAACTAAGATGTTTATTGTTTTTTCTAAAAGATATTTTAGGTATGATATTAGGTGAATGCAGAGGCGGAGCGAGAAATAAGTTTCGGGTGGGATTAAATTAATAAGATTATAATAATTTTTTGCATATACTATAATAATGAAGATAGCTGCTGCGGAAAGAAGAAGAAGATGAGTTGTTGACTTGTTGTGGAATAATAAGGAAGATAGCTACTGCGAAAGAAAAATAAAATGAGCGGCTGCGAAAGGAATAAAAGGGGACTGGACGGCTAGACCGATTCCTTAATCTACTTTGTAATTATAAGACCCTAACCCAAACTCTTATGCATATATTGCGTAAAAAACCCCTCGTCACTAGTCAAGTTTTTTAATTATGCATGCTCCCCGACCTTCCACACTATTAAAAAAAACCCCCAAATACTCAGATTTTTTTTTTTCAAACATCCAGGTGTGGTCTTTCTCTCCCTCCGCCCCTGGGCGAATGAAATACCTCTTTTATATTAATTTTTTATTCTATTTTGCTGAATGTAGATTTTACATTTGAGGACCAACAAATCTGGATTTTTCTTTTATGTTTGTTGCTATGTACTATTTACCATGCGTACAATTCAATAGCAATTTATATGTTTTGTATTGTGCCATGATGAGTGGAAATTTTTTTACTTTTCTTTTTTCTTTGTAAATCAAAAATTCATGTGTCATTGTTGTGTTGAATTTTTGTTTCAGTCGCAACTTATGCTACAATGACATGGCCGTATAAATTATCTCTAGTTATCAGTATGAAACAACTCGCAAAGAGTGTACAATACGCTTAAACAATGTATTATACTGATCAACCAAATGAAACAATATATAGATGGCAATGAAGACGAAAATTTTCGTGTGAAATTTAAATGAATCGTAAATTAAAAACTTAAGGTAATTTCCGGTTTGAACGTAAATTATTACTCGTGAGTAACCATGGAAAGTAAGGTTATCATTTTTTTTTTACGTAAAACATAATTACCAGGTTTTTATTTCTTTTGTTCATTCAATCCACAAATACAGCAATTACAAATTGTAAAAAGAAGTAAACAAAGTAATTAAGTTTTACACAGCAACCACATTAAAATAGATATTTTTCAAACATACCAAGTGAAAAAAGAAAAAAAAACTAATTTGGAGTGAAGGTGCACACGGTAATGGGTAAACCAAAGAACGAAACCAATTCAACTTTATTGGATTGGTTTAGTTAGGTTCACAAAATTAATTGGGGTTGTGGATTGATTTTTTCAAATACCGATTAGATTGGTTTGGTTCTAAATTTAGAATTAATCCAAAATCAATCATATATAATAATATATATTATTTATATTTAGGATGTATATGCGCCTATAAATTACGTAGTTTTAATATTATTGGTAAACTTGTCCGCAAGTGTCCAATGCTATAATTATATCATAAATGATAAAAATAAGTGACAAATCCTAATCAAAATTTAAAGATGTTTCGTTCCCTATGAAGAGAAAAAGTGTTTGCTCGAGCCTTGGCCTTCGGAGTCAAAAATAAATGTACGAGGGTGGCTCGTTGATAATATAACACTCCTTCCATCTCACAAAGATAGACCCATTTTTTTTTCCACATAAATTAAGAAACTTCATTTAATGTAATTAGAACCATAAATTTTTTACACATTTTTCCTATTATAACCTCATTTATTGTACTATAATAAATACATTGAGTTAGAAGATGAGCATACATTTTTTATCTTTTCTTTGGAGATGGGCATTTATCAAGTAAAATTAATTATTTTGGAGTTGATAACAATGTAATTAAATAAGGGTACATTAAGAAAAAAGAAATTTTAGTACATTCTTTAAAAGGCAAGTGGCTTATAATTTAGGACAGACGAAAAAGGAAAAGTGGACTATCTTTATGGGACGGAGAGAGTATGTATTTCTTCTGTTAATTCTATTTAACCTTAAGTTTTTAATTAAATTTTATAAGTGGCAACCCAATCCGAACCAAACCGTTGTCATTAAGCTTGGATCAGTGTTTCCATAGAAACGGTTTAAATTGGGTACAAAATTTTTGAAACCGATTAGATTGGCAGCACCCCCAGAGGCAACAATAACTACAAATCCTTATTATTTCCGTTCATAAAAACTTCAACTTCGTGTTAACCACAATTTAAAATTGTACTTAAGAGTTTCATTTTCCTTTTATATCATAATCAATCAGCCAAATTTCGCCATGGTAAATGAACAACATTGTTTCGCCATTGATTAAGTGAAAACTAACAATTTCATTAAAAAAAAAAAATTACTGATATCCGAGGACCTTCAGCATATGATACTAAATCTGCATTGAAATCCCAGTTAAAGAAGTTTACATATATCAAACAAGACATTAATGTCCAACACTAAATGAAGAACAATGTAAAAACCAAAGTACCCAACTGAGATCTTGATAATAATAATGATAAAAAGTTGGCTAAATCAATCCATCCTCCCTTTCAATATCCTCTCTGTTACTTCACTTGGTGTTCTGCAAACAAACCAAAACACAAATGGACTCTTAGTAAAACTGCTATTTTCAGAAACAAAACTAGCTTCCGCCTAGATAATGCATTATCCTCAGAACAACTCCTCGCATCTTTTAATGTTTTTGCGGCAATCTTTTAAGAAACAGAAGGACCAATCATTTTGAGGGGTAACTGGATGAATTTTTCTACAAAATTTGGTGGAGATGATATGTATGACGAGTAGATTATCTCCATCAAATTTCATCGAAAGATTCAATTCTGGAAGTGGGTGAGATGATCGTCTAATATTTCAAGTTTTCAACAGCCGAAAATGAAGGCTTATGCTATTTTTTGTTACACCCACTTGCATACTAAATCTTTTGATGAATTTTGGTGGGGATCTATCACCGACAAATTTCATGAAAAGATCCATCCATTTATGCCTTGAATGAACTGTCCTTTTTCTTATAGATAAGACTGTCGTCTTTAAAGCCAGACTCCATGCATGCATATATTATAGATCAGATCTCAAATATATAGTTTTTGAAAATTGCTTTTCATCACTAGACACAGAAAAATGAAATTATGGTGCTGCTAGTTGGGGGCAAAAAAATGTAAGACCCAGCAAATTAGACTTCCAAGAATAGAATCATCCACAGTTGTGTTTACAAGAAAATATTGAGCACATCAAGTATACAAGGTAGCGGCCTAATCATACTTTTGGTAACGTGGGGGTGAAAGTATATGGTTCTTAAGATGCGTTTGAAAAGAGTAGGAAAATGACAGAAAACACTATTAATTTTTATGAGTAGGAAAAAATATGATTAATTTGGAGAGATGTAGGAAAAAAATCCCTGGAAAAAAGGGAAAAGATAACCACCATCTAACCAAATCACCCATATTTTTTTTCCTTCTAACTTCTCATAAAACTTTAATTGTTTGCCATTCATTTTCCACTTTTATCAGACGGACACTTTGGCACAAAATTTATTGAGTGCCAACGCATGAATAGCAAAATAACGAGAAGATAACAGTAATAAAAATAATTGTACTTACACAACATAGACGTGTCCTCCCCAACCAGCAAGGCAGTCGCGGTCTACAGATGATAACAATGCTTGAGAGATAGTCTCAAACAGTTCTTCAGGCTCCTGAAATAATATATATATAATTAGAATAGAGTTATAGCAGCACTCACCCCCAGGCATCATATTTTGACGTTGAATAGAAATTAATATGCGTGAACAGTTCATTTCTTTCCAGGGAGAACACAAAACTTAAAATTATTTATTCTAGGTAATACCATACTTGGTATTCCTTTCTCGCCAGTCCCAAATTTAGACTCCAGTGTCTGTTTTGGGGGCACAATCAACATACCAAACCACACACCAGCAAACAAAACTTGTTCTTAACCACTAATTACGTTAAACTAGCATATCCTCAAGAAAAAGTGAGTCAAACATGGGCTACTAATTGGGACAGAGGGAATACTAAAGGGCAAGATTTCTTCTCATTGAATAAATATCAAGTTCAATTCCCTATAGCCGAACAGAAGTAAAATATCTAAACCAAGTCAACATTTTTAAGGGACGTGCATGTCGTGTGTTGACCACTTGCGGGAAGTGTAGGTGTTGAACAATTTGCTTTGGAGTGTAGACTTTTTGGCTGTGAATGAGTCCCATGAGCCTACACCATACCACATGGACCAAGGACCAAGGACCAAGGACCAAGAGAGAATTGGTGTTGTAAGCCCAAGACATGTTGGGTTACTCCCAATACCTGCAAAAGATACACCTCAGCTAGTACCAAGATAAATCCATTAAGTACCGAGTGGCACAAAAGACCGAACCATAATTTGCCGTTGGTCGATGAAGAAAATTGCAACAGTGAAGTGTCAATGGTGGACATCAGGGGTGGTACATGTGGGCATCTAACTAGGGATTGTAGGTGCGGAAGGGGGTGTGGCAGGCACCTAGGGCTATAAACAAGCCGAATTGAGCGGAACAGTGGGTTTTTCAAGCTTGGTTCATAAAACATTTGGAGCTCAAATTTGTACAAGCTTAGTTCGTTTAGCTCTCAAGCCGAGCTTGAGTAGCTTGATTTTTAAAGAGTTTTCCAATGTTTCGGAGCTTGTCAGGCCAAGTTCACTAACATGTCTAACTACAAAATGTGTTCAAACTTGGTTCTTTTCTTTCACAAATGAATCCCAAACAATTGAGTTGATCTTGAGTAGCTTGGTTCTTTACGGGCACCATAACCATTCACTTTTCTCTTCATAGAAAACGAATTATTATTAATATTAGGAAGAACAAGGTTCAGAAGACAAGATGTCCACAGTAAAACAAGCAAAATAGAAAACATAAAAAGTACTCTAAAACACCATCCAGAGCACTCAAGATCGTTGCTAATACAAGAACGAAAAACCTTTGGGGCAGGAATACTCGGAGTTGCCCGGGGTTGACAAGGTGAAATAGGGGCCACTCTAGCCCATTGAGTGCTATATCTCGGGCCATCATGGATTAGATGGCTTGAAAGGGAGGGTGGGATGGTTTCTATTTGCATATGACCATATATGGTCCATACAGTGTCGTAGCAGGGGGAGCCAATGCCCCGTCAGATACCCCCACCCATGGTAAAGCCAGCGGCCTTCACCTCCCACAGGTCATACTGGGCCTTTTGCCAGTTCACGACGGTCTATTTTATTTCCAGATGAGTGGATGGATTTGGCTAACTTTGTTCAGGGGTCTGCCAGTCAACTACTTAAACAGAGTCGCACTTGCCAGATTCAAGCGTATTGATCTGAGTGAGAAAGGTGTGATCCAATCCCCCCTTTCTCTCTTTTTTAAAAGCTTGCGCCGAGCTGGGAGAAAATGGGGGTATTCAAGCTTAGGGGAAACAGCGAATGCAACAATCGCAGGGATTGTCTCTTATTTCTAGTTGATCTGTGAAATTTGCTTCCTTAATTTCAGTGTCTCCGCTTAAGTTTCGTTGTCCCTCTTTCTAAAATTAGCTTTGAATCATTACAAACAAAGATCCTTGGCATCCCTCTGTATAGTTTTTTCTAAATCAATAATTATATTATTCTATTTTGCTCTACATAAATACAGAGATTGATTTTCCTTATGCTCTGTATGCTCATATTATATTCGCGTATATAAAATCATTCATAGCTACATATGTATAGAATACGTTGTACATATATATATATATAATATAGACTAGAGACATTTCCCAAGGAAAAGGAAACAGGTAGTTCACTTTCCTCTCCCGTTGATGCAACATCTACTATCCATTAAATAAGTATACATCTCTATGAACAAGGCAGTTTATTCAAAAAAGTTCAATACAGATACGAACCATGTCAGGCTTGAACATTGCCTCACAGGCACCATACAGTGATTCTGAGGAAGTGCCAGCAACAACAAAATCTTTTGCTAGTTCCCTGCAATTGACAAGAAAGAAGAAAGATAAAAACAGTGATGCAGTTAATCACTATGTCAAATTTGCTCATATAAATAAAATTTTAATTAAAAAATATCCAGAAAACAGAAAATTATCAGGATGTTAAAAAGCTTGCATTTTGGATTCCAGTAATGCTCCAACCATTGCTTAAGCTAAATATTGTTTGGCTTTTGAAAGAGACGTATTTCAGAAACAAAAGTTCAAGTCCACAGGCATGAATAATATACGCAGTATGGAATTGTGGATGAATCTTAACTTTTCTTCTTATTGTCACTATGGAAAAGCTGACAAGAACATATGGGATTATTGCACCTAAGAAAAGGCTACGAATAAAATGTTCTGAGCTGATTAAATGGTATTTCCTTTTTTCTTCTAAATGTTGATGTCGAAAGCTTCACAAGAATATACGAGACTTTTGCACCTTAAAAAAGGCTTCAAAAAAATTTTCCAAATTTATTCAATGGTTTTATTTCTTCTTAACTAAATAATTCAACTTTAGATTTTTCCTCTCGTTTTTAGATAAACTGCATTCAAAATATATCTCATAAGAGGTTACTTATAAGGTTTATTAGATAAAAGAAAATATTTACTAGTAAAAGAAGAGAGAATACAAAAGTGGAGGACTGGATGTCCACCAAGAAGTTATTGATATTGTTATTCAGTATGAAACAGCACATGACCGTATGAAATTCTTGCACCTACTAAAATAGAAAAGCAGGTCTAAACAAGGTCGCATAAGTTTTTCTTTGTTCATGCATTTAGCACAGTAACTTTTCCTTATTTTCTAGACTTCTTTTTCTTTTCTGGCAACTATTTATTTAGGTAGGAAATGTAAAAGTACTTCAGAAAAATGGCTATTTAATTTTAAGCAAGCAGATCCACAAGATTCAAATATACAAAAGCATTAGGACAAGTTTGGCATAACTTTCACATTATGAAAAGTTTCTGGAACCTCCTTTGCTGTGCAGTAACGTACATTAGAAAACATGTTATGTGTGTGTATGTATATTAATCCTCAACTTAAATATTTGGGTGATTTCATCTTTGTTGTTGCTATCTGTACTACTATTGCCATTACACTGCACGAGCATGAAAGAATAGATATAGTGTGCAAAATGTAAATAGATATATATACATATTTATATATATACTTTCTTTTTGAATGTTATTTGCTATTTTGAAAGATGATTATGTGATAGTTGTTTATTACTTTTTGTGTTAGACATATCTCTTAATGAATTCTTCCATCAACTCATGCATTATCTGCGACTTCAGTAAATGGAAGTACTGAAGATCTAAAGTGATCTGACAAGGTTAATCCTCTCTATTTCTATTTTTAAGAAACGAAATGTATTCCATCAACAATAATGATATAAATACAAGGAAGAGGACCAGCAGTCTTCAGAGAGTAGAAATGAAAATGAATATGACCATTGAACTACAAAAACAATTCTTTATGTATAAAAATTGAAACAAAAAATGCATTGAAAGTGTCAATAAAAATAATGTTGGTTGCTCTAGACCCATTGATCGTGCTAGTAGTCATAAACTTAAAAATTTAGACCAAGTACTGTTGTTGGACCATTCTCAAAAGTTACAATAGTTTATTATATATTATCGGGCCTTTTAATCTAGGATGGCACCAAACACCAAGTTTATTTAATTTTATCCAACTAGTTCTTATCCTATACTATCTTGCACAATCCTTATCCAACTAATTCATTTCCCATCCTATCCCACATAAATTCTATCTGACTAATTCCGACTCTTATCTAGTCATTTTCCTATCCTACCTCCATATCCAGCGTGTCAAACATAAAGACAATCGACAAGGGTACATCAGCCGCACACTATGACGCAGCAGATCAATCGACAGAAAGGCTGATATATCCACTGCTAAAGTTTTGAAAGGATAACAACAATACTATGCTAAAAATGCCATGAGAAGGGGGCAAAACCATGTAAGTGAATAGCAAACAACAAGAGCTCACTCTACCATAGAGAAACTATATAAAACGGAAAAATAACCCAATGATACTAATCCCTCAAGAATAATGACCAATCTGTTCACAATTAGGTTAACCCTTCAAGTGCAAACATTTCATGTACACGAAAGAATTACAAATGCTAGAAGATTCCCAGTTCAGATAAATACCATACTAAAAAGTGAAGCTTCTATGATCCTTCAAAGGCCGGTTATTATAAAAATTATGAAGAGGAAAAGAGAGAGGGAAGAAAATCAACATACTTTGCCCCAATGGAATCCATTGTACAAATGAAAGGTTTATCTTCATCTCCCAAACCAGCAATCACCGGCTGGCAAAAATATGGACCGAACCTACACATAAACCATGAGTATGATAATATGCTTGTCATGTAATACATACATGAATATGATAATATGCTTGTCATGTAATAGATATAAATGTAGTGATCATGTAGACAGAGAGTTTCCTATGATCATTCAGGAAGACAGATAGGGGAAGAATAAAATAAAATGGAAAAAACATTTATATTTATTGGAGAGAAATAAATATAATATGTATATATATTAAGAAGATATAGTGATATGCTCTGTCAAGATACAATCCATGTCTTTTTTCTCCCAAAACAATATGCATCATACACGTCACTTATATGTATACAACTATACATATATATATATACTTAAAGCATAATAACAAACTTCCATATCAATTCCCAAATTTCATTTAATTAGCGAGGGGTGAAGACCAGACACAAAGATGGATGAGATACTAGTTGTCAATTTGTAAGACTTGTCCCACATTGCCACGGAGGAGAGATGTTCCTAGAGCAAGGGTGTCGATTCATGTTGTCGGGCCGTGTTTGGGGTTGGCATGACAAGAAAAGGAATAATAAGACACAAACACGACACGACTGACAAGATTGCAACTTTTAAGTCCTAATAAACAACTTATAACACAAGTAGAAATGATAATTTTCTCTAATTTAGACGGCAAGGCACAATTTTCATGACAAAACTCCAGTTATGTGGACATGAACACGGTGTGACATTTGTTAAAAATCCTAGACACAAACCCAAATTCTTAGGTATCCTGCATTTGAAAAAAAAATAAAGATCAATGCAGCTTTAGAAGTTGTAGATTTGAGGATGCGTAAATGTCGAGGAAATACATGCTAAAGAAGTTGTTTTGACATCTAGAAAATTGAAGAACATATGACATTTAAGTTGAAAGATTAAACTTGTACTAGGTGACAGCATGGAGAGAGTTGGAAAAAGGGGAAAGTCTGATATCCAAAAGGCAACTGTTTTAGAAGTGATTTCCAACAAGGACCAACTATTGCATCAAGTTACTGCAGCTTCCTGGGGTCGACAGGGCCTGCCTGAGATTTACAGGACACAACAAAAGCAATAAACCAGGACCTCTTTCACATACTCGCTTCAAGGAACACCTAAAGAATTAGGTCATTTGATTCATCTGAAAATACTAAACTCAATTGAAAATAGTTTATTTAAGGAAAGAAAAAAAAGAAGATGAACCATTTATTTATGGGAATATTTCAAATTAAGTACTAAAAATTGGGCCGTTTGGTTCAATGGGAGTACTAAAAGTGTGCCGCTTGGTTTCACATGAAAGGATAGGGAAAATCAGCCCTTTCACAGCTTTACTTGAAAGTATTAAGTATTGCAAAACTACATACAGAAGTTATACGCAAGACAAAAAATATTAGACATTGGTTGGTAAATAGAGGAAGAATACGCAGGCTAGTACCCTTTGGTAGGACTGTGGACTACACTTGTTTCTGGGTGGAAGTGTGGGACAGGGAGTGAAGGACCTGCAGGTAGCGGATCAGGATTTTCATTTTGATGGGGTAAATAAAACAAAAGTAATAATTTTTGAACTTAGGGGGGCCACAAAAAAAAAGAAAAAGAAATCTTAGCCTGTATTTTTCCACAGTGAACTAAAGTTAGTTATATTATTACTTGTAAAACTTATTTAGTAGGGACCTAAAGTAGGGGTAGCAATTTTTAGAAACGTCACGAAAACACATCTTGAAACGAAACAAAATGAAATTGACACGAGAATTTGTGTTCGTGTTGTTTTTTCATGTCTAGAGTTTTTAACACAATGTTGTGTTGTATTTTCATCCAAATTTTGAAACGTAATTGACATGAAATTAGAGTTGTGTCATGTTAGTTGTGTCTAGTCATGTGAATTGTGTCTTGTCATGTCTATATGAAAGGAAAATGCCGTTTCTAATTGTGTTAGGGTGAAAAAAACTGTAATCATGTCTGTCAGGTCATGTTTATGCGTGTCATGTTCATTAAAAATAACACGACTTTGAGTCGTGTCCACGTCCTCATTTCTTCTTGTCATGTCGGGTTGTGTTGAGCAAAAACACAACCCAAAAACACAAATTGCCACCCCTACCTAATTAGCTTATAATATTATCTAAAAAAATAATATTAGTAGTAGTCGCAATGTTCCAAATACGTAGGAGGGGGCCTCCACCCCCTGTCCCCCCTACATCCACCACTGCCTGCTGCCCACGCTTCCTTCTCTGCTTTGAGAACTGTGTGAATAGAAAGTGGGCAAAAGGGAAAGAGGTGAGAGACTGGGAATGGATAAGTAGAGTCCCCTAGGGCCAGAAAAATAACAAAGAAACAACACTGTTACGCTGCTAAATATTGAATCGGTTGTTTAACAAATCTGAATAATTGAGTATCATGTAAATTATATGATTGTCCGGCAAGATAAAAAATCCTCCAATCTCATATCTTTTGGGTGCTTATCAAATCTCAAAATTGTCTGAACCCTCCATATATCCAAGATTATAGCGCTTGTATTGTAACAAGGGCTGAGCCCATACTGAATATCGGTCACACTTTTAGCATGAATGTCAAACTTATAACCACGACTCGGTCGGTGCTCAACCCTTTTTCACAAAAAAACTACTTGATCAGGTACCTCAAATCACTTAGCATATACTTTTATTCTAGTTCATACCCTTGGAACAAATCCACTGCACACAGATGACTAATCCTGGCCGACTAAGGTGAAGTAAGAAAATAACCTGTTCAAACCGTGCAGCTAGGATTCTTAATAATGATGAAGCCATTCTCTGAACACCAAATTCAAAAGGATTTGGGCTAGAAATCCATAATAAAAAATTAATTACTGAAGCGCAACAACGTCAAACAAAATATATAGAGAAAATAACCTACCTTTTCTCATAAAGAATGGCAGAGACAAGGCTAGCGAAAGTTTCAGGCTTCATATCCCTCTCTTCTCGAAGCTGATACAGCTTGTGTCGGAACACAAGCCTTTGATACCTAAAAAACTCAAACAAAAAACCAAAATCACCACCAAATTTACAAAAAATTGAATAACAGTCCATTTGATAGCATAAATTACCTAATTTCAAAATTAGTTCCCTTTCAATTAATGAATTGAAAATTTGTGCATTTATAAATAATAATTCAATTCGAATTGATGGAGAGTTCAGAAGATTTAAATGAAATTTTTTGAATGTTAGAAAAAAAATATGTTCTAAATTCCTCAATGTTACATAAAATTTAGTAGAGGGGTCAATATCAAGTGCCTCGAAGTAGAGGAGTTGGAGTGATTTCCCTAGTTCTAGAATTAGGGAATTTCAAGTTTTAGTTATTACTTAGTTCGAGTTTTCATGAATTTGAATGGCCATACTCACAATTGTTCAATTTTCACTACCAAACATAATAAATATGAAATCTATAAATTGTCTAATTCGCAATTTGAGCGCTAAAATAAACTTATACTAAAGCAAATAACTCTCTCTCACAGTGTTTGAGCATCCGTGGCAAGACCGGAGAGGCCAATGAAGAGCTTCTCGTGAATATTATAAATTCTCTGGAAATCGGTGGCGATTGTCTGAAGCTGTACGCCTAGGCGGCGGTCACTGGCGATGGCGAAGCAGTTCTTCCCTACCATCGCTACTAGGGCACTTCCATTGTACTCGAAGATCTGTAGTAAAGCAATCAAATTTAATAAATTGCACTAACCTAGGGTTTTACATCATTCAAAAAATTGAAGATTTCATCACACATACAGATTTACTGATTAACCTAGGGTTTTACATTATTGAAAATGGACGATTTCATTATAAATATCTATAGAAAGAGGACTTACCGACATCGAAGAGTAAGAATCGATTTGGTGCTGTGATTTAAGTTTTAGTTGAATGAATTTGGAACAAACAGCTCTGAAGAAGGGAAAGAAATATATATATCTATATATCTGTTTGTGTTCTTTTATAATGTTTTTGATGTCTTGGACCATACTCCATGATCAAAGAGTATGTCAACCCGGCCCGGCCCGGTCCGGTGAACTGACCCGTTTAACTTTTTTATTTTGGGATACGATAAATTAGGGGTGTTTTCGGTTTCGGTTGGAGTAGAAACCAAGGTACCCCAAACCCAAACCAAATATAAAAGTTTGGGTTCGCTTCGGTTCGGTTTCGGTTTTCAAATCTTCGAAACTCAAACTCGAACCAAACTTTTCGGTTCAGTTTTATTTGGTTTTGACATATGTTTTTTTTTAAATCAATTTAACATAAAAATATAATACTAATAGTAATGTAATAATTATTTATATTCAAATTAAAGTGATTATTTTTTAGAAACAAGGAGCAACATATAAATATCATATTTTCTATTTAATTACAATTTTAGTTGTACATTTATAAGAATGAAACACATTAAATAAAATGATGAATTATTTTTCTATCATGTATGTGATAAAAAAATCTTAGCATTATATAGTTAATTAAATAATAAAGGTATGCGCTAGTGACTATTTTTTTAAGATTATCATAATATGCAATTAATAAGAAATATATTCTTATAAAAATGTCATCTTTTTTGTATTATAGTATAATTAACGTGTGCCCTTAAAGTATATATTAACATTTTTTTTTCTTATACATAATTCGGTTCGGTTCGATTTAGTTCGGTTTTAGACTAGCTTACCCCAAACCCGAACCAAACTTTTCGGTTTCGGTTCAGTTTTCTTGTTTTCGGTTTCGTTTTTTTTTCGGTTCGGGATTTTGCGGATCGATACGGATCGGTTCGGTTCGTTCGGTCAATTTTCGGATTGACTTTAACACCCCTACGATAAATCATGGTTCAAAGTCGCGGTTTCGGAAGCTAACTCGGGCACTTAAGTTTCAACTCAGATATCGGTATTAGTTTCGGTTTCAGCGATATGAACCGATTTATTATTTAAAAGGTCCAAAAAATTACAAAAAAAATATGGAAATATTTTAAAGTATGAGATTAATAAGTTGGATCAATTAGATAAGCATAAATAACATTATTTAGTACAAATTATATATCATACATCAACATACCATCATCTGTCACAGTTGTTAATAAAATATTACATCATAATTCAATAAATATATAACAATACAATCTTATAAAGTACAAATATCTTAAATATAAGTTCAATTAGGCCTAAAATAATGATATAAATTATAATTATTATCATTACTCAAGGACTCCAGCGATAGGGAGATAATGATATAAAGGAAGTTGGGAATTGGCACTTGTGGGGCAAGTATGAGAGGAATGACTAGAGGACCCATAATCAAGAAAATTTGGTTAGCCATGGTGATGATAATACCCAAATTCCCGATAATTACTGCTACTTGAAGATCCATCATGATACGTTCCACGATCATGTTGGTTATCAGTATCAGTATCAGGATTGTAAGCATCACTTCCACCACCACTATTAACACCTCGTATAGCACTACTACCTAGCCCACCTCCACCATCATTATTAACATCATCATCATCATCCCCTTCGTTGTCATCGTCGTTGTCACTTGAGAAAACGATAGGTCTTTGAGGTTGCTTTATTTTTTTTTCTTGCTTATTTTCCGTTTATTTTTCTTCTTTCTTATGATCTTCTCTTTTTTAGGATTAAGCTAATTTAATTAAGCAAAGATTAATAAATTACTTTGGAACAATTGAACAAATCAATATTTTTTTTAATGGTTGCTAATTTAATTAAACAAAGATTAACAAATTATTTTGGAACAAATCAACATTTTTTTTCAATAAATACCAATTTACACTTCAAGTCTCTAAAGTCTAATATGGAGTAACCTTTTTTTTTTAACTTTAGTCACTTTATTCAATTATTCAATACGGAGTGAAATATCGGTGAAATATCGGTGAAATATCGGCAACTAGGTGTGATTTCGGTAAAATATCGGTAATATTTTGAAATGTCGCGATTTTAATCATATCGGGTCATAATAGCGGTTCGGCACCCCCGATTCTAACTCGGTATCGGCCATCTCGGATCGGTTTTAGCCATCTCGAATCGGTTTCAGCCGATACTTTGAACCATGCGATAAATGCATCTTTTTTGTTGTTATAAACATCCTTTATACATTACGGCCACTATTTGGAAAAAATTTGTCACAAACACCCTATTTTATTACCTTCTAACTTAATAATTATAATTATGTTAATACTTTTTTGTCATTGAGAGAGTATTTTCATTGGTATTCGCTTGACATTAAGAATCTCAAACTTCATTAATAATTTAAATTATGGCCCAATTTTTTAAATATACTCATCCAATTTATGGTGAGTAATTGTGTTAATAGTCTCCCGTCATTGGGATAGTATATTCATTGGTATTCGCCCGACATTAAGTATCTGGAATTTCAGTAATAACTTAAGTTACAGCACATTATTTGAAATATACTCGTCCAATTTATAGTGAGTAAATGTGGCAATACTCTTCCGTCATTGAGAGAGTATCTTCATTGTTACTCGCTCGAAATTGAGCATCTGAAACTTAAACAGATCTGTAAGTACGAATATTATTTTATTTTATTTTTAAAGAAATTTATATATATATGCATTTTTTCGATTGTTTTTTCCTTCACTTTAGAATATATATATGTGTGTGTGTATAAGTATATATGTGTATGTATATATGTATCTTTTGAATATATGTATATGTATATGTATTATGTAGGGAAAATTTTAAGTAAGGAACCTTATTTACGGACCTAGCCATTTGGCATGCTTCTTGATGAAATTTGGTGGATATGTTCTTCATCATGTGTAGAACATCACCTTCAAATTTTATCAAAAAATTCAACCGGGAAGTAGGTTAACTACAAGATTGAAAAATATTGGTCCATAAATAGATATATAAAATCGAATATTTCTTCAATCCTGTAGTTAACCTACTTCCCGGATGAATTTTTTTATGAAATTTGGTGGATATGTTCTAAACATGATGAAAAACGTCCTACCAAATTTCAACAAAAATTTTCATTGGGAAGTGTGCTGAATGGCCCAATCCGTAAATAAGATCCTTAAGTTAAGGTCCTTACTTGAAATACACTAATTTATATGTATATATGTATGTTTTGAAGAAGAAGAAAGAGATAGGGAAGAAGGAGGAGGAATCATCATAGTCTTTTGTTTTTGAATCTATATATATATATATATATATATGTATGTTTTGAAAAAAAATGAGGATGAAAGGGGGGACGAGGAGGAGGAGAATAGGGTGGTGAAAGATTGTAATATTGTTTTGTTATAATTAATGATTAATTAATTAAGTTAATTAATAGTTAACCTTTGTTTAAAAAAGTGAAATGAGAAGATGGTGGGAATAAAATTTAATTAATAGTTAACCTTTGTTTAAAAAAAGTGAAATGAGAGGGTGGTGGGAATAAAGTTTAGTTTACTAGTAATAAAAATTTTAGAAGGTGTTAATGACAACAAAAGGGGGTGCATTTATCACCCCCGATTATTTTAGGGATACTAAAAAATTTGGAGCTTTTTTGGGTTACCCTATTATAATCCATAATTAGAGTTATTCTTATTTTGTTAATTTTTTGACTTAACCAGCCTCTAGAATTTAACAAAGTGCTAATATCGTTAATATTTCTGCGAAGCAAACTAAAGTGCCATTATCATCTTCACTCAATGATTATTCAAGAGATTCATGAAGGTGATATTTGCACCCCTCTTTTTTGACACTGACTCCACTTAAATATTTTTAGATTAAACAAATTAAATTTTATCTTTAGCTCCATACTCTTCACCCATTTACTAACTCATTAATTAACTTAATTAATTAAAATAAAACAATTCCATCATCTTTCACCACCCCTTTCACCACATCATTCTTATTCAAAATATGCATACATACACACATAAATACATATATATAGATCCAAAAACCAAAGAAATAAAGAAAAAAACAAACGATAAATCTCTTCTAAAAGAAACAAATGAAAAAAAATCCATACATATAGATCTGTTGATTCATTCAGTTCATGACAACCGAGTTGCAGGCCTCCACACTTGATGATGGACAAATGAGTAAGGTTACATAAAATCGTTTAACAGCCATTCGCTTGACAATAAGCAAGTATATTAATAGATACTCAGTTGACTCCAATCCTCCTTTACCCACATTCCCCACCTCTTTAGTATTAGAGGTATGGTTTCTGAGTAAAACTCCTTTAAGGTTTTATCTCGGCTTTATTAGCAAACGCTAAATGATTCACTCAATGCTATTCTTTTTTATTCTAAATATTCAATGATTAGTATGGTAATTAAGCTATATGATTAGCATGGTCTGTGATTGCCGCTCTTTGTGGATCTTTCACAGTAAAATACTTAAAGATTAACTTGACCAAAATACGCTGTATAATTTCTAGAAGAAATAATCAATCATATGCAGTCCAGTCCTTTAAGATTTTGTTAGAAAATGGTGTCGTTTGTGTGTATCTTGGGAAAGAATTGACATGATTAAGTTATTTCGTTTATTTTATTAGCTAAAAGGATAAGCTCAGAAATTTTGCAAATAAATGTTGTGGATGAAACTCTAAAACTTTGTTGAAATAAGTTTACACAAACCTCCAAACACCACATAAATGATCTCTCGCCTTACCCGTAATTCTTTTTCTCAAAGTTCCTTTAGCATAAATATAGTTGATTCACTGTACGAGATTATTTATATTCCTAAAGATAATAAGATACCAGTTACAGATTTTCTTATTATAAATCATTATAATGTTTTTATAAAACCTGCCACATCTTTCACCAAATCAATCAAACAAATCTTTAGTCCCAAATCCAAACTTCCAGTTAAAGAATATGTTCAAGCCTTCATGTTTAATCAGTTCCAAATTCCTGCTGGTTCTCAAGAGCAGTTTGTCACACTAGCTATCCCAGATGACTTTGCTAGCACAACAATCTCCTAAGGCTGTACACACATTAACTTTGGTGTTGTTCACCTTGCTCATACTTTCCAGGGCAGAAAGGGAATCCTTGCAGACTCCCGAGTTGCCCCCTGTTGAATAGTCGATTTATAGAGTATCAACATGCTTGCATAGGTACCATACAGACAACTCTCAAAACTGGAACAATATTCATCACGCTATTCCCAAATTTCAACATGCATATCATAGATCCACATTTGAATTCAGCGTTGAAAGTCCAAATTCATATCACAGGCGCCCCTAAACTTTCAGTTACTTACGTAACAACATTTCACCACCAAATACATGATCCAAGATCATGATTTTGACATAACAATTCCAAACTCTTATTCCGAGGATGCCCTTTTACTCAAAGTTAACTCAAACAACGTCCCGAGGCAGCTACCAAGGCAAGAGCTTGTTAAGCTCCTCCGTAAAACCTGGGTTACTACTTATGAAAAATTGTATAACCAAGTTGCTGCTGCCCCTGTTCAGACAACAGACCCTAAATTCATTTCAAATACAGATGGCTCTATTGAAATCAAGTTTCCAAAACCATCCAATTCTGCAACATCTCCATTCACCTGCTCCCCATAATTGAATTTGCTTGAACCAATTAAACCCCTTGATACTGATCTGGTGCTAGAACCAATGCTAGCGTTTATACCCATTATGCTCTTTAATGGAGATGGAAGGCCATGCTATAGAGGATGAGATCTAGATGGTCATATTTGGTATGACTACTGTACTTGTGATACATGTGAAAATGCTAGGTTAGATGAAGACGATGATAGACCAAACAAAGGAAAAGGCAAGGCTAAATCGTCTTAACAATTGCTTGAAGAAAAATATGAAGCTGGTGACCCAGATGCGGATCTTATTGTTGAACCATCTAGTAAATTTGATTTATATGTCATTTATCGAGAAGATAACCCACAACCCTCGCCACCACCTCTAGCATGTGATCCTCAACTCCCACCAGAAAAACCGACCCTTTCACAACCACCATCCCTTAATCCCTGCTACCAAAAGGCTCTAAACACATTTGGCAAAATCTCTTATAAAACTATCATCACATTCTCAGTCAAATCCACCACCAGTTCCATGCTATATGCTCAACCCCTTTTCTTCTGGATATAAGACTAATTTCCTAGCTCTTGATGAGTTCGAAGATTCTCAGCAACGTACAAAGCATATGTGGAAAATCAAAAATCCTTTATCCGCTAACCCATACGGACAACCAAAGACCGCCAATACTTCTGAAGTTGCATTTAATTGGCAAGTAAAAAATGCAGTTGCCCAAAATAAGGTGCTCTCTCATTTAGTGCAATTAAACAATCGTTTGGAAACAAAGGTAACCACACTTGGTGCTTATGTTTAAGAACTAAAAGTTAAAATCCAAGAGTTGTATACTAAGCTCCTTCACATTACAAATACAGCTAAGGACATTGTTATAGCCAATCAAACCATTAACCAAAAGGAAAAAGAAAAAAGACATCTTGAAGCCCAATTGCATGATCTAGAAAAGCAACAGAAATCTCCAAGGCCTCAGACGTCTCAACCTTTATTCCCCCGGTACCACAAACTCGGTCAGTCATAGAAAAGTTATGGCCAAGTACTTCAAAAAGGATACTTCCAAGATCATTCAAGCCTTAACCATTATATGTTTCTCATGGCTCTTTTATCATAAGCCCGTTAATTAGACATTCTACCCAAAGTTGTTCAATTAGACATGCTCAAATATATCATCATGTAGTCTCCTCAATACATGATCTTAGTGTTGGTGCTTCATTTACTAAGCCAGCATACTTTCTCTCGATGATTCCAGAAAATCAGCCTAGTAACCAAATAACTTCCTTCCTAAAATCCTTATCTGATCCCCCTCTAATTGAAGATGTTGCTCCCCTATTTTCCTCTACCAAAGAGGATCCATTTGAGCAATTTGAAGATCTTTATCTAGCAGAAAATAAGCCTTAAAATCTTGAAGTTGTCAATTATGACAATGAAACCACTTAAGCTGTTGACGTTCACAGAAAAGTCCCCCACCGTGGTACTGGCTATTATGATGAAAAATGTTACATGTTCATAATTGATGACATCCTGCCTTCCAAATGGCATGAAAGGCTTATTAGTATTACCTCGTGGTTACAATCATATTGTCAGTTTTACAATACAGCCATAGTCATCAAAAGTTTCATTTCATAGTTTGAAGGCCGCTTAAAGGAATAGTATGTTAACCTTGGTGAATACTGCTAGTTGGAAATTCAGTAATCTTCTTCCAATCAATGCTCTCATTCAAATATTTTACACTGAATTTATTGGTTGTCCTAATCACCACCAAGAAATTGTTGGAGAAGAATACCTTCAAATGAAATATTGCTCTTACTTGCTCAAAGATCTTGAAAAGCATTATGACCGTATAACTAAATGGTTTTACTGCATTAATGGCAATGATAATGTCAACTTAAAACAAGCTTTTCTCAAATCCTTTCCAAAACCTTTAGGTGCTGAAGCTCAAAAGCTCTTTATGATCAAATAAGGAACATTGCATAATTGCACAACTTTACGAGCTCATTACATATTCACTAGAATGACTTTGTAATAACATAAAGTTCCTTCAGCAAGTTTAAAAGACGAATAAGCAGCTGACAAATGCTTGCAACAAAAAATATTTGAAGATCAAATGCAAAGATGGAAAATCTTGTGACTGTTCTCATTCCAAAAAGAAGAAGCATTTTAGACAATTATATTACCCTACTTCTTCCAATAAATTTTCAAATTCTAAACCTTTCTAGAAGAAAAATAAATGAAAATTTGTGAAGAAAATAAATTTTATAAGGAAAAGGTCTAATAAATGCTTCCTTTGTCATAAGCCAAGCCATTATGCAAAAAATTAAGGTTGGAATAAAAAATTGAGGACCAGAGAATCAGTCCAACCCGAACCGATAAAACCCGATTCGGTTCAGTTATTGTAAATGTGTTATTTTTTTTAACGGTTTGGTTTTTTATAATTTGTTAACCGTTCGGTTATTGGTTCTTGACATAATTTCGTTCCAATAACCGTTAAAGAACCACTATTGAACTTTACAATTTTATTTATATTACTTAATAATAATAAAACTTAAACCACACCTAACAAAACCCTAGCCCATTCCACAACCACCATTGAAACAAAACCTAGACCCATTATGCAGCCACCATTGAAAGAAAACCCTATCCTCAACTCTCAGCTATTGACAAGATGATGACTTATCAGCCCCAGCCTCAAAGACGGTACACTAATCTCTCTATCCCTGTGAGAATCCGCAAATGCGACCCCCGGGTCTCATTCCCGTCCTTGGGCGTCTGGAACGTCGGAGCAGATTTCGTCGTTCCATTTGCTTCTATGAGTGTTGATAATTCATATTGGGTGTCTTTTTATCCTATTTCTAGATGAAAGGGGTTCGTTCAGAGTCGCCAGTACGATTTACAAGAAAACGGACAAAATGGTTGTGTAAGAGGAAAGGCTACAGATAAACCTTTCTTTACACATTTGTCTGCGAAACCAAGCTTATATAGGGTTCGGAAACTATATTCCAGTTTGGGAAGGTGTTAAGCACCCATTCCTCCCTTTCGGTCTCTAGTGGTCTTATATGTTTATTTTATGTTGAAAAACTTGGATGCTTTTACTGACAGTCTACTACTTTCCAAGTGAAAAACCCTAATTCTTGGAAAAAACGGGGAAAGGGATATAAACCTTTGTGTTTCGAGATCCAATTTTTGTTTTTGGAAGATGTAGATACAAGTGACAAAAGTTGTTTTATTTTGAGAGAGAGTTTCTCGTATTATTTCTCGGATAATGACGGTTTTTCTCGGGTTTTGACTTATTTTAGAGAAAGCTTAAATCTTGTATCGGGACTAATTTAATATGGAATTAGAACTCTTGAGGGGAGTTTTATCAGACACGTCGCAGTCTAAAAAGACAGAATATGTTGATTTTAATTCCTAGATAAGTTTTATCAGTCCGGGTTTTAAAAACAGGATTTTGTCCGGACGATAATGTACTTATTCTTCTGATTTTGCAAATGGTTTTATCAGGGTCTTTTGTTTTAAAAGCAGTAGACTACTTTGTAACTTGGCAATAAGTTTATTCAAATAAAACGTGGACAGAACAACAGGAGTAAAACAAGTACACATATATACAATTTAAATACTAGAAGAGACTTTCTTTACCTTCCCGACGAGAATAATAATAAAAAAGAAAATATAATGCGTCAGAGAGATCTCCGGCGATAATGATCTTTTCCTTCTTCAGATATCTCCGAGAATTCGATTCCAGAAACGGGACACGTCGAGTGTCGTGAATAGATTCGATAATTCCTTAGAAATAAGATTATAACAGAAAATACTTGACGAAAGACTAGAAAATCAGATATAAGCCAATGATTCTCCAATTCCAAGTCGCTGTCCTTGAACCGTTAGGGGTGTTGGCCTATTTATAGTGGTGGGAAGAGTATGTCGCACGACACTTCCCCAAAAGGGGCATATGTCATGCAACAATGTGTCCAATGTTGCGCGACAAACGGCTGAAGTGATGTCTCTGACAAACTGATTTGTCAGAGAGTGGATGGTCGGGGTCAGAGGGGTTTGTCGTGCGACATAGGAGTGATTGTCGCGCGACATACTAGTGATTGTCGCCCGACACACTGATATGTCGTGTGACAATCCCACTTAAAAATAGGTTTGCTGGCCAACAAACCCTTTCAGGGTAGTTTCGGGTGCTCAGGTAGGTCCCGGACTCCAAAAACAGTAGTTCTCGTAGGTCGTTAGGGTTCTTGCGGGGGTCACGGATCGGGGTGTCTACAGACCCTCTCGACTCAAGTTTCTTGCTTGCAAGGAATTGAGGCGACTGGAAGAGATAGTGACCCATGGCTCCCGCAAGAACTTTAAAGAAGTGTGCGCATGCAAAATGTGTTCGTGAGTGCCTCCGGAGAGGGCTTTTGTTACCTCATTGCCTCTTTCGAGGACTTTTATTTTGCTCCACTTGCCTCAGATGGGAGGACTACCATTGCTCCACTAGCCTCAGATGAGAGGACTACCATTGCTGCACTGCGCCTCTCGGGGAGGGCTTTTGATCTTTTTGCCTCAGGTGGGAGGACTACCATTGCTACACTGTGCCTCTCTGGGGGGGCTTTTCTCTTCTCGCCTCAGGTGGGAGGACTACCATTGCTACAATGTGCCTCTCTGGGAGGGCTTTTCTCTTCTCGCCTCAGATGGGAGGACTACCATTGCTACACTGTGCCTCTCTGGGAGGGCTTTTCTCTTCTCGCCTCAGGTGGGATGGGAGAGCTTTGATTTTCTCGCCTCAGGTGGGAGGACTACCATTGCTACACTGTGCCTCTCTAGGAGGGCTTTTCTCTTCTCGTCTCAGGTGGGAGGACTACCATTGTTACAATGTGCCTCTCTGGGGGGACTTTTGCTCTGTAAAGAAAGAAAATTGCCTCTGGGAGGGCTTTCTGTGAGTATTTTTGCCTCTGGTGAGGGCTTGTGCTTGTGATTTGCCTCCGGCAAGGGCTTGTATTTGTGATTTGCCTCCGGCGAGGGCTTGTGTTGTACTCTGGTGAATTTTGATGTCTCTCTTAGACTGCTAAAGTGAGAGAGAAATTTAGCGAGGGTGAAAAGAGCTTCTCGGGGTCTAATCTGGATGTCTGTTTTCCTGTATCTTTCTGAACTTTACTCTCATGTTTTTCTCGAGTGAGGATACTTCTCTCAGAAGGCAGTTTTCGGATTTCTTTTGCTCTCCGCAGAGTGATGATTCGAGGTTTTCCAAACCATCTTTTCTGTATCGTGCTGAAAAGAAAATTTGTTTGAAAGTTCAATCTCTGATCTCTGTTCTCTTTTTAGTTTTCTCTTTTGGTGGGCCCACATCGTATTCTGTTTTTTGATGCCCTTATTTCTCCCTCTTTTGAGAAAGACTTTTCCTGGCCTTCTTTGTTTTTGACCAGGAGTCTTTTTATCCCTTTGTCGTGATCAGGAGCCTTACTCACCCAAAACGAAGCCCTGAGCCGGTTTTGGCCTAGCTGTCACTTTTGGTGCGGCTCTCCCTGTCACTCTGCATTTTCGTTTCTCTCGCTCGCTCTAGGCGCTTGTGCGGGTTCTTTCTCTTTTCTACTCTTTCAATTTTTTCTATTCCCGTCTTATCTTTGATACTTTGCTTTTTCTCGTTGATGGTCTCGGTCCTTCTTGGGAGATCAGAGACTACTTTAACCGTTTGTATTTGTTCTCGCATTTTCGGAGAGATGATTTGGAAGTCTTTTCCTCGAATTTTCATCCTAGGTGTGCGGTTTTTGGCAAGTTTTTCGAAAACTATTTCTCTGAAGTACCCCTGCAGGAGATAAAATGAGACAAAGGTCAACAAATCAGGGGAGGGGAACAATATGTCGCTCGACATTTCGGGGCAGGGCTCTTTGTTGCGACAATGAGCCATTTTGTCGCGCGACAAACTGGTGTATTATATATACCCTTTGCTGAGCTCATTCCACCTCATTCTCTCCTTTCTCTTTCTCTCTTCTCTCAAGCGCGGAAGCCCTGCCGCTTTTCTGATTTTCTGACTTTCTCACTACTCTCTATATACACAAATGGACCCTGCTTAGCCTGATAGACTGGAGGGTGACCAGGAGGAGGTCACCTTTACCGACGCTCAGGGCGTTCTGCGGTGCAGCCTTCACCATGATGACTGGGAGGACCTTGACTGGTATGGCGAAGACGGGGTAGACCGCGGTCGGGCGGTGGTCTACCGGGAGTTACCCAGGCTGCTCCAGTCCCAGATGTTCCATGGCTCTTAATGGAGCCTGCTTCTCATGAGATCCGTCGACGGTCTCTGGTATGTTCTCTTGAAATTCCTTTCATTCGTGTATTTATTCGTTCTTTTATTTCTGTTGTTTCTTGCATGTATTTTTAAACAATGTTAATATGCATGTTTGCCTAGAAATAACGTCCGATTTAGCGAACACATACTTTTACCTGTGATACCTTTTTAGGATTTGGAAAATTACATAATTTACCCTTATAACCCTATAGCTCTCATAATTACACCAAAGTACCGTTAGGTTTGGAAAATTATATAATTTACCCTTATAACCCTATAACTCTCATAATTACACCAAAGTACCCTCAGGTTTGAAAAATTACATAATTTACCCCTGTAGCCCTATAACTCTCATAATTACACCAAAGTACCCTCAGGTTTTGGAAAATTACATAATTTACCCCTATAGCCCTATAACTCTCATAATTACACCAAAGTACCCTCAAGTTTTGGAAGATTACATAATTTACCCCTATAGCCCTATAACTCTCATAATTACACCAAAGTACCCTCAGGTTTTGGAAATTTACATAATTTACCCCTATAGCCCTATAACTCTCATAATTACACCAAAGTAGGTTACTCATATCTATATCTCCATTTTGCCTGTAGTGGGTTGGTCGAGGTTGGGGTTCTCCCAACACTATTTCTTTAGAGTGGCGACAGGCACCGGCCCCTGTCCAGGAGTTGTTCCTCGCGACTCTATTTGGTTCTCTTTTCGATGCCCTCCCGAAGCGGATATCTAGGGTGGCTGTGTTGGTGTCGGCTCTGACCTGTCACTGGTGGGACGCCACTCATACCTTCCACTGGAGCTGGGGAGAGATGACGATGACCCCCCTCGACTTTTTTACTTTTATCGGGATTCCTTCGGGGGGAGTCCCCGTACAGATCGATGTTCCCTTGCGTCTGACAGTAGAGGGCATTGTTGGCGCACTTGGATGGTTTCTAAAGCGACGGAGTTCTGGTGATACGATTCCCCGGGCGGTATTAGTTACGCGGCTAGCCACAGAGAGAGCCCGGTTAATTGCTTTAGGGGTGCCGATGACCCGTCAGGAGGCGCGCCAGTATGTCCGCGTCCTTCTTCTACTGACGCTCCATGATTTGTTCGAGACTCGTGGGGGGGACAAGGTCCATCTCTGGTGGTTGCCCTATCTCCGGGATTTTAGTATTATGTTCGACTACGACTAGGGCGGCTTTATTCTTGCAGTCCTTTACGATGCTATGGACCAGGTTTCTCGCCACTTAGCCCTGAACCTTAAGGGCTTTTCTTTGCTGTGGGAGGTATACACTTTTGTCCCTTATATGTGCTTCAGTCCCTTACATATTTATCTGTTGGTTATTGCTGACATTCTTTATGTCCCTTTTCAGAGTTGGTTTGTGGCCTATACTCGTTTGGGTCGCGCCCAGGTGGATCTCCTTGTTGAGAACGAGGATCAATTTCCCTTTCTCCGCCGATTCATCGTGGGGAACTATAGAGCTCCTTATGTGTATCGTACTCGGGAGACTGGAGCTGCTGCGGTCCATGACCTGTTAGAGGAGCATGTAAGTATTTTAGTATTCTTTCTCTTCAAATAGATGACTAGTAAAAATAGAAAATAACTGAGATATAATTTTTGTTTCTCGTTCAGATTGAGTGGGCCCCCTGGGTGATCTAGGTCTCCACTTTGGGTATGGCCACGCTCTAACGGCCTCGAGGACCAGGCGGCTTATCAGGGATGAGTACGGCCTCCACTTCTATTTGGGCGAGATAGTTATTCGCCAGCACACACCGGCCCAGTGGCCCCGGGTTCCTTTATTTCTGCCGATTCTGATGAGGCGGACGGGTGAGATCGATTCGGTGACAGTGCAGGCATTGGTTGACGGGCTTGATTTTCAGACGTTCACCGAGGAGGGAGATTATGCTGCCTTCGCTGCCCGTTACTTGATGAGGGAGCCGAAGGGGACTCGGGGACGGGTCTTCTATGAGAGATACCGGGCATTGACCCCAACTATATACGAGGGCAGAATCACTTGTCCAGGACGGTCCCCGGTCATCTGCCGCCTGTCCCTGATCAGAGGGACAACATTTTGGACTTCGACGATGATGACCCTGAGGGAGAGAGGGACGTCCCTGCTGGTGCTGAGGGAGGCGATGATAGGCCCGAGGGAGGTGATGATAGACCCAAGGGCGGTGAGGGAGGTGGGACAGCGGCAGTTCCAGAGCAGCCGCCTCAGACGACGCCTAGAGAGGAGTAGGGTACTGAGGGTTTTGAGTTTTCCACCGGTCCATCACTATCACCGGGGGTAGTTTTTTATGCTGCGGAGGCTGTTGAGAGAGAGGGAGAAACTTTTTATGAGCGGTCCTGGGAGCCTGCGGACCTCGGGGTTGATTATGAGCAGTTTGGGCGGACCCATCCTGCTGCTGCGACCACTCCTTCTAGCGGGGTCCCGCCTCTGAGAGCGACGGCCGTTATGGATCCTCCGAGCGTCCGTACTTATGCTACACTGACTCCGCTTTCGTCGACTGCTATGGGCCCTTCAGCCCGATCTCCAGGTCTTGGGGGTTTTTCTTCCCGGCCTCCCCTGTTCCCGATTCGTGAGGAGGGTGGGTCCACTTTTGCGGCAATACCGGCGGGTTCGTCTGTTCATCTGATAGACCTGCCGCCTTTTCCCTGGGATATCTCTTATGTTGGCGCCGGTCTACGTCGATATACAGTGCCTGAGTATCCTCTTCCTGAGGATACATTCGATTACTTGGGTGGTCGTCCTGATGATGAGGTACATGTTTTTTTCTTTCCTCAATATCTCTTTACATCTGGGTTTATTTATTTTAACTGTGTTGATTCTTTCTTCTTTTCTTTTACAGCGGGTGAGCGTGCGGGTGGCGGATCTGAGAGCTTGGCATTCCCAGTATCTCTACAGCTGGAACCTGCTCTAGTACGTTGGTCGAGACCCCACGATATACATGCGTGACTATCAGAGAGCGATCGATGTTTCTCTGCGGGGGGACGACCCTCTGTCCTCTTCTCGTGCTCGGACGGAGTCCCGAATGAGCACTAATCAGACCTCTAGGCGATCTCGGTCCTCGGTGATTCGCCCCACGGCACCGGTCCAGTCGACGGGGCCCTCTTAGGCAGTAGTTCCTTCTTATTCAGATGTCCCAGCGGTCGATCCCACTCCGGAGGAGGGTTCGGGTGACAGTGGGAGCGTGTCGAAGCGCGCCCGGATAGATTAGCTTTTCTTTTCCTGCATTTAGTTAGTTCAGACAGATATGTAGTTTTATTTTTAGATATTTTAGACAGAGATTTAGTTTTTTGAAAACTGTTCTTTTATCAGTTTTTATAAAAATCTTTATTTGTGTCTGATGATGCGTTTTTATCCCTTATCTGTGATGAAAAGATTTTTAATAATAATTACATGAATCGATAATTTAGGAGCCATATCTTGTGATGTGGCGATATTTAGGGTTCCTACAAAAGAACAGAATGAGCACAGTGCATGCAGAAGTGATTCTTTTGGCAAAAATGACTCTTACGGGTAAGAAAGGCCAAAATAGGGTACACCAAAGAGGATTGTCGCGGACAATCCCTCCTGAGCATGGGTTTGTCGCGTGATAAACAGGTACAAGACCCTCTTTTTTTACTATAAATACACCCACCTCCCTTCCTTCATCCCTACATCTTTCCCAAAATGACCTCTTATCGCACAAATTCTGATTTTTCTTATGTTGAAGCCTGAGATACTCTGATATCTTCTGAGAATGGTTTGAATTTTGGTGCGTTCAGTCCTTTAGCGGGCTGGTGCCATCATCCTGTAGATTTTTCCTTTCTGTTAGGTTCTTTGTATTTCTGGAGCCATGCGGATCATCTTTTCCGCTTCGGGTTGGATGAGCTCTGCCCGACTTACGAGGAGTTTTTCTGGCTGTTGCGTTATGATGTTAGTCTTCCGATGGCTGTTCCCATAGAAGAAATTGGTCCTCGAGACATGCTAATTGCTCTGTTGGCCGTTCCCCAAGTGGCCTGTGATGGATTTATTAACGACAGTCTTCTTAACCTCCACAAAATGGTGAGGTTCTTTCATCGTTATGAGGACAGAGCTTCTTATAGCGTGGGGAGAACTGCGGCGGTCTTAATCTGTCTTGTTTCTGATATGCTACTGGTGACGGGCTCTTCCCGAATTGATCCGACTATTCTGAGTTTGATTTACCATGTTAAGAATGGGGAGTCTATAGTGCCGATCGTTCTTGCAGAGACTTTGAATGGCCTAGATGATCTCAAAAAGGGAGCCTCACCCTTTTTCAAGGGAAGCCCTCGTTTGCTGTACATGTGACTGTTGGAGCGTTTTTGATCGGTGGATTTCAACGGGGTTCGGCTTGACAATCCGACGCACTTTTTTCGTCGTCCCCTCTTTGGTGCTTTGACCATGTCTTCCTCTGATTTGACGGTATAATTTTCGGAGAACTTTCGGACTATCCGGTAGAACATTCCTTGGTGGAAGCTGAGGGCGATGGTGCTTAGTACAGGGGGTCAGAACTATGTTCGGCTCCGCGGGCTCTGGTTTACCTCTTTTTATCTCCCAGAACGTTTTCTTCGGCAATTCAACGTTCCTCAAGACATTCCCCTTGGTTTGAATAACTTCTCCTCTGAGTCTAAATTTGTGACCTCGTATGTTTCTTTATCGGTGGATATGATGTGGCGTGCTCGACTGACTCGTCAGTTCAACTATGCCCATTTTGGTATTACCAGGCCCCTCCGGGCTGACATCATCTATTCTCGTTGGGGGTCTTTAGAAGGGGAGCTAATTGATGATCCCTTCCAAATGGAGTGGTTCCGATTCATGGATTCTGAGCCTACAGAGGGGAATATTGTCTTTGCGTACCAGATCCTGTATGAGGCTCGAATTGATTTGGCTACTGAGGACCCTGCTTGGCCAACCCCTAGGGATTAGTTTTCTCTGTATGCTGTATCTCCTTTGTAACTTTCGGTGTTCTGAACACCTTAATAATATATGAAGGACTGTTTATGGGAAATAAAATTCTCTACAAAGTTTAAACCAGGCCTGAAGTCACTTCTCAGGTTACCTACGTTCCCCCTTTCGATTATTCAAAAACACAATTTCAAGTTGGGGCTCAGGTTTATGTAGTTCTTATCTATACATATCTATTGGTAATACTTCTTCAAACGATCCATGTTGACCGGTGAATGCAGCAATTGTCCATCCAAGTCAGTGAGTATGGCAGCACCCCCAGTGTCAATCTCTTTGACGATGTATGGCCCTCTCCACTTCTGCCCAAACTTTCCCCTTGGGTCTCTGGCTGGCTCTCGAATTTCTTTCAACACGATGTCGTTTTATTGATACCCCAAGTCTTTATCTAGCAAGGCCAGCTCGTTATATCGTGCCTAGACCCACTCCAGCTCGTTAACTTGATTCTCTAGTATAACTCTGAGGGAAGGGACCTCCAATTCAACAGGGAGGACTGCTTCCATCCCATATGTAAGAGAAAACGGGGTTGCCCTGGTGGAGACCCTCTCGGTGGTGCGGTATCCCCACAATGCATATGGTAATTTTTTCGGCCAGTCTCGACAGGTGTCGGTCATCTTGCTTAGGATATTCTTCAGATTTTTATTGGCGGCCTCAACTGCCCCGTTGATTTGTGGTCTGTAAGGTGAAGATCTGTGTCGGGTAATGCCGTATTCTTCCATGACTATATTAGCCTCTATTTCGAAGTGTGTGCCGTTGTCCGAGATGATCTCGTGTGGGACCCCATACCGACAGATGATATTCCGTCTGATAAATCGGGCAACTTTTCTAGCGTCAAGGGTTTGGAAAGACTCGGCTTCTACCCATTTGGTGAAGTAGTCGATGGCTACTAGTATGAATTTATGGCCGTTACTGGCTTTGGGCGAAATCTTCCCAATAATGTCGATTCCCCAGGTTGCGAAAGGCCAATAACTCTTTCGGAGAAAGTTTCTGAGACTTAGCGTAGATTTGGCACTTGTGACAACGGCGTAGGTGGTTAACGCAGTCGTTCTGCAGGGTAGACCAGTAATATCCTTGCCTGATGACTTTGCGGGCAAGTGTATGGCCGCTCATATGAGGTCCATAGTCGCCCCCATGTATCTGATCCATTACTTTGACAGACTCTTCTTCAATGAGACATTGGAGATGGGCTCCGTCGTAGTTTCTCTTATATAGCCTTCCGGCGCAAAGTATGAATCTTGATGCTAATCTTCTGAGCGTAACCCGTGTTCTCTTGTCTGCTTGCTCGAGATACTGATGGTTTTTCAACAAGTTCCAGATGTCGTAAAACCAAGCGGTTAAGTCCCCGTTCTCTTCATTTTCTACCTTAAGGGACATGCAGTGCGCTGGTCCTGATCTTCTTTGCACTGTAAGAGTTATTTCTTCCATCCCCTCCGGGATATCGATCATAGATGACAGGGTTGCTAATGCGTCAGCAAAACTGTTTTATGACCTGGGGATATAGTAAAACTCCAAATATTCAAACCTTCCAGCGACATCCTCCAATCGGGCAAGGTAAGGGACTAATTTTTCATCTCCGATCTTCCATTCCTTCAGAACTTGGTGGATCACTAATGCCGAATCTCCGTATACTTGTATTCTCTTTATACCCCTTTGGAGTGCGATCTCTAATCCGATTATACAGGCTTCATACTCGGCCATATTGTTGGTACATAAGAAGTCTAGACGATATGATACCGGATAATGAGTTTGGTCTGGAGAGACTAACATGATGCCTATCCCGTTCCCGTTTCGGTTGGCGGCCCCATCAAAATATAATTTCCAGTTTTCATCGATCTTGACATTCATGATAGTTTCATTTAGAAATTCAGCTTCTTCCAACATGTCCCCCAATATTGGATTATGGGCTAGATAGTCAGCTATGATCTTCCCTTTGACTGCCTTCTGGGTCATGTAGGTGATGTCGAATTCGGAGAGTAAGAATAATCATTTTGCCATACGATTCGAGAGAGCCGGTTTTTCGAAGAGGTATTTCAGCGGATCGATTCGTGATGCCAGGATGACCGGAAAAGCCAGCATATAATGCCATAATTTTTACGTTACCCAGACGAGAGCGGTGCATGATTTCTCCAATGGCGTGTAGTTTATCTCAAATGGGGACAATTTTCTGCTGACGTAGTAGATAGCCTGTTCTTTTCGTGTATCGGTCAGGTGTTGGGCTATCATGGCCCCTGCAACTGAATTGATGACGGTTAGGTACAGAATTAATGGCAACCCGGTCTGTGGTGGGGCTAATACCGGGGGTTTGGAGAGGTAGTCCTTGATTCTATTAAAAGCCTCCTGGCACTGATCGTCCCATTCTCCTTGTGAAGACTTCCTCAGGAGTTTGAAGATGGGTTCGCAAGTCTGAGTAAGTTGAGAGATGAACCTGCTGATGTACTGTAAATTGCCCAAAAATCCCCGGACTTCTTTCTCGGTACGAGGCTCAGGCATGTCTCGAATAGCTCGAACTTTGGCATAGTCTACCTCGATTCCCTTTTTATTGACGACATAGCCCAGGAGCTTTCCTTTGGTTACCCCGAACACACATTTCTGCGGATTGAGTCTCATCTTGTACTGGCGGAGGCGATCAAAAAAGGCTCATAAGGCTGGCACATGGCCTTTCCTCTCCTTCGACTTGATTATCATGTCATCCACATACACTTCTACTTCTTTGTAAATCATGTCGTGGAAGATAGCGGTAGCTGCCCTCTGATATGTTGCCCCGACGTTCTTCAGCCCGAATGGCATAACGGTGTAGCAGTATATCCCCCACGGTGTGATGAATGCTGTTTTCTCTTGGTGATCCGGGTGCATCTTGATCTGATTATACCCGACGAAACCATCTACGAATGACTTCAGGGCATGGTTAACGGTATTATCCAGTATCAAATCAATGTTGGGTAATGGAAATCGTTTTTCGGGCAGGCTTTATTGAGATCTCGGTAATCTACACACATGCGGACCTTCCCATTTGCCTTTGGAACGGGCACAATGTTGGCTAACCACGAAGGGTACTCGATCACCCGCAAAAACCCTACATTTAGTTGTTTCATTACTTCTTCTTTCACTTTCAGGGACCACTCAGGCGTAAGCTTTCTTAATTTCTATTTGACGGGTCTAAACTCCGGCTTGGTGTGTATCTCGTGCATGACTATCTGGCTATTCAAACCTGGCATATCTGCATAGGACCAGGCGAAGATATCCACGTACTCATTCAGAGTTTGTGTGAATTCTTCTCTTTCTGTCTCGCTTAGACTTGCCCCAATACGGACCTCTTTCATTTCTTCTTCCATCCCAAGGTTAATCACAAGAGTGTCTCCCTCTTCACTCTGTATACGCTGTTCTTCCCACTCAGGGTGTTCGTTTAGTCTTTACATCTCCATATAAGCAATTACAGAATCAAAACTAAAAGGATAACGCAAAACAGAGTCTTCTTCATTGACAATAGTGCTTACAGGTACAAGTTTAAAAAGTAAATCTAGGAGCGACTCCTCCCTAGTCTTACCCTCACTCACTCTTATCTCTCACCCTTATAATTTCACTCTTTTCCCCCTTTTTCTGGTAATCTGGATCGGCATGTATTAAGTGTACAGGGTCGTCTCTTGGCTCATCATCCCCTAGGGCCATGACGTCGAAGAGATCTCCGACCATTTCTTCCTCTTCATCTTTCTCGTCTTCATTTTCTTCTCTCGGCCTGATCGTCAACTTAGTAGAGAAGCTGTGCAAAATATTTTCCTTGAGATAGAGGTCCTCTTCATAGAAGATTTCCCATCCTAGAAGGTTATCTCCATCGCTGTTTCTCTAAGGCTCCTGAAAGCCGCAAAATGGGAAGTCTTCTCCTTCTTTAACGAAAAACCCATTCAGAAAGCTAAAACTCGGATACTGATGCCCTCGACCCTTTTTCTCTTGGTTGTCTTCTTCGGTGTGCCGGTACTCCAACCCTTCTCTTTCACGCCTCGTTATTGGTTCTAAGGCCTGAAGTAATCCTGGCTGTCCCATTCCCAGACTGACTCCAGGTAAGTATTTCATCATTCTTAGCATATTTGTGATCTTGGTGTTGAGACCGGGGATATTATCAGGGGGTAGATACTCGATTCTCTGGGTGGTGAGAGCTTGTACTTGAGGCTCGTAAGAGAAGCCTCCCAGCTGTATGCTCTGGCTCCCGATGCCTAAAATAGGTAATTCCAGATCTTTCAAGGTCCTCTCAGGATCTCCTTGGATGGTGATTATATTCCCTTCGAACAGTATCTTGATCTTCTGGTGTAAGGAGGAAGGGAGTGCTCCTATGTCATGTAGCCATGCTCTTCCCAACAGGAGGTTGAAACTGGAGGGAATGTCTATGATTTGGAAGTCGGTTGAAAAGTTTTCGGGACCGACCATGAGATCTAACTTTAGGGAACCCAGAACGGCCCTTCTGGTGTTGTCATATGCTCTAACGGTCACAGCTGACGGAGAAAGTTCTGAGTCTAAGATACCCAGACATTTGGCGGTCTTCAAAGGGTAGACATTTATGGTTGACCCGTTGTCAATAAGGACCTGTGACAGAATTTTCCCTCGGGTCCGGACAGTAATATGGAGGGCCAGACTGTATTTCTTTCCTAATGGAGATAAGTCTTCATCTGAAAATGACAGACTTCTTTGGACTGTAAGGGACCCAATCATGTTTGGCAGTTGTTCGGGCGTAGGGTCTGGTGATATGATGGCCTCATCTAGGAGTTTGATGAAGGCGGTCCTGTGAGGTTTGGAGGCAACCAAGAGGCCCCAAATGGTGATGTGTGCTTGAGTTTTCTTCAACTGTTCCAGTACTCGATCTTCTCCTATTTCCTTAGGAGGTGGTGATTTCTCGGCATCCATTGGTGGTGGCTGATATACCCTCCCTGAACGGGTAATTTGTTGTATCCAAAGGGATGCTAGGTCTGATCCCTCTGAGATTTCTGATGACTCTGGCTCTGCCGACCAACTGAAAGTCTCGAGAAAGGTTTCTGTCATGCAAATTGTCTCCTTGGGGGGGCCTCGGGGCTTCCACGGCTGTTTTCTCTTATCATGGGTCCATCCTATCCCAAATTTTTTATAGATTGGTTTTGATTGTAAGTGGTTGTGAGATCCCCTAAGTTGCCTTTCCTAAACCCTGTCCGGGTAGGAAGTTCATTTTAGCCATCCATTGGTCAATTATCGGATTGAAGCCTGGGGCAACTTGAGCCTTTTTTGGCGGCACAACTAGTGACTTGTAAGTTGGGTCGTCTCGGATGAGTCCCACGAGATCAAAACTTTCTTCATCAGTAGTTAAGGCGTTAATTCCCGCAGGTGGAACATGGTTGGGAAGGGGGTTGTTGGTAACATTGGGCCCACCGGGTGCGGGGATGGTTCCGTTTTCAATGAGGTCCTGGATACGATGGCGAAGAGCCAAGCAGCGTTCCGTGTCATGGCCTACTGCTTGATGGTATGCACAATTCTCATTAATTCTCTAGGTGCTGGGAATAGGGCTTGGTGGGGGGGCGCGGGTTGAGTGGAGTGATCAGTCCGGCCTTTCGGAGAAGTTCCAGGCTTTTGACCAGGGTAGTGGGAAGGGTGCAGAAGTTCCTCCTTTTCTTGACCTCAGTGCTCGAAGAGTCTCCTTGTGCGGGCCAGCTCATTGGAGGTGCTTGTTGTGGCTGTTGAAATGGGTTTTGTTGATATGGGTATGAGCTTAGTTGGTTCGTGGCTAGAGTGGCCGTCTTTCTCCCAGTGTATGAGGCTTTCTTGGTATCGGTTTCTGCTTTCTTGGCCAGTTCTTCCTCTACTTGTGACCCCATGCTTAACAGGGCTCTGAAGTGTGGGAATACATGCTTTCCTATACAACTCAATACGGCTGGAGTGAAATTCTTCTGTATGATCTCCAACTGTTCTTCTTCATAGGGCCGTTTGGACATTTTGGAGGCCATTTCTCTCCAGCAGGTGACAAAGTCACTGAAGCTCTCCTTTTCGCCTTGCTTGGCCATCTCCAGGTGCTTACGGGTAATTTCTAAATCCTCGTTGGACCCGTATTTGGTCATGAACTCCTTCACGATATCTCCTCAAGTTTTTGTGCGGTGTCTCTCCAAATCAAAAAACCATCTTAGGGCGGCCCCCGTGAGAGTCATGTGAAAGGCTTGAGCCAACTCCGGCTCTCCACAACCGGACACTTGCATAGATCTGATGTAGGATTGAAGATGGGTTTTAGGAGGTGTGGTTCCTGTGAATTTGGTGATGGAAGGGAGTTTAAATCCCTGGGGTAATCTTGCTTCCGGGTAGAGGGAGAAGGCATTCATATCTGTAATCCCGTCTGCCCCTTTTATTAGGGAAATCCCCCTCTGCAGAACCTTCATCTGCTCTTTCAGTTTCTTTATTTCTTCACTCTCTCTTGACACCTCGTCGGGCTGTTCCCAAGCTATAACCAATTCTGCATACACTTTCCGAAGTCGGTTGATGTCTGGGTACTCATTAGGAGGGGCTACTAGGGCCGGTGGTGGAATAGGTCTTGCGGGGACTTGTGGCCATGGCTGGTATTGGGGATCAAGGCCCTACTGAGGTTGCGTCCAGATGATGGGTGGCTCTTGTTGTTGGTAAGTAGGGCCTGAATTCGGGGCCCACTGATTCTGATTGTTGGGATTGATCTGAACGGGACCGGCCATGACAGGGCCCGTTTGGGGTGGATTGGTTCCTTGAACTGGGGGAAGTACTTGTGATGACTGTCCTTGGTTCTGATCTCAATTCGGTGGTAGCCGTTCAAACCCCGATGGTGCAGCCCGTCCGGCTGATAACTCTTCTACTCGAACTCGGGTACTCTGTTGCTCGTTCGTGAGGCTTGCTAGATTCATGCTGACGGTCATTAGCAAAAGATGCATCTCGGCTAAAGTTGGCTGAGCTGCAGATGCCTCGGCTAGGCTCTGATCTGTCTCTTGATTCTCGCGTCCATCGGCCATTTCGGGTGTGCTTGGTCTTACTAGTTTTCCGGTATGATCTCGACCGGCCCAACCTTCTAGTCTGTCGTTGTTTTGCGGCTGTAGACGAAACCACGTGACGGGGATGAAGGAAGACTATGATGCGACTCGATTTTTGCCAAAAGAACCACTAAAAAAATTGCCGAGAAAAGACTCGGGTTTTAAAAGGTGTTGTAAAGTAAGTCGTAAGGTGGTACATCCCCTACGACTGTTTGATAAGTGTTTTAGCCGACTTGATCTTGTATAAAGCGCAGGTGTACGAACGGTTAAGGCTTCATGCTCCCTCCTATTTGGCAAGACCTTGCGATATACCCCAGGGGCGGGTACGTGCAAGAGTCTTTTGATATACTTCCCGGGTACGTGAGTGTTCTCATCACTTGATATACCTCGGGGGCGTACTTGGCCAAGGAGAGTGCAAGTAAATGCTTTCGGTTTATGTTGGCCCAAGCAAGCCAACTCCCTACTCACTTATAATACTTCCGAGGGTTTGGGACATATTCACACTCGTAGTACCAATGCATGATTTTGTGAAAGTGCGTGCAAAGTTCGAAAGGTTGGTTTCACAAATATTATCTTTATTACGTATTTTTGAAAACTTTTATTTTTAGAAAAAGGTTTCTTCTCAATCAATTAACGTAAGTAGGGAAAGCAGTAAAAGCAAGTATTCAATAAATAAACAAAAAAATCCACATATAAGAGTCTAGTTTTCTAGCATCCCCAGCAGAGTCGCCACTGTGAGAATCCGCAAATGCAACCCCCAGGTCTCATTCCCGTCCTTGGGCGTTTGGAACGTCGGAGCGGATTCCGTCGTTCTATTTGCTTCTATGAGTGTTGATAATTCATATCGGGTGTCTTTCTATCCTATTTCTAGATGCAAGGGGGTTCGTTCAGAGTCACCAGTACGTTTTACAAGAAAACGGACAAAATAGTTGTGTAAGAGGAAAGGCTACAGATAAGCCTTTCTTTACACATTTGTCTGCGAAACCAAGATTCTATAGGGTTCGGAAACTATATTACGGTTTGGGAAGGTGTTAAGCACCCATTCCGCCCTTTCGGTCTCTAGTGGTCTTATATATTTATTTTATGTTGAAAAACTTGGATGCTTTTACTGACAGTCTACTACTTTCCAAATGAAAAACCCTAATTCTTGAGAAAAACGGGGAAAGGGATATTAACCTTTGTGTTCCGAGATCCAATGTTTTGTTTTTGGAAGATGTAGATACAAGTGACAAAAGTTGTTTTATTTTGAGAGAGAGTTTCTCGTATTATTTCTCGGATAATGACGATTTTTCTCGGGTTTTGACTTATTTTGGAGAAAGCTTAGATCTTGTATCGGGACTAATTTAATATAGAATTAGAACTCTTGAGGGGAGTTTTATCAGACACGTCGCAGTCTAAAAAGACAGGATATGTTGATTTTAATTCTTAGATAAGTTTTATCAGTCCGGGTTTTGAAAACAGGATTTTGTCCGGACGATAATGTACTTATTCTTCTGATTTTGCAAATGGTTTTATCAGGGTCTTTTGTTTTGAAAACAGTAGACTACTTTGTAACTTGGCAATAAGTTTATTCAAATAAAACGTGGAGAGAACAACAGGAGTAAAACAAGTACACATAAATACAATTTAAATACTAGAAGAGACTTTCTTTACCTTCCCGACGAGAATAATAATAAGAAAGAAAATATAATGCGTCAGAGAGATCTCCGGTGATAATGATCTTTTCCTTCTTCAGATATCTCCGAGAATTCGATTCCAGAAACAGGACACGTCGAGTGTCGTGAATAGATTCGATAATTCTTCAGAAATAAGATTATAACAGAAAATACTTGACGAAAGACTAAAAAATCTTATATAAGCCAATGATTCTCCAATTCCAAGTCGCTGTCCTTGAACCCTTGGCGGTGTTGGCCTATTTATAGTGGTGGGAAGAGTATGTCACGCGACACTTCCCCAAAAGGGGCATATGTCGCGCGACAATATGTCCAATGTCGCGCGACAAACGGCTGAAGTGATGTCTCTGACAAACTGATTTGTCAGAGAGTGGATGGTCGGGGTCAGAGGGGTTTGTCGTGCGACATAGGAGTGATTGTCGGGCGACATACCAGTGATTGCGCGCGACACACTGATATGTCGTGCGACAATCCCACTTAAAAATAGGTTTGCTGGCCAACAAACCCTTTCAGGGTAGTTTCGGGTGCTCGGGTGGGTCCCGGACTCCAAAAACAGTAGTTCTCATAGGTTGTTAGGGTTCTTGCGGGGGTCACGGATCGGGGTGTCTACAATCCCCGTCTCTTTACCTATGTTAATCTCCGTATCTCTTTCTATCTTTATTTGGCTATTTGCTTTGGTCGACTACTCGACTTTCTCAGTTGCTCTATCCTTTTTTGTGTTGTACCATATGTGCTACTTTCTATAAGTGTGATAAAAAAACAAATGGATCCTAATTAATAAAAAATAAAAATTGAGTCATATGTTTTCCTACTGTTTTGTTTGTCTTGTTAAAACTCAAGTGTAATTCCAAATTTGTTTAAATATGTATGAACCCTTTTTTTATTCTGCTTATTTATTATTATTTATTAATGCAATGTTGTTGAAACTGACGGAGGGATTGCTTTATTTGAATACATCATGTTTTATTTGTGCTTTTCCAATAGAATTATGTGTTGTAATTTCTTAGTGGAAGGAAAAATACACTATTCCCATCCTTGGACAATGGATAGGTAGATTAGGAATGGAAAAAATATCCGTGGGTTCGGGTATTCGCCGGTTTTTACCCGAACGGGTTTATTTTGGATAGTACATTTTGAGTCCGGATATGGGGCGAAGAGAGAAAAAAATAAATGGTTCTGATTCGATTTTGGGTACCTAAATATCCATCGGCGGTTCTAATATATATATATATCAGTGTTCTAAAAATCGATTTTTATCGGTGATAAATCGGAGATTTATCAAAAATCGGCGATATGCCGATCGGATTATGCATGATCAGTTCAAATTATCGGCCGTGGAAAAATCGGCAATTTATCGCCGATAAATCACGATAAATCAAATCGACAATAAATTGAACAGTTTTTTTTAACGTTCCCAAATCAAACGATAACGTTTTCAAACCTAAACCCTATTCGTTCTCTCCTCACTCGACGACTCCCACACACTCGACCTCGCCGTTCCTCTCTCTATCTCTCATTCTCACTCTTCGCCGTTCCTCTTTCTCTCTCTCATACTCGACGGTCGAACTCGCCATTTCGAATTCTCTCTATCACTCGACCTCAACCTTTAATTACCTCTCTCTATCTCTCACTAACCGTTCCTCTCTCCCAGTCGACTACTGTGCCTCTCTCTCACGCTCGACACTTGTTGCTCTGTCGTTGTAGACACCCCGATCCATGACCCCCGCAAGAACCCTAACGACCTTCGAGAACTACTGTTTTTGGAGTCCGGGACCCATCCGAGCACCCGAAACTACCCCGAAAGGGTTTGTTGGCCAACAAACCTATTTTTAAGTGGGATTGTCGCACGACATACTGGTATGTCGCGCGACAATCACTCTTATGTCGTGCGACAAACCCCTCTGCACCCGACCAACCACTTTCTGACACATCACAGTGTCAGAACCCATCACTTCAGCCGTTTGTCGCGCGACAAACAGATATGTCACGCGACAAACAGGTACAGTGAAACAAATATGTCGCGCAACAAACAGGTACAGTGAAACAAATATTTCGCGCGACAAACAGATAAAGTTGGGGAATGTCGCGCGACAAACCCTCTCGAGCACTATAAATAAGGCAACACCCCCATGGGTTCTAGACGGCAACTTCTCGCCACAATTTCTATACTAAAATTCCTTATTCTCTCTCATATTTTCTAATCTTTAAGCCTTCTCCGGAAGCATCTGCGATAACATTTATTTCCGCAAGAGTCTCGAATTTAATCTTGGCACCCGGAGTGCCACCTTCTAGAGTCAGACCGCTGGAAATATTTCTAAGAGGAAAAGCTAATATTCGCCGGAGGTCTTCTCTGCCGTATTATATTTTCTCTTTCTTATTCTTATATATATCGTCGGGAAGGTAACTAAAGTCTCTTCCAGTAATTAAATAAGATATTTGTATATTAGTTTTATTGTAGACTTGTTTAAAACTCGATTTTTCTCACGGGGCGCTGCCCCGTCCTAGTAAGTGAAGTAGCGACATAGTTGTGGTAGATTCCTAACGCGCTCGAAAAACAGGTTTTCATTAGTTATTTCCAGAAAGCAGTAGAATATCAGTAAAAGCATCCAAGTTTTCCAACATAGAATAAACATATAAGACCACTAGAGACCGAAAGGGCGGAATGGGTGCTTAACACCTTCCCAAACCGTAATATAGTTCCCGAACCCTATAGAATCCTGGTTTCGTAGACAAACGTGTAAAGAAAGGCTTATCTGTAGCCTTTTCTCTTACACAATAATTTTGTCCGTTTTCTCGTAAAACGTACTGACGACTCTGAACGAACCCTCTTGCATTTAGAAATAGGATAGAGGGACACCCGATATGAATTATCAACATATAGAAACAAATGGAACAACGGAATCCTTTCCGATGTTTCAGACTCCCAAACCAGAGGCTGAGAACCTGGGGTCGCATTTGCGGATTCTCACAGTCGTGCCTCTCGCCGTTCCTGCTCTGTTTGGACGAGTGAAGGACAAGAAGCATAAGGTATTGTGGGTTTGATATTCTTTTAGTTCATATGAGAAATTTTGTATGCATTTCGAATTTTGGGGCTAATTTTGGATAAACCTGTTATTCTGTTAATATGAGAAATTATGTCTCTCTGCTGCTCTATTTCGATTTTCGAATTTTAGTTTAAGTGCTGCTCTATTTCGAATTTTAGTTTAAGTAATTTTAGTTCAAGTAATTTTACTATTTTAGCTACTCTTCTTTGCTGTAATATGTTGCTCTCTGCTGCTCCGTTTGAATTTTTCTAAATTCGAATTCTATGTCTGTCTCTCTGCTGCTCTGTTTTGAACTTTTGATTTGTCAAGTAATTTTAATTTCAATTTGTTGCTATCTGCTGCAAATTTCGAATTCTCTGTCTATCAATATGCTGCTTTGTTTCGAATTGTCAAGTAATTTTAATCCGATTTTGTGTAGTATGAATACGACTTCTTCTTCGGCCGCATCTAATTCATCAACGGCATCGGCCACTAGCACCCGTTTGAAACCCGATTCGATTAATATTGGGTGGGACTATGCGACCGAAGTAAAACTGGGGAATAGTATCCAAGTGAAGTGTAAATTGTGTGGAAATGAGATGTCGTGTGGAAAGGAGATGTCGGGTGGGATATATCGAATCAAGCAACACATCGCCCACATCTCCAAAAATGTAAGTAAGTGTCCAAAGTCCACCAAAGAAGATCAAGAAAAGTGTGCAAAAGACTTAATGGCTTCAAAACACAAGAAGTTAGAGAAGATAAAATATGAAAATGAAGTTAGGTCGGAAGTGCAAATTAATGTTATTGACGAAGAAGATGAAGGAGAGTTGGGTTCAAGGAAAAATCCTCACTACCTTGGGCCAATTAATAGATATGCTAGTAAAATAAATTCGGATTCTTCAATGGGTGAAATGAAGAAGATGCGGCAATCGAACTTGAATAAAACACTTTTTAAAGAAAGAATACATAGTGTGCATCAAATTTTAGCAAGATAAGTATACGAGTCCGGAATTCCATTCAATGCAATTGATAATGATAGTTTCAAGAGATTTTGCGAAGCGGTCGGTCAATTTGGCCCGGGTTACCGACCTCCAAGTCAGTACATGTTGAGGGAGCCGTTATTAAAAGAAGAGGTTGAAAGAACAAAATTGTCACTCAAGAAATAAGAAGAAGAATGGAAAGTAAACGGTTGTTCAATAATGACCGATGCTTGGAGCGATCGAAAGAGGAAGAGTGTCATGAATTTATGTGTTAATTGTAAAGAAGACACTACTTTTGTTTCTTCCCAAGAAGACTCGGAGTCAGCACATACGGGTGAGTACATTTTTAATTGTGATGATAAATTTATTGATGAAATTGGGCCACAATATGTTGTTCAAGTGGTGACCAACAATGCCACAAATAATATGGCCGTGGCGGACTTGTTAAAGGCAAAGAGGCCAACAATGTTTTGGACTTCTTGTGCCACTCACACATTAAACCTCATGCTCGAAGGCATTGGTAAGCAATCGAGGTTTAAAGGATTGATTGTGAAGGCAAAGACATTAACTATCTTCATTTATGCATATAATAAGACTTTGTCACTTATGAGGAAGTTCACGAAGAAAAGGGATATTGTTAGGCCGGGGGTTACTAGATTTGCTACTGCTTTTCTCACTTTACAAAGTATAATAGAAAAAAAAAGATAAGTTGAGGCTAATGTTTACTAGTGATGAGTGGGGAAATTGTAAATGGTCTAAAAGCGCAAAAGGTGATGAGCCCAAGGATAGCACTGGAGCTGGATCATGAAGTGAAGGCTGTGCAGATCCCATCCGGGTTCCAAGTGTCCTAATCACTCGAGCTAGAGCCAAGAAGATCAAGGAGGCACTTATGATCATGGTCCAAGAGATGATGAGCAAAGCTGAAGCATGGAGGAGCATTGAAGGGGATCGAGCTCAAGAATGGAAGACATTGCTTAAAGGCCCAATTGAAGATGTTCAAAATAGCAGCCCAAGAGATTAAAAGCATGTATTAGATAAATGGGCTGGGCTAGGCTTTGTTTATTTTAAGTTTAATTTATGTTTAGTTTTGCTTGGGCCCAAATTATGTGGAAAACCCATTAATTTCGTTTTTGTTTATTTTCCTAAACCTAGTAGGTTTAATTACTCCTATTTAAAGGAGCTAACGCTATTGTTTTAAGCAGCTTGGATTAATTAAATTTGAGTGTTTTTCACCTCTTGCGTTCTAAGAACGTTTCGAACAGCTAGAATTAGGGTTCTTGTTGTTCTTTGACTTAGCAATCAATTAATCCATCGATTGATTGTTTGTCTTCGACTATACCAAGGTTCTTTCTCGTTTTCGGGATTGGGTAGAGGTTCCACCTCCATTAACTTCGCGTGATTCCAAGGTTCTTGCGTCTTCATACGTTAAAGATTGCGGATCCATCTTGCTTGGATAGAATACGATCGCAGTTCACATCAGTTGGTATCAGAGAGAATTTTCTATCCAGGTTTTATATTTTGTTTGTTTCTGTTTCCATCAATTCGTAGATTGGTTTATTCGTATCTTCTTAAAACTAGGGTTGTTAATTTCGATTGTGAAAAAAAATCGATTATGCTTTTGCTTAGTAATTTCGAACCTGTTCATGATTGATAACTAATCTTTGTATCTGTTCTTGCTAAGAAATTATCGAATATGTTCTTGCTAAATTATTGCGAATTGAACCGTAGCTGCGAATCTATTCTTACTAAGTGCTTTTCGAATCTGCTCTTGATTGTTAATATTGCGATTATTAGGGTTAGTAGAAACTTCGATAACTCCATATAAACCGTAGTTGCTGAGATTTAATTGTGATGAGTTTCGATTGCTGCGTATAAACCCTATTTGTTGAATTTCGATTGTTAGGGTTAATTAATTCTGATTGCTGCGTATAAACAGTGCTGATTTTGATTGCGAATTCCTTCAGTTGTCGATTTTAAATTGTGCATATTTTTCTGCTAAAATTTCGAATTCTGGAATTTTCGACTACACCAGATTAAAGTAGAAGTCGAGACACCCAGAAAAAAAAAGAGTACAAAAATTTTTGAAATTCGCAATTATTTCTTTTTGGATTTGGGTTATATGGGGTCCAAGGATTCTAAAAATTATATTTTCACAAGACTGAATTTTTGCTCATTTTTCTCGACTTTTTGCTTCGTATCGTGTCCATAATTCATTGGGATTCATGTTTCTTTAATTCTTGGTGAAAAACATACTTGTCCTAGCATACAATTGATCTGTTTGGATTGTGATTGGTCTGTTTGGGAACCAAGACGAATGTTCTGGCTTTTCGATTTGTTTAAAAGTTCCAAAAGGTAATTGAAAGGTATATCATTACTTTTGAGAGCTAAACACGAGCGATAAAATCAGAGTGACATATTCTGAGTGAAACACGTAAGGGAGTGCAGTGAGGAAATTTTTATTTCTTTATATTGTGCTAATCTCTGTTTTGCAGCAATATGTCAAATTTTGATCCTAAGTTGTTCTAAGAAGCCATAATGAGTACCTTACAAAATATGACAAGAGAGGAGTTAGGTGGCTTTAGAGAGCAAGTAGATGAGATTAGTGACGAACTAAAACGAATGCGGGTGAAAGTGGATAGAGTTGAGAGCACTCAAAATGAACAATCTGGCAAATCGCGTAGTGCCCAAAGAACTGGGAGAATGCAGCCTAGAGAAAGGAGGGCTGAGAATGATCCTGATAACTATTACCGAGATAGTTTTGATGACGGGGATAGTGACGTTGATTCGGTAACCGCTAACCGACGAAATGATAGGTTATTTGGTAGAGGAACCAATCGGGAGGACGACAACATGAATGGGATCAAAATAAAGATTCCATCCTTCCAAGGGAATAATGACCCCGAGGCCTATCTTGAGTGGGTCAAGAAAGTAGAGTTGGTGTTTGCTTGTCATAATTACTCCGAGTCCAAGAAGGTGAAATTGGCGGCTATTGAATTTTCAGATTATGCATTTGTTTGGTGGGATCGCTTGATGACAGAGCGAAGGCGCAGTGATGAAAGGTCCGTAGAGACATGGGAAGAGATGCATTTGTACCCGATCACTATTATCGGGAATTGTACCAAAAATTACAAGGGCTTACACAGGGGAATCGTAGTGTTAATGAGTACTACAAGGAGATGGAAGTGGCCATGATTCGGGCCAAGGTTGATGAGAATAGAGAAGCTACCATGGCGCGGTTCTTGAGCGGGTTAAATCGAGAAATTGCCAATGCGGTTGAACTACAGCCGTATGTCGAGATTGAAGATATGGTTCACACGGTAATTAAAATAGAGAGACAACTCAAGAGGAGGGGTAGTTTTAAGCCAAGCCAAAGTTTTTATTCTACTCCATAGAAACAAAGTCCGTGGAAGAAGGATGACAAAACAACCACTCCAAAACCAAAAACTGATTCAAAATCTGAAGCTCTTGGTGGAAACCAAGCTAGGGCAGCCCCTAACACCACTAATACCCCTACAACTCGAAATCGAGACATTATTTGTTAGAAGTGTCAAGGGAGAGGCCACATTGCCACTCAATGCCCGAACAAGCGAGTGATGATGCTTTTGGATAATAGGGAATACGAGACGGAAGAAGAAGGCGCTGAAGCTATGCCACAATTAGAGGAAGTCGAAGAAGAAGAGAGCGCCATCCAGGGCGAGTTATTAGTTGCAAGAAGAGCCCTTAGTGTGCAAGCAAGGGAGGATGAGGAGCAGCGCGAGAATATTTTCCACACTAGGTGCCTGGTACTAGGCAAGGTGTGTAGCTTGGTGATAGACGGAGGTAGTTGCACTAATGTGGCTAGCACGACAATGGTGGAGAAGCTAGCATTGCACACGACTACGCATCCAAAGCCTTACAAACTGTAGTGGTTGAATGATAGCGGTGAAGTGAGGGTGAACAAGCAGGTTTTAGTGTCCTTTAGCATTGGGAAATACGAGGACCAAGTGCTTTGTGATGTGGTTCCCATGCAAATTGGCCATATGCTGTTGGAAAGACCGTGGCAATATGATAGAAGAGTTAAACACGACGGCTTCACCAATAAATACTCATTTGAGATGAACATGAGAACAATCATTCTTGCACCTTTACCGCCACAACAAACCTATGCTGATCAATTGAAATTGCAAAATGAGGAAGAGCAAAGAAGAGCTGAAAAGAAAAAGAGAGTGAGTGGTGAGGAAAAGAAAGAGGATGAGGGAAAAAGAAAAGAAATTGAGAAAAAAGAAAGTAGAGTGGAAAAACCAGTGACTATTGAGAGTAAGTTTGAGAGGGGACAAAAGAATTTCTATGCGAGAGCTAGTGAAGTAAAAAGAGCGATGCTTTGTAATCAACCTCTTGTACTTGTGTACAAAGAAGCGCTTTTGAACACTAACGAACTAAATTCTTCTTTGCCTAGTGTTATTATCTCTTTGTTGCAGGATTTTTGTGACGTCTTTCCAGAGGATACGCCAAGCGGTTTACCACCTATTCGAGGAATAGAGCACTAAATTAATTTCGTACCCGGAGCATCCATTCCAAACCGCCCAGCCTATAGGAGTAATCCAGAAGAGACGAAGGAACTTCAAAGGCAAGTGACGGAGCTACTAGAGAAAGGGTATGTGAGAGAGAGTATGAACCCATGTGTGGTGACAGTTTTGCTAGTGCCGAAGAAGGATGGGACATGGAGAATGTGTGTAGACTGCCGGGCAATTAATAATATCACGGTAAAGTATCGTCATCCCATTCCACGTTTAGATGATATGCTTGATGAGTTGCATGGGTCTAGTTTATTCTCTAAAATTGATTTGAAAAGTGGATACCATCAAATTAGAATGAAAGAAGGCGATGATTGGAAAACAACTTTTAAAACAAAATATGATTTATATGAATGGTTAGTTATGCCTTTCGGTTTAACTAATGCACATAGCACTTTCATGAGATTGATGAACCATGTTTTGAGATCATTCATTGGAAAATTCGTTGTGGTTTATTTTGATGATATCCTAATTTATAGCAAGAGGCTAGATGACCATGTAATTTATTTAAAATATGTATTGGATGTCTTGCGAAAGGAGAAGCTATATGCTAACCTGAAGAAGTGCACCTTTCGCACGGATAAGCTTGTATTTCTTGGTTTTGTTGTGAGTGCACAAGGTATTCAGGTTGATGAAGAAAAGGTGAAAGCTATTCAAGAATGGCAAAGTCCTACAAGTGTTGGACAAGTGCGGAGTTTTCATTGACTTGCTAGTTTCTATCGGCGGTTCGTGAAGGATTTCAGCACAATTGCGGCACCATTGACTGAGGTGATCAAAAAGAACGTTGGGTTCAAGTGGGGAGAGGAACAAGAAAAAGCATTCCAATTACTAAAAAGCAAGCTAAGTAACGCCCCCTTGTTATCTTTACCTAACTTTTCAAAGACCTTTGAAATTGAATGCGATGCTTCAGGAAATGGAATTAGTGTTGTTCTTATGCAGGAAGTGAAACCAATAGCATACTTTAGTGAGAAGCTAGGTGGGGCAACCTTAAATTACCTTACATACGACAAAGAGCTTTATGCATTGGTGAAAGCGTTGGATACATGGCAGCACTATTTGTGGCCGAAGAAGTTCGTGATTCACACAGATCATGAATCGTTGAAGCACTTGAAGGGACAACAAAGATTGAACAAGCGCCATGCCAAATGGGTAGAGTTCATAGAGACTTTTTCGTATGTGATCAAGTACAAACAAGATAAGAAAAATGTTGTAGCAGATGCTTTATCGCGCAGGTATGCTTTAATTGCTACTTTAGATGCTAAATTGCTTGGATTTAAATACATCAAGGAATTGTATTGTGATGATGCTAATTTTAGAGATATCTTTAATGCATGTGAGAAAGTGGCGTTTGATAAGTACTTTAGGCATGATGGGTTCTTAATGCGTGAAAACAAACTTTGTGTGCCTAAATGTTCATTGCATGAGTTGCTTGTGAAAGAGGCTCATGGTGGGAGTCTAATGGGGCACTTTGGTATAACTAAGACCTTAGGAGTATTGCAAGAACACATCTTTTGGCCTCACATGAAAATAGATGTTGAAAGAATCTGTGAGAGATGTGTTACTTGTAAGAAAGCAAAGTCTAAGTTAAACCCCCATTATAGACACCCCGATCCGTGACCTCCGCAAGAACCCTAACGACCTTCGAAAAGTACTGTTTTTGGAGTCCAGGACCCACCCGAACACTTGAGAGTGCCCCGAAGGGGTTTGTTGGCCAAACAAACCTATTTTTAAGAGGAATTGTCGCACGACAAATGGGTATGTCGCGCGACAATCCCCCTTGTGTCCCGCGACAAACCCTCCTGACACCAGACCATCCACTCTCTGACACATCAATCTGTCAGAAATATCACTTGGGGAAATGTCGCACGACAATCCTTCCCCCGCACTATAAATAGGCCAACACCCCAAGGGTTCAAAGATAGCAACTTGGAATTGAAGAATTATTGGCTGATATCTGATTTTCTAGTCCTTAGTCAAGCATTCTCGATTATCGTTTTATTTCTGAAGAAACGTCGAATTTATTCTCGACACTCGACGTGTCCCGTCTCTGGAATCGAATTCTCCGAAATATCTAAAGAAGGAGAAGCTTATTATCGCCGGAGATCTTTCTGCCGTATTATATTTTCTTTCTTATTATTATTCTCGTCGGGAAGGTAAAGAAAGTCTCTTATAGTATTTAACATTAGATATCTGTGTACTCGTTTTACTTCTATTGCTCTGTCCATATTTTATTTGAATAAACTTATTGCCAAGTTACAAATAGTCTACTGTTTCCAAAATAAAAGACCCTGATAAAATTATTTGCAAAACCAGAAGAGTAAGTATATTATCGTCCGGATAAAATTCTATTTTCAAAACTCAGACCGGTAAAACTTACTTAGGAATGAAAAACCCGGTATATCCTATCTTTTTCATAGACTGTGATATGCTTGGTAGAACTCTCTTCAAGAGTTATAATTCCATATTAAATTAGTCCCGATACAAGATCCGAACTTTTCCAAAGAAGTTAAAACCCGAGAAAACCGTCATTATCTAAGAAGTAAAACGGAAAACTCTTTCTAAAGTAAAACAACCTTTTGTCACTTATATATACGTCTTTCAAAATAAAACATTGGATCTCGGAACACAAAGGTTTTTATCCCTTTCCCGTTTTTCCCAGAAATTAGGGTTTTCACTCGGAAAGTAGTAGACTGTCAGTAAAAGCATCCAAGTTTTTCAACATGAAATAAACATATAAGACCACTAGAGACCGAAAGGGCGGAATGAGTGCTTAACACCTTCCCAAACCGTAATATAGTTTTCGAACCCTATAGAATTCTGGTTTCGTAGACAAACGTGTAAAAAAAAAGGCTTATCTGTAGCATTTTCTCTTACACAACTGTTTTGTTCGTTTTCTCGTAAAACATACTGGCGACTTTGAACGAACCCTCTCGCATCTAGAAATAGAACATAGGGATACTTGATATGAATTATCAACACATAGAAGCAAATGGAACGACGAAATCCGTTCCGACGTTTCAGACGCCCAAGAACGGGATCGAGACCCGGGGGTCACATTTGCGGATTCTCACACCCATGGTCTATATACTCCATTGCCCATTCCTAGTGCCCCTTGGGTTGACATTTCTATGGATTTTGTATTGGGTTTGCATAGGACTAAACATGAGAATGATTCTATTTTCGTGGTGGTTGATAGATTTTATAAAATGGCTCATTTTATTGCTTTTAATAAAACTGATGATGCACCACGAATTGCTAATTTATTCTTCAAAGAAATTGTGCGATTACATGGCATGCCTAGAACCATTGTTTCTGATAGAGATGCAAAGTTTTTGAGCTACTTTTAAAAGACTTTGTGGGGAAAGTTGGGTACTAAATTGTTGTTTTCTACTACATGTCATTCTCAAACTGATGGTCAAACAGAAGTAGTAAATAGAACTTTATCCACTTTGTTGCGTGCCATAATTAAGAAAAACTTGAAAGAGTGAGAATAATGTTTGCCTCATGTTGAGTTTGCACATAATCGATCTGTTCATTCTGCATCTAAATTTTCTCCTTTTGAGATTGTGTATGGTTTTAATCCTTTAGTTCCTTTGGATTTATTGCCATTACCTGTTGAGCATGCTAACCTACATGGCAGGAAGAAAGCTGAGTTTGTTAGACAGATTCATGAGAAGGCGAGGCAAAACATTGAAAGAAGAACTGAGCAGTATGTGCAGCAAGCAAACAAAGGAAGGAAAAAAGTGGTCTTTGAACTAGGAGATTGGGTTTGGCTGCACTTGAGAAAGGAACGCTTTCCAGGTCAAAGGCGTTCTAAGTTGCTATCGAGAGGAGATGGACCATTTCAAGTTATGCAAAGGATCAATGACAATGCATACAAACTTGATCTTCCAAGTGAATATAATGTGAGTGCTACATTTAATGTTGCTGATCTAAGTTCTTTTAGTGCAGGTGACGAATTGAGGACAATTCTTTTTTAAGAGGAGGCGAATGATGAGCCCAAGGATAGCACTGGAGCTGGATCATGGAGTGAAGGCTGTGCAGATCCCATCCGGGCTCCAAGTGGCCCAATCACTCGAGCTAGAGCCAAGAAGATCAAGGAGGCACTTATGACCATGGTCCAAGAGATGATGAGCAAAGCTGAAGCACGGAGGAGCATTGAAGGGGATCGGGCTCAAGAATGGAAGGCATTGCTTAAAGGCCCAATTGAAGATGTTCAAAATAGCAGTCCAATAGATTAAAAGCATGTATTAGATAAATGGGCTGGGCTAGACTTTGTTTATTTTAAGTTTAATTTACGTTTAGTTTTGCTTGGGCCCAAATTATGTGAAAAACCCATTAATTTCGTTTTTGTTTATTTTCCTAAACCTAGTAGGTTTAATTACTCCTATTTAAAGGAGCTAACGCTATTGTTTTAAGCAGCTTGGATTAATTAAATTTGAGTGTTTTTCACCTTTTGCGTTTTAAGAACGTCTCGAACAGCTAGAATTAGGGTTCTTGTTGTTCTTCGACTTAGCAATCAATTAATCCATCGATTGATTGTTTGTTTTCGACTATACCAATGTTCTTTCTCATTTTTGGGATTGGGTTGAGGTTCCACCTCCATTAACTTCGCTTGATTCCAAGGTTTTTGCGTCTTCATGCGTTAAGGGTTGCGGATCCATCTTGCTTAGATAGAATACGATCGCAGTTCACATCAAAAGGGAAAGTTGCGAGTGCCACCATCTTAAGTATGACTTTTTGGAATGGTGTGTCTTTGTGCTTGAAAGTGTTTGCTCCTTTAGTAAAAGTACTTCGTATTGCGGATGGAGATAAAAAGCCGTCAATGGGGTTTTTATATGGTGAGTTACAAAAAGCAAAAAATGATATCAAAGAGGCATTTACGAATGTGGAGACTCATTATCGCCCAATCCTAGAAATTATTGGTGCAAAATTCGAAGGTCGGCCTGATAGTCCATTGCATTTGGCGGACTATATATTGAATCCATACTACTTTTACAAGGATGCCAACATACACAATGGTCAAGTCGTCGTGGATGGTTTTTTAACTTGTGTTGAAACTTTCTTTAAAGACGATATTGAAAAACAAAGCATTATTAGCAATGTGAGATGTGAAAATATTTAAGAAAAGAAGGTACGTTTGGGAAACAATTGGCCGCATCCGGGTGCACCAAGAATGATGATAACTTTGATCCGGGTATATTTCTTCACTTTGCATGCACTTTATTTAATATTTTAATTTTATTATTATATATATTTAAGTTTCTTTAATGAATAGTTGGATGGTGGAGTATCTATGGCAATGGAGTTCCTAACTTGCAATCGATAACTTTGGAGATCCTCTCGTTGACCACTAGTTTATCCGGGTGTGAAAGAAATTTGAGTACTTTTGAAGGCGTGAGTGGCTTTGGGATTTTAGTTAGTATTAAACTATTTTAGTATTTTAGTATAATTTTCTTCCTTTAAAAAATTTAAATTTTATATTTCATATTTTATTTTTTTATGTAGATACATACTAAAAAGAGGAATATATTAGATTCAACACGGTTGAATAATCTTGCCCATGTTCAATTTAATTCTAAGCTTCTCAACAAAAAGAAAAGGGCAAAGGAAAAAGACATTGATGTTTTATTGGCAAGTGATGCTAGTAAAGCGCAATCATGGATTGTTGAAGGTGGAGAAGATGAAGAATATTCGGGACTAACTTGGGAACAAGTTGGAGAAGCAAGTGGAGCGAATGATGTCCTACAAATGAGAAGAAGTTCTAGAAATGTGGCAAATGCCGAAGTACTTATACTTATCCCTGTTGTACGAGAACTTCATGAAGACGACTTTGCATCGGAAGAAGAGTCGGAAGATGACGGGAATAAAGAATATGAATTTGAGTCCGATGGAAAGAGGGTCAATGAAGGATATGGAGAAGAAGAATATGAGCTTTAGTTGATTGCCTACTATTTTATATTTTTATTACTTTGAGTTTTGAATCTTTTGGCTTTTGACATGCTTATGTTTTACTACTTAGTACTCTTTACTCTATGTTTCTACTTTTGAGATTGCATAATATTGCATGTACTATGTTTCTACATGCTTGGTACTTTGTTTCTATTAAAACTTTAATGTATTTCTTGCTACTATTATGTTTTATTCAGCATATTGTTTATAATATATTATTTATATAGTGAACAGTGCTATCCGATTTTTTTCGATTTATCCCCGATAAAATAAAAAATCTCCACTCCCCACTTTGCCGATCGATTTCCTATTGACGATTTTTAGAACATTGATATATAATATTATTTTTAATGTATATATATATATATTATATATATAGACTTTTAAACATGGGGTTTATAATCCTATAGCTTTCCTAAATCCTAATTCGTCTCCCACTCTCCCGTCTCGGCGTCTCCCACTCCCATTCTCCGTCTCTGATCTCCGATCTTCGTCTCCCCTTTAGCAGTCTAGCTCACTCCCTCCCGTCATCTTCTGGCGGTCCGGCCCCCTCCCTCTCGTCAAGTGAGTAACTCTCTCCTTCTCTCTCTTTCTCGAATTCGAGCTCATAATCTTTCTCATAAAGCGTCGATCTTCAATCTCTTCTTATCTCTCTCACCAGTTGCCCTAATTTTTGGTACTTCCTTGATCTATTGTGATTTAATTTTTTTTTTTAACTTGTTCTGTATATATCTGTGCCTCTGTGGAAGTGAACGATGACTCGCGAAGTAACTTTTTTAAACTTGTTCTGTATATATCTGTGGGGAAGTAACTTTTTTAATCTATTGTGAGAAGAATAAGAAGCAACAAATACAATAGTTCGTATATATCTGTGGAAGTGACGATGACTCACGATGACCTCAAACTCGTGTGTATATATCTGTGCTTGCTGATCTGTGTGTATATATCTGTGCTTGTTGATCTGTGTGTTTATATCTGTGTATATATCGTGTGTATATAAGAAGCAACAATAGTTGGTGTGTATATGCCCGTGTATCTCCGTCCTCTGAGAATTATATTAGATCTAATTCTCATCATTGCTTCACATATATATTACTAGGGGTAACCCATGCCTACAGCACTAAAATGTAATTCGTCTTAAGGCAGTAAAGTGTAATTTGTGTAATTAAATTGAGATGAATCCTACTTAACATTAAATTTGGGTAATTAAATCGGGATGAATCCTACTAAAGTGTAATGTGAATTCTAAAAATTTATCTCTTAAGATCATAATTTTACATTCAAAAACATCCATAAGCAACTCGGACATTCTGCGTAGGACAAAATCTCATAACACCAACAATCTATAAGCTTAAGCTCAACCAATTTATACAATTAAAAGCACAATTAGCCAAAAAGATCTTTTTACTTGTAGATTCACTGCGGGACACTATACAAAAACTATTGTTTCCCTTGTGACAAAAAAATAAAGTTTGTTCCAAATAAACAAAGAAGCAATAAAATTACTGGGAATTTAAAATTCAATGCTTAAAACACATAAAAGGGGTGAAAATCCACCTATTATCTTTTGTTATGCACTTATGTTCAATTTCACAATAAAGACTCAAATTCTCAAAGTTCACTTTCTATAGCTTTCTAAATAAGTGAAACTTGTAGAACTTTGCATAACTTCCGCGTGAAATGTAGAAGTACCAACATTAACTCAGTTCCGAATTAGCCATGAATATAGTCAAAAGTTAGTAATTTAAACTATAGTTATCAATCAAAGTTAAACCAAGTTATACAATTAAAAAATGATGTTGATATAAATCATAGTTCTTATTATCTATTATCCCTTAAACAAAGTTAAACCTCCCTTGCCTTGAGGTCAAGGGTTTGACTCATGGGGTGGGAGGGGGGGTTTCTTTATTTGTAGGATTAAGGGAGAGACTAAGACCTCCCTTAATTTTATATAAAAAAAAAGTTAAACCAAGTTATACAAAGCAAAATTGGAGAAAAAAAAATCACAAATAACGAAAATGAGTTGGTGTTTCATTTCCAAAACTTGGAAATAATAATATGTAACGTGGCAATAACCTATGAGGAAGAAAAACGTAATTCCTCCGTCTCAAACTAAAAGTCCTATTTTATGTCGTATTAGGAAGGTCTCAAAATAAAATGTACTCCCTCTATCTCACACATTGTAAGAACACTTATTTTAACGTAACCCATGGTTAATTAAGAATAAAATTTATTTTTTTATCATGGGATTTGTAGAATAATTATGTGCAAAATATGCCTAACTTTTGTGAAGAAATACGTAATTTTGTGATATTAATTTGAGACCTTCATAAAAGAGAGTACAAAATTTAATTTTAACTCGGAAGGAATTTTACCAAATCATCCATCGAAGAGCAGAGAAACACATCAAACAAAAGTGGATATGATATTAGCCTTTGAAAGAAAATAAAAAACAGAGAGCACAATAGGTAAACCCACAACCAGAGTGCAGTAGATTTCTAGGGAAAGTGCCAAAAAAATTAGACAATGTGAAAATCTACAATTAAATGAACAAAAATTTTTTGGCGAGTGTAAAAATTTGTGTGAGAAACATCTATTAGTGGTGGCGGCTCACAATGAAGATGTTGGTCAAAGCGTTGAAGAAGGTTCGGTGGATAACTTAGATCCAGAGGGGCTGGAGAATGGAGATATAGAAAAGATAAGCATAATAATTAGAATCCAAGAACTCAAATTTTGAAAACCCTAAATCAAAGTGATTGAAGAGCAGAAGGGGAAGAAGTTACACAGAGCGAGGACGTACCAGAGAATCTGATCGTCGCCGTGCTACGGTGGTGCCAATCGGTGGAGTGTGTGTGAGCAAAATCTTGTTGAATCAGAGCAAGAGAGTAGTGTGAGCGAAACAGAGAATGAGAGTTTTGTTATAACACAAAGAAATGAAGGGCCACCAATATCCCAAAATTTGGACGGTGGAGATCGCTTAAAGGTTTGGGCGGGATATTTTATTGGGTTCAAAAACCACTCTACTTTGTTATTATAGGTATATTATATAATTATATACATGAAGGAAATTTGGTAGAAAAGTAAATGAATATACAAAAGTGATGTCTCTTTATTTTAATTAATTATAGATCTAGCTAGCTAGAGCTATATTTCTTTTTTGATAAAAAAAAGAAAAGAAAAGAAGAACTATGTTTTTGTATTGTTTCTGTCTTGATGTAAATAAAGTGGGTTTTTTTTTTTAAAAAAAAATTAATTTTCGTGGGTACCCGGACTTGAACCGGCCGGTTCCGGGAACTACCCGAACTGATTTTAATGGTTATGGGGCTGGTTTTGGGGCTAGTTGCCTAGTTCTGGTCCACGGTTCCAGGGATGGGTAATGACTACCCAACCTTGAACCGCCCCGTTGCCATCCCTAGGCAGGAGATAAATGAATGTAAAAGATTGTGTGTGTACAAGAAAAAAGGGATAAATAAACAAACAAGGATAAGAAGCTTTAGGAAAAGTGGAAAACACCTATATCACCGTCTGTAATTTTGGTGAAAGTTAGAGACAGTCTAGACCTTACGTTTTGAAAGATTGATACATGTTACCTTTACTAGGGTTGGTTCAATTCAGTTCTTGAATGTCCTTTTCTTTTTTTATCCTTAAAAAAAATGTAAGATGTTTGTTTGCTAAATATTATATATTAGATGCACTTAAAAGTATAAAAAACTTATTTCAGTTCATACTTGTAAACTTTACTGCTCAAATTATTAATTTTGGAACTAGAACTAATATATCACAAAAGTAAGTAAATAAATAAATATTGGACCAATCCAATCCACAATCACCATTAGATTCAATTGTCTAGGGTAAATTGTTCTTATTTAAACCCTTAGTATAACAAAAAAAAATGGTAGGTAATTGGTTAAACTAATTCTTTTGGAAGAATCTTCTTTAGTTTACGGGCATATTAAAAATTAAGTATATGTTTAAGTACTCTTTTATAATTATGAAAAAAATATTTTGTGGACAAGAATCCTAATATATTTCAAATTGGAGATGGTGAGCAAACCAGCTGTAAGTCTTTCAGAGACTTACAGTTTGTGATGCTAGCACTGCTCTAAGCTTTATTATTGAAACTCCTATAGTCTAGCAGGCTAGCACTAGCAGTTCTTGTTCTTCTTGAAAAGCTATGCCAGTTCATCTACCACACAATCCATCTCCTCTCCTTTCGTTCTTATGTTCTCACACAATCTTGATTTTGTTCTTATGTTCCCATAGTTGGATATTGTAAGACATAGGTACCAAAATTAAAAATATTGGAATATATAATACTTCAATTATATATTGTGCAAATTAGTTTCATTTACTCAAGAATTTTTTGTTTTTGTTTCCGCCCTTCTAATATTGTAAGACATGGTTCTTAACGGTTCTTCATTAAATAACTGGTTTCTAAACGGTTCTTTTACAATACTGGTTCTTAATCATTATTCGGTTAATTTTCTAATTTCGGTTAATTATCTAATCTCTGTTTTTCTCTTGCTAACAATTAACCAAAAAACAGGAGGAACCGAACCGTTAGAATCAGTTCGGTTCTTAAAACGGTTCTACACTAAAACATAGTTAAAACCGAACCGTTATGAGATAAACGGTTCTTCAAAAAATATCAAGGAACCGAACCGCTCCCAACCCTAGTCATGTATCGATTTTCATTGATTTTTATTTGTATGTTTTATGTGGATCTATAAAGCTGAGCTAGTTTTTGCTATTTTTAAACTGAGGATGATAAGTTGGACGAATTCGTCTTATGCTTCATGAATATCTAGTTATCGGCTTTGGTATTTATGAATAGCAGCTTATGATTTTCTGATTTGAAGGATTTTAACGATCTATGTGGTGATTTTGTTGAAAAATATGTACACAAACGTATTCCTCTTAGATTGTTATTGATGTTTTTTGTACAATGAATATTATTTATTATAGATCTATCAGGTAGACGCAATTAATCGTCTATATATGCTCGCGATCTGTTTATATCTATGTTACTGTGTTATTCGATGCTAGATGATTACTATTTTTTTAAGATTTAGAGATTTGATTTACGCCCTTGTATTATTTTGGAACCAAAATATATTATTCTAAGTAATTTGTTTATGATATAATATTGGACCGGTTAACTTTTATTTGACTTTGTTGTTTTTAGTTTTATACAAAAAAAGTCAACTTTACTTTCACACTTCCTAAAATTCTCTTCACTTTACTTTCTCTCTCGTAAAACTTTTAAAATACAATAACTTTAAATAAAAAAATCAGAATTAGATAAAAAAAATATATTTGAAACATACTCATCGAGATTTATAAAATAAGATTCATTGTGAGTTTGTGACTATTTTTTGAGTTTTTTTTCAGGAGTTTTTTTGAATTAGTTGAAAAAAACTCCAACAAAAACCAAATTCACTTTCCAACCTACTTTCATACTTCTCAAAAATTCAATCAAACAGGCCTAAAACTTTTCAATTGACCATGGGTTAAAAAAACTAAATTAAAATTACTTAAAGCATCTCCAATAAGCTTTTCAAGAACACTCTTCAAATTTGAGTTTTGATGATTTATGTGACATTTTGAATAGTTCGTTTTTTAAAAACTTGACTCTTCAAATCTTAATATAATATTAATTTATTAAAATAGGTGTTTATGTTTTTGTAGAGTGTTAATTCTCTCTCGTCAAAATTTGTAAATTGCTATGGGAGTTTTGAAGATTGTATTGAAACCTAAAAATTTAATATCACTATTCAAATACTTTTTTTGGCATAAGATTTAAAGAATTTATTGAAAATGCTCTTATTTTACATATATATATATATTGTACCACTTTGGACCTTACTTCTTGTGGGCCGGTAGCACATGATGATAATTTTATTAAACCCAATCACAATTAAGGTCAGCCCTAAAAGAACTATTGAAAAGTTTGTCAAGTAACTCAAAAAAGGAAGGGGAATTATAAAATAAGAAATGCGACTTTTATATAATTTATATCAATTTATATAAAAAGAATGGAAATAGGTCTTTTTCTTTTTCAAATTCAAATTAGCTAATTCTTTTGGCTAGGGATTCATTGGAACAAAAAAAGGCCCGGCTAGGATTTATTTTTCTTTAGATTTGTGTATTGGATCTTTTACAAATCTCATCTGAAACCTACTCTCATCCTTTGTTCCGACTTCCTTCAAATCCTTCTCAGTTCAACGATCAAGTCTAAATTCCAACAATGAACGTAAGTCCACGATCATTGTTCTTCTTCTTCTCTCTACATATGTTTGAATTTTGTTTTGTGTAAGAATCATTTGGTGATACTTTGTTCTTTTTAACTTTCACAGTTGGTTGATTCAACTCCAGCTAATAACAGCTTAAGGATCTCCGAAGCTTCATCTGAAAGAACGCTGTATGTTTTCTCTCTTTGTATAGATTTTTTTTTAATTGTTACTTGTGTATACATGTTATGCATACACAACTAGGTTTGAAGAAAGTATGTTTAATTGAAGTGATCTGATTCAATCTCTGACCTAATGACTCTTCAAAGTGGAATAGATGAAAACCCTAGGTTCCGGGGCCTACAGAGCTTAACATCGAGTGTAGTTGAATTTTACCGACGATTAGGGCTTTTTGGGGTTTTTTGTGTATATAATAGAGGGACATATGAGTGTATATTGTATACATATATATATTGGTTAGAATGTGATTTACATATCAAATTCATTCTTGTCAAAAACTATTATACATTTATACCCAATGAGTAATTGCCAAATTGATATGTTACTGTTTCATATCAGATGAATGTGTCCATGTAGGATGACTCAGTTATATTTAGGTTGGTTTTTTATACAGGTACCCATATGTGACGGGCACATCTGTGCTTGGCATCAAATACAAGGATGGTATTCTTATGGCTGCCGACATGGGAGGTTAGATGCTGAACTCATATATGCCAAAATTGTCATGTTCTTTATGTTATCTATGTTGACTTAAAGGACTTCTTGTATAGTTCATTCCTTATTATCAACATTCAACAAGTCTGAATGATTGTGTCAACAAAATATTGTTGATTTCCGCTACAGTTATAGTTGCATAACACATAAAAGTATGTTATGAATATCTGAGCATTGACCTTGGAGCCCAAGGTTTTTTGGAAATTTCAAGAAAGGTAGTGGCTGTAGGCGAAACTTGTAGACATAAATTTCGTTTTCCTATGTTCCATGGTGGTAACACAATTGGTTTTGGGTAGGGCCAAAGCTAGGATTTTCATAGATTGCTTGAACTATATAGCATACATTAGATTTTTTGGCAAACTAATAATGATGAAATTTTGCATTTTGTTTAAGAAGCTTTTAGGTGATGCTAGATTTAAAACACGAAAGCACCACTTTTTGTTGATAAGTATGTCTCTGTTGGGCTCTCTCTCTATGCACCTTGCACATTCAAGACTCAGGCAACTTTAAACTTATTGTTGCAGGTCTGGGTTTGGCTTCAGAACACGGACCTGAAAATTTTGGTCATTAACATGCTGGGAAGTGAGTATAACTGAAAGAGAAACATAGTAATTTAAATGTTTTAGACATATTATCTACTTAATCCTCAAGTGTTACTGTTTTTTCTCTCAACTTCAGAATCAGTTAGAAGACTTGGGGTTAAAAAAAGTACTCGTTCAACTGTGCTAGTTTAAAAAATTTTAGATCAGTCTGAGGGAGGGTTCAATTATTAAAATTTAGAAATTAGATATGTGATGTGCAAATTATTAGGGTTTTGACTATTTGTTCTTTTCCTTATGGGAAACTAAAATGTGTAATGTTATCATTATTTCCACCCTTTGTTATCCACACTTCATGTAATTCACTTTCCATTTACAGGGTCATATGGTTCTACCCTGCGTTACAAGAGTGTGGAGCGAATGAAGCCAGTTGGGAAGCACTCTCTTATTGGTGCAAGTGGAGAAATTAGCGATTTCCAAGAGATTATGCGTTCACTTGACAACCTTATGTAAGTATTGGTTCTTCTAAGCTGTACTTTGCAAGTAAAAACTTTTGGTTAACCATCATGTATTTGTCCCAATTTATTGGAGAAATATTGTACTTTTGGGTTGCTGCTACTTCTAATTTGCTTAACTGATGTAGCTTGTACGACAATATGTGGGATGATGGAAATTCCTTGGGCCCTAAAGAGGTCCATAACTATTTAACTCGTATGATGTACAACCGTCGCAACAAATTCGACCCTTTGTGGAATTCACTTGTACTTGGTGGAGTGAAAAATGGACAGAAGTATCTTGGAACGGTATTCATTTGTTCGTCATATTATGATGCCGAATGCTTAGCCACTTGTGTTTTGGCCATGAACATTGTAATCTTGTTCAGGTTAGTATGATTGGTGTACATTATGAGGACAATCATGTTGCCACTGGATTTGGAAATCACCTTGCGCGGCCAATTTTCCGTGATGAATGGCACGAGAACATGAGTTTCGAGGATGGTGTTAAGTTATTAGAGAAATGCATGCGTGTTCTTCTATATCGGGATAGGTCTGCCATCAACAAGCTTCAGGTATGCATGTGCCTCTCGTCTTAGTTAGTTGTAGTAGGATGTCTGATGGAGTCTATTTTACTCTTTAATATGCAACAATTTTTACAATTATTTTATTGACAGAATCATGGATTTCGTTTTAAATCAGAAAAGCTCGTTTGACAAAAATATAAAAAGTACTGGTTTAGAGTCTGGATAATTTATAAAAATGCAACTTTTTTTTAAGCGGTCATGTTAACGTGTGCCCTAAGGACACATGTTACACACCTATAAATAGAAAAAATTAAATTATAACATGCATTAAATTGGACACAAATACTCATGCAAAGTGTTGTTCTTTCCATTCATAGTATGGTTAATGTTGAGATTTGTATATTTTATTTATAGTATGTGTATATTTTATTTATATTTAGAAAATCCTTATTAGAAGGAAATTCCTTAATATACGAGGTCTCTCTCTTGTATATATATATTTTGTACCTTTCTACTCAATGATATAACATAATTCTCACATTCTCACATGGTATAAGAGGATTCAATCCTCATATAGTAACCAAACCCTAGCCACCTCACATAGTAACCAAACCCTAGCCGCTGTGTTTCTATTCCAGCGTGTAAACCCTAGCTGCTGTGTTTCTATCCCAGCGTGTAAACCCTAGCCGTTATGTTTCTATCCGAGCGTGTAAACTCTAGCCGTCGCGCATCAAAAAAAAAATTACTGTTCACCCGAGCGCTGTTCATGGCGCTATTGTTCACCCGAGTTACTGTTCACGTGTTACTGTTCACGTTTTCAAATCCACTTTTTCTAGATTGTCTCTCTAAGATCTGTGTTCTAGCATATTTCTAATCTATTCCCAGCATTAGTTTGGTGGTATTTTCTAAAACTGAGGATGGCATCCGGAGGAGTAACTGGAGTAGGAGATGAGGCCGGTGGATCCGGTGATCGGGAGATGGGCTTGGATATAGTCTCAGTAGTAGGCTCGGTGGTGGGGTTCTCAACAGATATAGATTGAGGTCGGTGACGGTAGGTAAGTAGAGGAGGTGGCGAGGTTGCAGCAGGAGCCACAGGATCACGAAAGCACACAACTTGCGGAATAGGATTAGCGTTTGATATGAGGGACTCACTAATATCAATAGGACACGCAGCACTCTCTGAAAATTCTTTCAGGGGAGATAACGACGAGCTACGTGAAATCGAATGATCAACTAGCTGATATCTTTACAAAGTCTCTTGGTGGCCCTCGAGTCAATTACATTTGTAACAAGCTTGGAATCTACAACTTGTACGCTCCAGCTTGAGGGGGAGTGTTGAGATTTATATATTTTATTTATAGCATGTGTATATTTAGGATATATTTAGAGAATCCTTATTAGAAGGAAACTCCTTAATATATTAGGTCTCTCTCTTGTATATATATAATTTGTACCTTTCTACTCAATGATATAACATAATTCTCACATTCTCACAGTTAACATGTGCCCTTGGGGCCAGTGGCGTAGCCAGAAATTTTCAGCCGGGGGTGCGCAAATTTTTTTTTTTTACATATATGAACAAACACAAACTCTAAGGCCTCGTTTGATTCGGGTATTAAAAAGTGGGATGGGATTATTAATACCACTTTTTTTATAATACCCTGTTTGATTCGCATAAATGTGCTGGGATTACTAATACCGGTACTAACTTAATACCACTTTTTGTGCTATAATTTAATACCAGGGGGGAGGTGGTAATGTTTATCCAGGATTAAGAAAAATGAACCATATATTTTCAAAAATGACATTACTACTATAATATTTTCAAAAATGCCACTACCACTACTACTAATAAATTATTATTATTATTTTAATTTATTTAAAAAAATTATTCATTTAAAAAAAATTAAATTTTTCTTTTAAAAAATATTTTTATTTTGTTAGTCCAAAATATAATCCCGTATACGAGTTATATAACAAAACATGGTATTAACATCAGCAAGAGATATCCCAGTATTAATACTGCGTGAATCAAACAAGGTATTGGTATTAAATTAATACCAGGATTAATAGTCCAGTACTATTAATACCGGTATTATTAATCCCACTGATCCTAATACCTGAATCAAACGAGGCCTAAATTTCTTGTCAACATAAGAATAAGAATAACCCTAAATTGAAACCTTTTCCGTTTCGTGTGAGTGGCCCACGGTGCTTTGGACAGCCGGACGAGGTCACCAGTCAAGGAAAGCCGAGAGGAGATTGATGGCTCAGTGCAGTGGAGACGTGGAGTGAAATGGAAAAAAGTTTGATACTTTGAGCACTTGCAAAAATAAGAGAACAGAGGAGAAGAGAATGGAAAAAGAAAGGGGGAGAGACTCGGATCTCCCTCTTCACTTAAGTGTATTTCAATTCTCCAAATAGCCCTCCACTTTTATTTCTTCAAATTATATACTCTCAACTATAAATTTATACATATAAATCCTTATATTATTTTTAAAAAAAAATTATATTTATTTTATTTTATTTTATTTTTTAAAAATTATCGAAATCGTCGGGAGTGCACCCGCACCCCCTCGCCACAGTGTGGCAACGCCACTGCTTGGGGCACATGCTATCATTTTCCTTTTTCAAAAATATTTTGTTTATTGAACTTAGGTTAAATACTATTTTTCCGGTAAGTCTTTTAGTCGCAGGTTATAAGCCAAGCCATCAGTCATCTCACTTAAACTTAAGTGAATTGTTAGTGGTGACTGTACGTGTCATTGAAACACACATAATTTAATTTTCCGTTTTTTTTTCCATGATAAAGTTATCAAACACTTCTTGTAGTCCTAGTTGAAAAGTTTTTCTAGAAGGCATCTGCTCGATGTTTCTGCACTTTTGTTAATATGTACCTATAGTGATGTTACTAACTTTAAAAATTTCCCAGGACTTTTGAATATTATGCGAGTTTTAAGTATGAAGTACAGAGAAATTTTTCAGTTCTTTCTTTACCCATTTTATCTTGCATTTTCTTCTCTCTTTTTTCTTGCTCACTTCCTGTCTTATCCATTTTCTTTCTTTTTTGGGGGTATACTCAATTCTATAATGTATATTGTATATGGAGGTATACAAAATTATATAATTTTTTGGGAAATTTAGGATAATGGTTGCACCTCTCCCATCCTTGCATTACCGAACAGTACGTGGAAAGTTAATGCCTCCTTTCCATTCCATGTCCTTCTGACAACTTTATGGAAATATTACTACCCCTCTCCTTAGGATGGTAAAAGGTTGATCTTTCTTTCTTGATTACAATGAGTGGACCAGCAGTCTCCACTGGAAGGGAAGGAAAAAAGGTAAAGAAATTACTATTGTGGAAAATTCTGAACACCCCACCCCAGCTGCAAAAGACAATACACACTGCACAAGTGCACAGCCTATTGGCCACAACCTAATAAACCCTATCAAATTCAGGTTTTAAAAATAGTTGGCGTAGATCTATGAATATAAGCTTTGGATGTACAAGTGACAAATTGGTGCGCAACTTTTCTGAATGGGGTCATTTATCTTAATCGTGTATACTTCACTTCAGTACTTCACATCATAGTCAAATTTAAGATTAGTGTATCCCATTTTTGCTAGTTTTAATTTTCTACTGTAGGACTAGACTTTACTGTTCTAGGTTTTCTTTACTAATGATGGCCACTAATTTTGTTGCGGTACTTGCATTTACATAGACCATGCTTTAGGGACTTCTGAACGAGTTGAAAGTAGTTAATTTGAAGGCTTTGTTTCATCCTAATGTTGTTAGAACTAGTTTCCCTAGGTCTTATAATGTGAAAATATATTAACCCCATATTATGTACTACTAGCCAGCGTGGCACACTCGTTATATGTGCTACAATACACCAGGTAATGTTTGCAATAGTAGGTAGTGCCAGTGCTAAATCCATTAGAATGAAACATAATTGAGTTTGTTGTAGTGTTTTTACCCATCATCTAAGAGGTCATGTGTTCCATTCTTTATTCTTTCAAATAAATGATATTAAGGCAATTCAATTTGTTTGAGGTGTAGACCAAAATCTTTTCCTTCTGGGTTTTCATTTGAGATTTTTTTTGGAATTATAGGTGTAGGCTAGAACCTTTTCAACTCATTTTAAACGATGCTGTGCCCAAATCTCGTCATAATAGAGTGAAATATTGTCAATTTGTGAAATTTTGGTGTGTCCAAATAAATTCATCTCTGCTGTTGTACCATTTAATTCCCAAATTAGGAGTGCACTATTCCTTTTCGGGACATCCCAAAAAGAGCCCAGTTTTCTTTTGGGGACATAATCAACGTACCAAAATTCACGATAGTAAACAACTCTTATTTTTAACCGTCTTTTATATTGGAATTGCTGTATCTTTAGTGTGGAAGTCAAATATGGACTCTTGATTTGGGCCGGATAAGTAATTTAGATAGCCAAGTGAGTTTATGTTGCTGTGTTTGAACATTTATATGCATATGCATATGCATAAACATTTATATATATAAAAGCTAATACGAATGGTATTTTGGGTGATAACAGATAGCCAAAATAACAGAAGAGGGTGTAACAGTTTCTCAGCCCTACTCTTTGAAAACCTTCTGGAACTTTGCTGCTTTTCAGAATCCAACCCTTGGTGCTGAGGGGTCGTGGTAGCTGCCTAACCATCTAGCTTAACGAACTGAAACATATGAGCACCCCCATTGATGAAATTTAAAATTATGCTTCCTTGAATTTAGTATCGACTTTATCTTTTAGCTGAATTGCTGATTACAATTACATGTATATAACAATGATTGAGCAATATTCCCTCTGCTTTTAGCTGCATTGAATGTTTGTGGACTGTTTTGTAGGCTTTTGAATTTTTGTTATGGATTGTTTTATATTTATGGATTTTTAACAGCAGATTTTAGTGCTGTTTTATGGATTTTTTATAAGCAAATTTCAATGCTGTTTTATTGCTGTTTCAGTGCAGTTTCATCTAAATACAATGCAGTTTCAATGCAATTTAAGTGCAGTTTATAGGCTGATTTAAGTGCAGTTTTATTGCTCTTTTTTTAAATGCAGTTTTTAACTAAAGTTTTATCGATATAAAAAAATTTGAATGAGACTGAACCGGACAGAAACTGAATAATTTGGAGAGGGTTTGGGTTCCATTGGTATGAAAACCGAAATCGAACCAAATTGAGATTGAGCAATGAAGTTTGGGGAGGGTTTGGGGTACCTTAATCTCTACCCTAGTGTTGATGCTTGTGTAGATAACAGATTTTATACGGTGGGTGCTTAAACCACTTCCATACTTGTAGATCTACATTTTTATTATCTTTGACATGCCGTAAATGAAGGGATTAAACAAGAGAGGAGGTTAACTAGTGTGGCGCACACCTAACTAGTCTCCTTCCTTTCGGCATAGTTCGAGATCCTAACTTTCCTCCTCCTACTCTATCTACTGCACCTCACTTTAATTACCAACACTTGTCAAGAGAGCAATAATGGCCCTTTAGGATTGTTTTTGTACTACTCAAGAGTTAAATTATCTAATTTTTGAATTCTCCTCCCAACCATTAGTTGGGGGTCGTTTATAGCACATAAGTCTCTTTTCGTCTTTCCTGCACTTGGGGTCACAAAATGGGGTATTCACACTCTCGTATTATTCTCTAGGAAAATCATCACACGAGTTTGCTTCTACTAGCTAGTTTCACTTCATTTGATCCAAATTAAGAATCTAAATTCATTTATGCATTCCTTACAAATTTCAACAAATTTAACATAATCAAGTTTTAGTAGCAATATTTTTTTTTAATAATAGTGAGACTTGATACACTAATAACTAAATATTAAACCATTTCATAAATTATTAGAACTTCTAAGTTGTTAAAAGTTAGTCTTTTAAGTAGATTTATATCTACAAATAATACATCAAATTGTTATAAAAACTTGAGATGTGAACATGGAACACTTCCATTAAAAACGGATCCAAATTTTTTCGAAAGTAAATACTAATTTAGATATTTATTTTAATTTAAATAGATAATAACTACTTTTACATATTATATCACTAAAACGGATATTAAACTAGACTACAACCCAGTGGGTTGAGCCTGTATCCGCCCTTTACTTCCCACATTCACCACCTTCGGCCCACTCCTTTATTTGATTTCTCCAGCAATAATAACTTCAACTTTTTCTTTCACGTGATGCTCCCATACTATATCTTCTTCTGGCGGGAAATCAAATACCATATTCGTAACCGAGAAATGTTAGTATCTCTGAGAAAATTAGTGTATGTATTAAGAGATACCAAAATTTAGTATTTACAGAGACCACATTTTTTAAAAACAGAAATCGCATCCTTTAAAAAAAAAGGTAGAAAAATTGCATCTTAAAAAAAAATATTATTCAAGAACTAAATCCTAATTTTTTCTTTTATTGGATGGCCATAAACACAATAATATGGGTAATTAGAAAAAATTAGCCCTAAAGTTTGACCAAAATCCCTCGCTATCCCTAAAGTTCAATTTTCGGTTGAAACATATCCCTAAAGTTCAATTTTCGGTTGAAACATCCTTAAAGTTTCTAATTTTGGTTGAAACATCCTTAAAGTTTTTAATTTCAGTTGAAGCATTTTTAAAGTTTCTAGTTTCGGTTAAAACATCCTTAAAATTTATAATTTCGGTTTTAGCATTCAAAAATGCCTCATAAAAGAGTGGTTCGTGATAATCACGTGCGTTTTCCATGTATTTTTTATTGGGATATCCGGTTTTGGACGAGTAAGGAAAAATTAAAAAGTTCAAAGATGTTTCAGTCAAAAATTAAATTTTAGGAATGAGTGAGAGATTCAAGTCAAACTTTAAGGATCATTTTTATTAATCACCCGAATAATACTTTCAGCTTTAATTTTTGCATGTTATAACCACTCAAATAAAAATGTTCCAAGCACACAAAGTCCAGCTAGGCAAGTTATAAAGAGACACCTTATCACAAACATTACACTTCAAATTTATAATATATTTAGAAAAAAAGGTATAATTCTTAGAAATTGAAAAAGAAGTATGACGATCCATTATTTTTATCTTGGCAGTTTTATTATTTAGTTTTTTTTTTTTGTAAAAATGTTATTTTCACTAATTTTTTTCAACAAATTTAATAAGAATATTAATTTACAGGGGGATATTAGCTAGATAAATGAACAAAAAAAATTTGACAAAGAATTACTCATATCTTTTGCGTTCAGCAATATTCAGTTTCATTTTTTTTTATGAAACTGTAAATGATAAGGTTTTTGTTATACTTATTAAAAACTGAATTTCTAGTAATTTTTAAACATGAAAGTCTGGCTTTGATAAACTGGAGGAATAACAATGTTTATCATATTTCACATTTTTTCCCTTTTTCTGTTTAAATGTAATTACTAATAATTTCTTAAATTTTGTAATTTCAACATTTTTGTTCGTGCTAGCAATTTTATTTTCTACAAATAATCATTCTCACTAATTATGAGTTCAACTTAGTCATTTTCAGGATTTTTTGAAATATTAAAACATATATGAAAAGTTTTTGTTTTATTTTTGGGCTTTTAGATAAAAAGTCCCTTAGCACAAATATTTAAAAAATGCAGTTCATGTGTAAAATTTAAATGATGTGATCCCTCAAGCCAATAAGTTGATCCCTTTAATAAAAACAACATTTTTATGAAATGGATGTATATAGCCTTATTACCAAATTATGGCTATAATTGACTACGATGGTTGGTTGAGTTAGTAATAATTTGAATACTTTATTTGTAAGATTTGTATTTGAATCTCGCAACAAAAGTTCTTCTCACGCCATAGCAGATGTGTAAGAATTATTGTAAGTAATCGTTAAGCCCATATAGTGACATTGGCAAACCCCGGCTGGCCCTAAATTGGGCTGTATATATATACACTTTTCTTCACCTATATTTTTTATAAAAAAAATAAAAATAAATAAATATAGTAGAATATGATTATTAAAATATAAAAGTGAAAACTTGTGGATTAGGTTAGTAGTGATACTAAGGCATGCAACCACCAGCAAGTGGCCCAGTGGTAGCGCACTGGGATCAGCGCTGGGTTTGATTGGGAACTCCCCAGGTCGAATCCCGTGTTCTACTAGTAGATTTCTTCAAAATTATTCGTGAGATTTTCTTAACCTTACGAGGAAAAAACGATAAAGGCTTTTTAATTTGCGTGAATAATGGAATGCTAGATATTTTGTAAATTTAGTCAATTATAGACATAGTTATCTTTAATATGTTCTTATATTCTTATTGCTTTACATTGTTTTTACCCAAATTATACTTTGCCCATTTAATAATTTTTTAATTAGCTCTTTTCTTATCAAACTATATTAATTTTAGCAATTTTTGTTACAAATTACTGATTTTGTTGCAATTTATCCCAAATCACTAACGGGGTTAAAAAAAATAAAAGGAGTTTGAGGGCAAAATTAAAAATTTACAAATGATAAATTACACTTTGTCTACTTGAACTATTGTCTAAGTAGCACTTTGCGTACCAGGTAGCAATTACGTTTGTTTTTTTAACCCCGTAAGCAATTTGAGGTAAACTGTAACAAAATTAGTAGTTTGTAGTAATTAAAAATTGTTAAAATTAATAGTTTGATCGACAAAGTGTTACTTGTAAAATAATTCAAGTGGGCAAAGTGCAATTTATCATTTTTTTTTAAATAAAAATTACTTTTCGGAGTGGCATAAATAAGTCAGATCGTACCCAATTTATAGAATGGTTGTAAATCGAAACTTCAAATTTGATCGGAGTCAAGGCGACCAGATGAACGCTTTAGGACACATTCAACTCAAAACTACGAAGATTTGTACTTTGTTAGCTCTTGTTTGAATGTTATTTTGCATTTCTTTAATATTTGTTGGTGATCCAAACTCTATTTAATGAACTTTAATATGTCGTTTTTATTTTGGGGTGTTCCTAATTTTCGGACCCAACATTGTAATTAAAGTCATGCATTTTATTTTCACTTCTTAGGAGTTGGAATGTCACTCAATTCTTACCTTCTCCGCTAAAGCAAAGTTAATTTGGGATCCATTGAGGGACCTTTGTGGTCCAAAAGTAGAAAACTACAATTTGTTTAAAGTAAGTTTAAAGGTTACTTGTGCACACTTTTCATTTTCCCCTATTTTACTTGTCAATATACGTAGGGATTGTTTTAGGTTTTTAGTCTTAAAATTGGGAAAAAAAAAAGAAAGAAAATATCAATTATTATATGAAGTTAAAGAAAAAAAGATTCAATTTAGTGGGGGTATTCACCCTTTGAAAATTGAGTGGAATTTGATAAAACGTTAATTGAATAAGGAAAAAAAACATTTGGTCAAATCATTCATTTCAGTTTCAAACTTTTCATACAATTATCACAGTTGTTTTGTCAATTATTTAATACAAGAGTTAATTGCACTTTACCCACTTGAATTATACACTCGGTTATACGATACCATACTAACTATCAATTTTTTCAATTTTTATTCTGAACTATGAAATTTGTTACACTTTACCCTAAATTGGTAATGGAGTTAATAAAATTGACGGAATGAGTGGCAAAATTGATAAGCAACTTGTCCCCCTAAATTTCTCCAGCAAAAAACGTTTTTCTCTCTCTTCTATATATTAATATAACTATACTATATATATATACACGTGTTAGTGAAGATCCTAGTGAGAAAGAAATATAAAACATATAAATGGAGAGAGAAGAAAGGAAAGAAAAGCAATAGCACCACCATGGAAGGACTATGCATTTGTGGAAACAGAGTAATTATTCGTACGTCATGGACATATCTAAACCCTGGAATACGATTTCAATCTTCCCAAATTTGTGGGAATTTTAGCTTGGTTGATCCACCCATGTGCTTTAGAGCAAAGCAAATTATACCCGGATTGCTTCGAAGGATTAGAGAATTTCAGTTGGGTTGATCCTCCCATTTGTTTTGATGCAATTGAGGGGATATGTTGATTACCAATTTTGCCCTTCATTTCGTCAATTTTATTAACTTCATTACCGATTTAGGGTAAAGTGTAGGGATGACAACGGGTCAGATTCGGGTCGGGTTTACAATTTCCATCCTCGCCCCCCACTGCCAAAAACCATCCCCATCCCCGCCCCTATTGGGGTAATAGGTCCCTGCGGGTATACCCGACAAATTTTTTTTTTAAAAAAAAGAAAAACCAAGAAGAAGAATGAAGTTAGAAATAATATAATGTTATATAATATATGTACATATATAAATAAAATTATAAATTTACACAATCAACAATAAACTCATTTTATAGACATATATATTTTATATACATATATACACACATATATATAAGGAAACAAATTATAAAATTAAATATATCAGGGCGGGTATAGGGTGGAGACACCTATACCCGAACCCAGCTAAATTTAAAAATCTCAGTCCCGACCCGCCCCCGATTGTTTGTATTAAGAGTTAATTTGTTGCCATCCCTAGTAAAGTGCAACAAATTTCATAGTTCATCATAAAAATTGGGAAAATTAACAGTTGGTATGGCACAGTGTAACTGAGTGTATAGTTTGGATGGGTAAAGTGCAATTAACCCTTAATACAATTATATATACTAACTACTATTATATAAATTAAGACGGATTAAGGTAAATATAGCATGTGGCTACATTATCGCCCACACAATGTAGTGTTCATCATGTGAGAAAAAATTGTCAGGTATGACGTTCTATGTGTTGCGGGGAGTTGAGGTGGCAAATTATGTGGTCCCGGGACATTCTTTTCATCCCGGGTGACATTCTTCTCAAATTGTCTAGCTTGATAGACATTTCATCACGTGATTAATATATATATTTCATATAAAAGTTGACCAACTCTACACTATGCTCATCGCGGGGGGGATTTTCATACAATTTAACAATTCCGCTTTGTAAATTGCTTGTTTTAATGTATGGTATATATAGCATTTTGCATTACATTTTTTACATTACTAATTGAAGATGGTCTAACAAGTTATCGTAATGTTGAGTATTCTTGAATGTTCGTTGTTTCCTTGAGAAGATTTGAGAAATTGAGCTTCATCCAACACTTGATTTCTTAAAACTTGAACCGTATATTCTTGATTTTGAGACATTGGCGCGGAAGTTCGCTTCTAGCAACTAGCTTCTACCGTTAGCGCGCGCTTGGACTTGGAAGTAAACTAAAGCTCGATTTGCATTTACATATAACTCAAAATTGATTAATGCTAAAAGAGTTTATTTTATAGCCATTGTGTATGGTGCGGAATTGTCCTGAGCCAATCCGCCTATATTTGTCGTAGCATTTGAAATACTATATACCTAGCAATTTTAAGTATATTTTTGTGATTTATTCCATGCATTACTATTAATTTATTTTTTTATTTAATTTCTTAACAATCTGATCTATTATCTATATAACAAGGAAATCCAACGGATTTTAGCTGTTAGACATTTATACTCGTAACATTCAAACATTAAGGGCCCGTTTGGTTGTCCTTCAAATTGCGAATTAGGTAATTTACAATTAAATAATTTACAAAAATTTCATTTATTAGTGTTTGGTTGTGTAAATTGAACAATTGTAAATATGATAATTCACAAAAACTCAAATTAAGTCATTTCAAGTAAAACTTGAAATTGCCTAATTCTAGAATTAGATAATTCATTACAACTCTATTTTTTGAGAAGATCTAGTTTTTACTAGTGATGTTGATGCATCTAGACAAAATTTTAAATAACATAGAATAATAGAGAACGTGTTTTTATTCTAACAATCGAAATTTCTCATTTAAGTTTTCCAAACACTACTTGAATTAGAATTGAATTATTCATAAATGAGCAAATTCACAATTCTTCAATCGAAAATTATCTAATTCTAAAATTAGGTAATTTACGCAACCAAACGGGCCCTAAATCAATTGATAGAACACTCACAGAAAAATAGTATACAAGACACTTATTAAACTCTATCTCATTTAATTTACTCTGCATTCATCTGATTTCTCTTTTTCTTTATGTTCTTTATGTTCAAGCCACAATATGTGTATATGAGTTGATCCATATTTTTTAAGGGCCTGTTTGGTTCTTCAAATTGCGAATTACATCAATATACAATTAAGTAATTTACAAAATTTTCATTTATTAGTGTTTGGTTGTGTAAACTGAACAATTGTAAATATGATAATTCAAGTTGATTCACAAATACTCAAATTAAGTCATTTCAAGTAAAACTTGAAATTGCCTAATTTTAGAATTAGATAGTTCATTCCAACTCTATTTTTCGAGAAGATCTAGTTTCTACCTGTGATATTGATACATCTAGACAAAATTTTAAATAACATAGAACAATAGAGAACATGTTTTTGTTCTAACAATCGGAATTTCTCGTTTAAGTTTTCCAAACATTACTTGAATTAGAATTGAATTATTCATAAATGTGCAAATTCACAATTCTTCAATCGAAAATTAACTAATTCTAAAATTAGGTAATTTACGCAACCAAACGGGCCCTAATAAAATTGAGATCGATCAATCTATACATATATAAAAATATTTGATATCGATATATACATGTATATTTAAATTAATAAAGTTGTAAATGTATTCAATTTATTATTTGTAACTATTTTAAGAACATAAAGTGTCGTATGCAATGGCTTTTTTAACAGGGACAAAGGTACATCGTAATATCAGCTATGGACAAACATTTCCAAATAATTAACTTGAAATCTATTTCTAACATACATAGATATATAGTAGCATATGGACAAACAATTGACTATAATTAATTGGAAATTTATTTGTAACATATAATTGCACTAGGGATAACAAGCAATTGACAAGTCAACGGTCTTGTAATCCTTTGACGTTCTTCCTATTTTTGTAATAAGAGAGTTGTGAGTTCGACCCACGTAGATGTAATTGTCGAATTTTATTAATTGGTTCACCATTTGTGGTGATTATATGTCCACATATTATGATAGTTACATTGTAAATTTGGCGAATTCATAATTGTGTAAAAATAGAATTATATTGTACAAAAAATGGTGTGTTGTAAATTTATTGTTTTGCATAAAAGAAAAAGCAATTCGTAAAATTGGCGAAAATTGTGGTGGATGCTGACGTGTTACACCCAAGTATCAAATCCACTAACATAGTAACAAATCAACATTATGTAGGGAAAGTTCGGAATATTTTTAAGGTAAATTACACTAAACCCCCACCCCCCTGTGGTTAGTTGGGTTTTTGGGTCAGCCCCTTGAATTTTTTTACCCGACACTTTACCCCCTTCATTTGTGACCAATATGCACTTTGCACCGACCTATTACTATTCCATTAAAAGTTGACGGAAAACTTTACACTTTGATGAAAACTTTAGTTAAAGTGACCAAATTGCCCATGATATTCTTAGATTAGCATAGAGCAATTCCAACCTCTATTTTAGTCTAAGTAACTCCAATCTTAAGACATCTTTATCCTGCTGTCAAACAATGCTAATAGCTCTGTTGCCAAACACCCATTTGAACCCTTAGGCCGCGTTTGACGCGCAAGATAATAGGGTGGGATAGGATAACTCTGTCCTATCCCATGTTTAGTGTTCGTCGGAATTGGATATCTCGACCGTATTATTTATCCCACTAAAGTATTTTATCCCATCGAGAGAGGGATTAACGAATCCCACCTAAGAGGTGGGATTGTTTTATCCTATCCGGATGTGATTAAATAATCCTATCCCACTTTCTAATCCGACACGTCAAACACATCCTTAATCTTCATCTTCTTCGCTCAAATCTCAAACCCATATATGAAAATTAACAAAGAGAGAAGACTGTAAGTAAGATTCAATCCAAGTTTCATAAACCTCAATTCGGTAAAAAGTCTTTTCACTTCTCAAAATCCGAATTCCAAGCTTCAATTAACTCAATAAAAATTCTTGGAATTGCAAACTAAATCTATAGATAACTTAGAAAAGAAGATTGGAAGTAAGTTCAAGGAAGGGAAATAACCCTAAACCTCAAGTAAACTACACCCTTCATTTTGTTTCCTTGATTGGTAGCAGAGCCCATCCTCTTCATCCCATTTCTCAAACCCCACAAAATAACCCTAAATCTCAAGTAAACTACAGCTTTTATAGTTGTTGGCAGCTCTAGCAAGTTGCCATTTCCAGTGACCAGCGTTAACGATTTTTCACTAAATCTTTACGTCCTTTTTTTTTCTCCTTTCGCCGTCATCATTTGATTCTTGAATCTAGCAATATCTTCCCTTGAAAATCAACAAACCAAAAAAAAAATAAAACTTAACCCACTTGAATATAAATTTTAAATCTACGCCGGCAAAATTTATTTTGAAAGTAGGGGTTAGTGAGGAGAAGAGAGAGAGTTGGAGGTGGGTGAGAGAGACATAAATGGAAGGGGATAAATTATTGGACATAGTTGTCGAAGTTAGATGCAACGGTGATTGCTATAATTGGAGGTGGTGGCACTTGCCGGAGAATCGAGCATAGGCAGGTGATGAGTTTATTTAGGGTTAGGGTTTTACAAAAAGGAAGAAGGAGCATATAGGATCTGCACTGTTTATTTTTATTGTTGTTGCAAAGCATGGTATTTCCACGTGTGTAGAGAGGTTCATTTAGTAGGGTCTTCTTGGTCTTTTTACTCTATGTTTTAAAGGAGTTACCCTATTTTTTTGGTTCAAAAGTTGGATAGGGTATACTGTTGAGTAAAAAAGTTCAAGGGTCGACCCGGAAACCCGACTAACCACAAGGGGGTTTAATATAATTTACCCCCCCAAAAAAAAACACTAAATTAGGTTTTCGGGTCACCTCCTAAACAAAAATGCCTAATAGTAAACCCCGATGATCGTTACTCCGTTACCATTGAACCTTCGAAAAACTTCAAAATTTGGTCAAAAATAATCCATTGGAAGTTTATTTTCCAAACTGCCCTTTTCCCCTAGTTTGAGCACGCTTCCAACACCATTTCTTACCACCAACACAACTTTCTCTCATTTTTTAATAGGTAATTTTTTCTCATCATTTTTATTCTCTCCGACTAATAAATTATATATGTATATATCTAATGTCATCATTTTCATATTTTTGGCTAATAATAGTATCAAGTTTTGCTTCAGTTAACTCTAATATCTCCTACCATTGAAGTGAACCTTCACCATTAAAGATTGCACGGATGTCCCGATAGCACTTAGCCACAAATAAGGACTAAATTATTAGAAATTTATTTGAAAATAGCCGTTGAAATATTTTTTCCCCAATTTTTCCCTCTCCCTAAATTTAACTACACTTCATCTATCACCCATTCCGAACAATTCATCAGTTACGAACACAATTTTCTCTCATTTTCTACACGTAAATCTTGCTTTCTTATCTTTTTCATTTTTTCCCACTAATAAATAAATAAAAAATTTAATAAAAAATGAAAATAACAAGGAAATAAAATAAACACAAGGAAAACATAAAAGAAAGAAAGAAGCTATTAACAACTTAAAAATACGTCATTGATTTAACTCAAAATACATAAAATTCGAAAACAAAACAAGTATATCACTTTTCTAGAAAATCATAATAACAAAAAGCACACATAACCTAAAATAAATCTAACTAATATACATATTAATTAAGATTACATATACAACACAAAAAGACTTGATAAAATATCAAATTATAGTATACAGATTCTACTGTACAGACTAATTAATTCAAGGGGCTTTCATTATTCCATCCAAACTAAATGTAGGAAAAAAAAAAAACCTAGTGATTGTTGGATTTTTCTTTTTAGGGGGCATTTGGGAAAAGTGAGTTAGTCCAGGAGGTTTATTGTAACTTATACGGGGGCATTTTTGTCTTTTACGCGTTCCCATTAAGTATGATAACCGCATGACCCGAATAGGCGAACATGTTAGTTTAAAGGAGTTAACTATCGGATTTTTTTTTCGGGGGGCATTTGCGAAAAGTGCTTTAGTTAAGGAGAATTTAGTGTTATTTACCTTATTTTTAACATGACCCATCTTAAATGTAAATAACCTTTTCGTTTTCCTTTTGCGTCTCAATAAGGCAGCCCATAAAGAAAGTAAATAGCTTCAACTAGAACTAAAATATCCTGATGCTAATTTGGATGTAGGTCAATGCCAAGTAATCAACATATATCTCATTGAAATAACATAAGATACTGTAACAAAAATATGTGTCAAGAAGAGTTCACCAATTAAAAATACCAAGAAGTTGAGCGTTTGAATTCAAATATTAACAGTGAGAAAGAACATCATGATAAGCTATACAAAGAGAAATAAGGCTCTTTCATAAATGACGTTCTGATCTACTTGATTATTTTCTATGTATAAAAACATTATTCTTTCATGCGATACATTTTCAAACAATTTTATATTCTTTCATGCGATATATTTTCAAACAATTTTATTGTCGCACATAATAGGAACTCGTGTGCTGATTGATATAGGCGTGCTGTTGTTATACTTTGCATCATAATGAAGTTTCTAAACATGACAATTTGGAACATGCTGAACCTCACAACAAGCTATCGAAAAGACAAAAACGAGCTCTAATAGCATTTTTGTATATAGCAGATTCAAATTGTGCATAACACAAGTTTTGATGTAATCTCATTGGTAGACATATTATAATTTTACAAAGAATTCAGTTTTATTTTATTGGTAACTTTTAGGTTTTAAGTTTAACGAGATTTAGCACTTGCTTGTACCCTATTGAATAATTAGAAAATGGATTGAGTCGCTATTATGTAATAAGCCTAAATCAAGAAATAATAAAGAAGACAAGGTGGGTGGAAGAGCTTTTTATTAATCAAGAAAAAGTATATTTATAAATGAACATCTTAACTTATTTGTACTCTTCCACATCCTCAATGAATGTGGACATAAACAATAACCAATGATTAAGATTAATGCTCCACAAGGTTCTTACCTCGTTAAAGAAACTCTATAGGACCTCCTAAGATTTAAATTTAAAAGGTTCCTCTATTCTATATAATTTTACAAAGTTCGATAAAATTTTAAGTCATTTTACAGTGTAGGGAAACTTTGAATCTTCCGGAACAGGTCCCTTAGCTTCGGTACTTCCATAGGATTCTTAAGATATTTTTTAGCCTCTAAAACAACCTGTCTTGTTAAGAGATGAAAGTATGTTTACCAATTTATTCTCAAGTTCTTGTTACGTATGTGACACTTACCCTTAGAAGAAAGATATTACAAACTTAAAGATATTTAAGAGTCGGTTTTGTTTTTGTAATTCTTAAATATTGTAGTAAATTCAATATAGTCAAGAGTTAAAAATAAAACTTGTTTATAGTATTTGTTAAAATTTTGTACATTAATTAATAATTACAATAATATAAAAAAATAAACCTTGCTGTGGGCGCCCCCGAACACCACCCAGGAAGGTTTGCCATGGTAGCGGGGCGCAGTCAGCACCTCCCGGTTCAGCCATAGCATGTGTGTGGATGAACGCGTATGTAGGTAGAGTCGTCAATCCATTTTCCCAAAATGGATGAAATAGAGGATGGGCCCGATCGATCAAGAGTGAAGAACTTAACCCGAGGATTAAATTACAAGAAGGGAAGGAACTTTTTCCATGAAAAATCCAAAGAACTTAACCATATTGTTTAGTGATCAATGTTTGATTCCTTATTTGGTTTCTATAAAATCCAATTTTTTGGCTGTTGGGTAAGAAACTTTTTCCATGAAAAATACAAAGAACTACCCGCTAATTTACCAAAATCTTTAACTAATTTTTTATAAAAAAACAAAAAAAAAATCAATTATTTTTCTACTTTACAACCAAACAAAAAGCAATCCCTTAAAAATAAAGTAAGGAACAATTGTAACGATGATGTGGTTTAAAAGATTTAATATAACTCTTTGGATTTGTGACGCAAGAGCCGAGGTAGTTTTGCATGCAAGGACTTACAAAAGAGCTATTGAAACAATCTAAATATTTGATTTCGTTATCTAACAGGTACTCCTCAATCCGTTATATCGATCATGTTATTCTTACCACGATTGTATCCAAAAAAAAAAAAGGAAAAAAATATCGAAAATTAAGTGCATGTGTGCACCAATAATCTTTAAACATACTTTGAATAAATTCAAAGTTTTCTCATCTTTGGCCACAAAGAGAAACCTCAATGGAGCCCAAGTTTACTTTAAGGAGAAGGTAAGAAATGAGTGACATTCCAACTCCCAAAAACTGAAAACAAAATGACTTTACAATTTTATTACCTTGCGCGCTCTAAAATTCTTAGTCTCATTTTTTCATACATAATTAATATATTGAAATGTACAGTAAAAAATAAATTATTTTTTTGTCACTAATTATGTTAAATTTAGGAAGTCTTCAAAAGTACCAAAGTCGGACGCAATTTCTGGGGAACTTTTGCATTGAACTTTTTATAATACGGATGAGATTAGTCTAATTGTTGATGATACGATATTCGTCATCTGATGGCTTGGAAATAATTTTTGTTTTCAAATTTGTTCCGAGATAATTAGGTAATAAAGTCGGAAGAAATCTGGGATTTTTTGTTCGCATACTAACTCGTATCTTCAGTTAGTAATCATTTTTGGATGGTTTGTGCTTCTCAAAACAAATTATTCAGTGAATTGCAAGCTGCAAAATACATATACATTTTAGTTTTTCCCCATGTTTTTGAAAGCTACAAAAGAAGATAGAGACATATAAGTATGTATATCTAGCATAAAAAACAGTCTTCATGTTCAATAATAATAAAAAGGTATCTCTATTAATATATTGGTGTTGTTATTCAGTTAAAAGAATGTTGTTTTCTATGAGATTATCTATATAAATATTTGTAAACAAAATTTAATTTTATACATAACATGGATCTTATTTGGTAGGTGTTGATTCATTTTTTCAATCATGTGATTTTTGTTAATAAAAAAATTATAAAATTAAAATGTTATATATCACTACACTAAAAACAAGTTTTTGTGACTCTTATTCTCACGAGACTTGTAATTGCTAATGGTTGTTACAAGATTTGTGACGGTCAATGATAGTCATAAACATGGAATAAACATACTATTTGACTTTTATGACTATTATTGACGGTGATAATTTTTTTGTACTTTATCGATCACTGCCAAAAGTAGTCACAAGATTGTTACAATTTACCCGAATTGAAAATTGATCTCTAATTAATATAACTACAAATAATGACTATGAAAATGACGCGGAAAAATGAGAATATACATTGCGGGGTGAACCTCTTAATGCCACACCATCATTTTTTTTAATGCCACGCCATCATTTTTATACATTAATTTTTTTTAAGCTTATATATATTATGCTCTCCAATAATTTACCAATATTTATATTTGCTATTCATTTTTGAATAGACAACTTTGCCTTAGAATATTATTAAAATATAGAAACCAAAATTTATGAATTTGGTTAGTAGTGACGCTAAAGCATGCAATAATGTTCCACTAGTAGATTTCTTCAAAGATATTCGTGATATTTTCATATCGTTATTTGATGCTTTTGTAGTAAACAATAATTAATATTGGACCTTTCGAGGAAAAAAGGATAAATGTTTTATCACAAATAAATCAAACCAAATCTGGAAATTTGAAAAGGATTTTTATTTTCTGTGAATAACGGAATGGTGGATATTTTGTAATTTAGCCAATTAAAGTTATAGCTTTATAATTTATCATGTTTATGCCATTAATTAATTCTTTAATTTTGATTGGACAAAATTTTAATGTTATCATCTTATATTATATATAGTATCAGTTTTTTGGGCAAATGTTAAGAAAATAATAAGTACACTCAGATGGTTAATGGAAATTCTAGCTTAGAATTTCATTTGCGCAAAAGTATAAAAGCTTTATGAAAAATAAAGTCCGTAAGGACAAAACGTACAGTTTGAAATACCTCCTAACTTTATAATAATAATAATAATAGTAGTAGTGGTAATAGTAATAGTAATTTACGGTGCATTTCAACTACTCTGAATGCTTGTATCCTTTTATTCGCACTTTTTTAGATGTTAATTTATGCACTTCTTTAGTTTTTGTAAGTTTTGTGAACCCTGTTTGATAACGTCGTTTTTAATAGTTCCTCAATATAGTAGCTCTCCTTCTATTTTATGGTAATAGCAATTTTAATAGATATAATCCTAATTTACGTCTCCTTAAAACAATTACGTGCATTTCTATTAAAACGCCTGTTTCTCTACGATGGTTCTGTACTTTAAATGCGCGCTTGTATCCTTTAGAACCTATTAGAGAGGAGAAGGAAAACAGGTGTAGAGAACGAAATTTGGATTGTGTTTTTTGGAAAGAGATGTCTCCTTTTAATTCAAATTGGAGAATAATGACCATTATGTCATTAATTCAAATCAATTTCTCAAAACTGATAATTTAACAATTTAATTGAGATTCATGAGTTTGAAAAAATTAGTTTAGCGCAAGGCTCGCAGGTGCACACATGAGCCGCAAGTTTCAAACTTATTTATGTGATTTACAACCTTGCCCTGTTTGAGAGAGAGCCTTTTATTTAATACAATGAAGCACTCATTTCGTTTTTATCATAGTTTTTTCATTTTTCGTGACAACCTACTTTCCATTTTTTTATTTCAACTTGCTTATAGGACAATTTCTCATTCACCCTTTAACCATTTTACTTTTGCTCTCCCTCTATTTTATCAAGGTTTTTACCTTATCATATATATAAGGGCATTATTCTGCCGTTATTTCTTCAACCTCTAAAAGTGTTTTCAATATGAGTGTTGATCGCATCATCAAAATATTGGTACAGTATTACCAATTATGAAATTAAATTACTGTATGTTTCTCTCTAAGTTTTAAACTAGTTAAAATTAGTTGTGTCAAAAGTAAAAAAATCTTTTTAAATATAAAATATTCAATCAATATTTGGAACTTCTTGGTATCTGATATTTTGAGAGAGTGGGTGAGTCTAGTAGAAAAAATGTGCAACTAGGTCCGGTAAATCCCATATTCAAATCTCAACAAGGATTGGCTTTTTTTTTTTATTATTATAGTAGTAAAAGAAAGAGATCTAAATTTTCATTTTTAATATAAAGAAATCAATATTAGGAAAATAGGGGTATATTTGTTGTTGGGTAAATATTTTAAAGATTGACTAGCTGCTTGTTTTTTTTTCCTTCTTTTTTTGGAATAGGGAGCTTGGTTTCTAGCTAGAAAATTAATTAGAACGAATGTGACAAAATATTGATAGGGTGGCTCAATACAAGGGTCTTTTAGCATACAGTTCTTGTTAAAAGAAATTTTATGGATGCAATTCACTGGCTTTTTTTTTTTAAAAAAAAAATAAAATAAAATTGCAGCCCCACAGATTAAATGGTGATAGTAGATGATAGTTATTATGTATTTTATGTACTAGTATTTTTTTATGTTTTTGCTTTGGTGATAGAATGCTTATTTTGACTAGATTATTATTATCATATTATTTTGATTAAATATTAAATTTTAATATTGGGTAATACTTATTATTACTTATTAAAAATTTAAAACTATTATAAAACAAGTTAATTATTTTCACATAAAAAATTGTCCTTTTCTTAAAAAGTTAATTTCACATATACTATTTATTATAATCGGGTTGTGTCGTGTTGTCACGAGTTAATATAAATGAGATTAATTAAACGGGTCGTGTTCGGGTTCACATAACTTGTGTGTTGACACGACCCTTGGAACCCAAATTGCCCGTGAGGAAAGGGGGTAGGCTCCCTATAGGATACGTAATGCACACGTACAACTAAGTGACTAACAATTGACTTAGTTAATCATCCACTTATTGCTGATCCCAATTTACCAGTGAGCACGCCTCTAGGTTTGAATTCGTGATTTCAAGCATCATTCCATGAGAAAAGATTTGATGATAAAAGATTAATGAATCAATTGAGAAAATAAATGCCACATCGTGATCTTAGCTCGAACCGATTGGATGATATGACCCATCGTATCAGATTTCCTTTGAGGGTTCGGAACTTGATCTTTTTTAAGCGCAGGGGATGCAATCTCAAAATCAACATGAGGAGGAGTGCCACTTTAGTGGAATGAACACATAGCGATAGCGGAGCTAACAATCTAGGCGGATAAATTGATAAAAGGAGAGAGTCCGAAAGCAGGGGCCCCATTCTCGTGAAAGGAAGACCACCGAATTTTGTTTACAGTTCGTTTGGATGAAAGGAATGAGAAGGAAGGAAAAGGAAAAGAGGAGGAGGGATTGCATTTCTTTTGTTTGGATAGAATATTTAAAGAGAATGGAATGGAAATAGAAGGAGTGGGAGGGAGTGTCATTCTTCTCTATTCCCTTACTTTCTTTCCTTTTAATATTGGGAGGATTGGGAAGGAAAGGAAACATTTCTAATAAATAATTTACTTTTTTAATAAATTACATTATTTTTCTTTCTTTCCTTCCTTTCCTTCATTCTATTCAAACGGACTTATTTTCATTTCCTTCCTTTCCCTCCGTAGCTATCCAAACAAAAATAAAATTAAACTCATTCCATTCCATTCTATTTCTTTCCTTTCCTTCATGGCTAATCCTTTCCTTTCCACTTCCTCCTTTCAATCCAAACGGACTGTTTGAGAAAAACTCCTTTTCAGCGTTCAAAATTGGGTTGAATACTCAAAGTTGAGGGACAGTTTCCTTTAAAAATGCAAAGTCTGCGTCAATTTTTTTTTTTTTTTTGGGGGGGGGGGGGGGGGGCGGAACAAGGATCATAGACTTATTTTCTCTTCCATATGATTAATACCACATTATTTATATACAAAAATTTACATGAAAAATTAAGTAATATATGCAAGCTGTTTTCTTATAAGGGTATTAAAAAAAGAAAAACTTAGAACATTAATTTTCATTAGTAAAACACGTAGAAAGAAAAGAGTTTTTCTTAACTTAGATCTCTCAAGAAATAATTGGTGTTTAAATTTTAGTTCATCTTGGAACCAATTAATTACATTTATTTCAAACATTTAGATATATAAAATAAATAAGGGACATGAAAATAAAGAGCTTTTTTGGTTATAGAAGTCAAAATGAGAATAAAAACAGGTACATCCATGATCCAACCCAAAATTCCCAAAAAGGGAGAGCATAACAAAATCACAACACACATGCAATAAATTAACCTTATCTCTTGCCATTTTTGTGGAGTAAATATACGAGTATATAGGCCTAAAATGCAATATTTGAGAAAGTAGTTCAAATCAATTAATTAATGTATACTTGCGTTATTTAATTAAGGAAGTATTACAAATGCAATTTTATATTTTCGTATTTCTAGTAGTAATTCAGTGTTTCCATCATTTACAACACACATATATACATACATTTATGTATGGGTAATTTTATTTCTATCCGCGGGTTTTTGTAGTTTATCCACCATTGATTTATGTTAACATTGAAATAAACTTCTCAAATCTTCCTTATAAAAATTGAAAAGTATATCCACCAATTAAAAATCCTTTTAAATGTATTTACTTTTAAAATTAGTTTCCTAATTAGAATATACTTCTTTAATAATATATTTTCTTAATTTGATAAATGTATATTGATACAAGTACTATAGATTCATTATTCATCAAAAATATACAACACTACAAAATTGGGCAGAATTAATTTATATTATTACATGATAATACTAACAAATAATTTTTTTCAACAAATGAGTTTACTATTTTCTTTTTCTTTTTTTATATAATGAGGGCTCTAAATAAATAAAATAAAAATAAAAATTGGAACTTAAGAAACTAAAAAAGAATTAGTAGCCGAAGGCAACAAATATCATTCCTTCAATCTCAATCCTTTCAAGTCAATGGAAGAATATTCAATTATAATATATGTTTGTTTTCTTATTTGCCATGATAAATCTGTAATTAAATTTATAATTTTAATTTACTTCTAGGTAGGAACTAAATTTTGTAAACGTATTACAAATGTTTCAAACTATACTTACTGTTTAATTACTATTCCAAAACTAATGTGAATTATTGTATAATCTCAATTCTAAAAATAAATGTGAATCATAGACTATAGTATAATATTATAGTCTAATCTCGAGTCCGAAAAGTGGATATAATTAACAATAAATTATATATATTAGAAATATCATTTTATTATACAATTTATATTTGCTTTTTGATATATTGTATGACGGTGGATAGAAGTAAAAATTTGGTGGATAATTTACAATTGAATTAAAAATAATCATTATTTTATAAAAATTATGCCAATATTGATTTTTGTAAGTTTATCCAACAACGTGGTTAAACTTAGTGGGCAATACAGATTATCTCAGTAAAACCCAAAAAGAAGGATAGACTGACAAATTTCACGGATAGAAATAAAATAACCCTTGTTAATTACTAATCAAATTGATTAGGTTGTTTAATTTTTTTTGATTGTTGAAATTTAAATTTTGAATTATTTGATTTGCTATATTTTAGTAATTAATTAAGTTGTTAGAAGTTATTTGATTGTTTAAATTTAAATTTCAAATTTGATTTTATAGATATCAGTTCCTAGCATGATTTTAAAAGTTTAGATTAGTTTAATAATTAATTAGATGATAGTGACATTATAGGAATAACAATAATATAAATTAGTTTTGTAGCTATATTAGTTTAATTTTAATTATTTATCCGAAAAAGTTTGTACTTTAAACAAAACTTTGGACCTTAAAATATTGGTGTAAAAGTTGTGTCCTTAAATAGATAGAGAAAGGAATATTCGTCCTTAAAACTAATTGCCCCTATTTTTATTTATTTAATTAAAGTGGATTTACTTATTAATGTAGTGGATTTTTAATATTAAATCATTAATAAAATAATAGTTATAAAATTAAATCAATAATGTTTTTTGTTAGTCTATCCACATCCGTGGATTAATTTAGTAGGCAACGCAGATTAACTAAATGACGCGGATTAATTGCAAGATATCGTGGATAGAAATAAAATCACCCTTTATGTATATGTACATACAAATGTTAAATTAATTGGAAAATTCATCGTGATACAACCAGGGGGCAGAGCCATGGTACGTATTTAGGGGAACCAAGTTAGCACTAATATATATATATATATATTTGGATATGGTTATGGACACTTCAAATGAATCCTGTAGCACTTTAAAATGACCTTCACTGGTATTTTTCTTGTATTTTTGGAGTCAGTTTATTTATATTTGAGATAAATTCAGGGTGACAGAAGATTGTTTTGTAGTGCCAATACCTATAATTTTATTTTTTTGGCAAACAATAGATGCTTGGAACCATGAAAAATAATAAATGAAACAACAGGGGCGTGAAAAAAGTTCTGCAATTTATTTATCCCTGATTATCTTATGATAACACTTGGCTTAATATTAAAAAATAATTGCAAAACCCTGAAGTTTGAAAACCTACAAAAAGATCCATAGAACTTTTTATTACACTATATACCCTATTGTTTTCTTAAATTCCAGCGGAAACCATGCCCCCTAGAACCCCACAGGCCTTGGCCCCCGGACGCAACAACAAACTTTCGAGCCTAGACTCCCCCAATATAAAAGTACATGTCTTTTGTAGAGTTTTGTACGGTTCGGTTAACCGAAATAAGCAATTAAATCAACTTTTTTATTTTACACATAAGTTTAACCAAATCGAACTGTCAAAATGGCTAAAATTGACCGGGGTTAGTTTGGGCAGTCAGTTTTTGTTGGTTTGGAACTTGGGCCTATATTATTGTTTTGGGCCATGAGTTTATATTATTTGGAATTTTTTATATGTTTTTCGATCTATTGGGCGTTCTTTTCTTGTTGAATATTTTAGAATTTTCTCTTCTTAAATATTTATTGTTCTTGGGGTTCTTTTTAATTTTTTAACCTATATTATTTTAAAGAAAATAGCTCATTAGTTATATATAACGAACCAAAAGAAATATAATAAGTGTATTAGTCGGTTCGGTTCCATTTTTGTCGGTTTTATACACCAAAACAGTTAGTTCGGGCCATTTAAGTTCTACTATTTTGTGTTATATTACCAAGAATTGTGTTTGCACGGAATCTAACAAGAAACGTACGCCTCCTCATACATCCTAGCCTTACCCTTACCGCTAGCCCCAAGGATATTCTTTCTAGATTTGAATTTTTTTCTTCCCTACTCCTTCCAAATCACAAAATTTTATGAATATGGAACTTGGGTCATGAATGTTCCGAAACACATTGGATTATTGTTCTATATATCATCCAATGTACATAAATAAAAATTTATTTATTTACTCAAAATTCAGGACATGCACGTTCAAAAATTACTTCTGACATTTCAATAAGACGTTGATTTTAACATTATTCTATTCTACGGTATAGATATATGATAAAATGTACGCAACTAGACAAATTTTCCTTTTCAAAATACAAGTGACTTCTAAAACATTTTTATGTATGTCAATCATTTATAATTATACTTTTATCTTAATTTCATACTCACTTTTTAAAGTGACCTTCAAACATGATGATGTATCGATAAATTTTGAGATTAATTTAATTTAGAGTGTCGGGGTAGAATTATTCGATACATATAAAATTGAGATAAATTAAAAAAATTACTTTTTCAGACTCTTTAAAAATTAATCACAAGCTATGTAAAATTGAATGTGTGATTAAATTAATTAACCACATGAAATTCATGTTTTCCCAATGAGAAGAAGGTGAGCTTGCTAAAAAGTTTTGCTGTTAGCTGTTACAACGTCCCTACATGAGCAAAGGTGTCATAGAAATTCCATGACACCTGTGGTGATCATGAAACTAATCTATTTGAATATACAATTCTAAAAATACACTTCATATGTGTACAATAAAATATTTATAATTTTTTATATTAAAAATATATAATAACGTCATTTTATCTAGTGGTAAATTTTTTTAAAAAATAAATTTTACTATTGAACTAATATTGATTTATTTATTATTTTATGTTTTTAAAACTCTAGTCAAGTACTAGAGTTAAAATTTATTAAGAAATTGTAATGAGTTACAAAAGTTGAAGTAACTTCTTGATTAAACTTTACTTTAAGGGTGTGTTTGACCCGCCGGATCGATTAGAGAGTCGGATTGAATTATTTAATCATATCCGGACATGATAAAACAATCCCACCTCCTAGTTGGAATTCGTTAATCCTTCTCTCTATGGGATAAAAAGTTTTAGTAGGATAAATAATTCGCCTTAATATCTAATCTTGACAGACACTAAACATGGGATAGGATAAAGTTATCTTATTCCACCCTCTTATCTGACACATCAAACGCAGTCTAAAGGGATTTTTGAAACTGCTCCTAAGAGGATTTGGTCTAGTGGTAATTAAACATGCTCTTCAAATTTTATAAGTTTACAAGTTCAAATCCCCTTTTTAGCATTCTTTTACACTACGTACACGCATGCAATGTGTTTAACACATGATATAAATAGATATTAATTTCAAAAAATACTCTAATTAATATTACACCTGTGCAATATATTGCATAATAATTTTCAAAATTATGCCTAGATTTTTAATATAACATATATACACATCAAAGCGTGAAGAGTAATTTTATAGTTTAATATAATATACTTATGTGTATATATATATCACTTTTGCTTCTAGTGGTCACACTGAAAGAACCGTCCAACTCTATGCATACAGCTTGACGTGCAAAACTATACTTCCAACAGCAAATCTCTCTCTCTGCCGTCTCTTTCTCTCTCCTACTCTCTCTCTCTCTCTCCCTAGATGTACAGAAATTCATATATATATATATATATATGTATACAAATTAACACGGGTCTAGATTTGTTTATAGTAGGGACATTTTGCAGTTGCAATGACAAATTTTAAGCCAATTTTTAGGCATTATTTCATTACCGAAGTTCCTTCTTCAATATTTATTGATTTCCAATTCCAACTTCAATAAATATTTTCATACCACAATTTATTTATCTTTACCTATACATATATAGAAATTGCTTTATTTCTAATATATATCTTTTTCATACCACAATTAATTTTTACTCTTTTTCATACCACTATTATTTTTAATTTACATATATATATATATACACACATATACATTGTCCCTGATAGAAGAAATTAATAAGTGAAAGTTTTAGTTTTAGAGAGAGAAAGCGTGTTTTTGAGAGAGAGAGAGAGAGATGGGGTGGTGGTTTATGTGTTGGGTTGTCTTGCTGCTAGCTTTTACAGCCGGGGAAGTGAACGGCGGGAATGTGACTTACGACGCGCGATCGCTGATCATCGACGGCCAGAGGAAGATTTTATTTTCCGGCTCTATTCACTATCCTCGGAGCACACCTGACGTACGCTCTTTCTCTCTCCTCTCTACATTCTCTCTCTAGCTATATATATACATACATATATACATATTATCATACTTAACACCCTCCCTTGCAACCCCATCTCTGGAGAGCAGATAGATTGATGGATGGATGTGTGCAACCCCCTCTGGAGAGCAGATAGATTGATGGATGGATGTGTACATTCATAGAGAGTAAGTTTAATGGATGGGGATAGGGGATGGAAGTCAAGGTTTCTCTAGCTATATATAAGAACCATACATATAGGAGAAAGCTGTAATGAATATATATATATATATATATGTTTTTATAAGTAAGAATTAATGTCATGTAGTTAATTAAAGTTCGTTGGAAAATATTAGGAAGGATTGAACTTGGAAGAAACACACTTGAATGTTGTGTATATATTTTAACTATTATTGTTGGCCACATTATATGTACTAGTTTGTGGGGAACATTTTTCATGCATTATCAAACAATATACTTTCCAAGTTTACAGACCGAGTCGTTTGAGGAGGTAAATTATTGAATTTTTTAATGAAACTTGGCGAAGACGATGTCAATATATGATTAGTAGATCATCTTTATTAAATTTCAAAAAAAAATTCAATCAAAAAGTGAGTTAGCTAAATATCTAATATTTTAACGAACTAAAATACGTATATACCAATTTTTAGTTACGTAGTCAGTTTTAGGTTGAATTCATTGGGTGGAGATGATCTATGTCAAATATCATGGTATCTTCCTTTAACGAAAACTTAAATAGATACTATTCGGTAGATACAAATAATTTATCTATGATCAAGAAAATTAATATATGTGATAAAAATATGTCAAAAAAATAATACGTACAGGAAAAACTTTTTTTTTTAAAAAAAGTATAATATTTGTGGGGACCGCTTCTTTTAATATAGAAGTTGAAAGATTACATTCTAAAAACTTCTTATCTCGAGGATCAAATATTAATTTGTTTTGATATATATATATATATATGTCCCTTTCTTATTATTGGAAATTAAGTTATAAAATTGGATCATCGTTCAATTTTGGGTAGGTAAGATATTCGATCTTCCTTTTGAGTTTACCATAATTTTACTGTTTGTGGATAATATCATGAGTTTACCATAATTTTAAGTTATATTCTATTTTCAAGCTTATATGATATTTCCAAAGATTATATAATATTAATATTAAAAGATGCACAATGTACAAAAGCGTGGGACATTCAGGAGGATATTTCAATCCCCTTCAAATTTGTTGGTTGTATGTACACACACATACATATATATATATAAATATATATTAATCTGGGATTATGTTTTAAAATAATATTTAATAATTATTGATATTATGTAAAAATGTCTAAAACAAAATAAACCTATTAAATAGTATTTTGTCAAGAAATATTAATAATAGAGTAATTAAAACTAATATATCAATATGTTACTTACTCATTGAATTATAATACATTGTGATAAAGTTCTTTTAAGTCATACATGATAACCATATTTGATATGTCAATTTTATATAAATAATTACGTACATTTAGAATTATTGATAATAATTTAAAATTATTCAAAACGAGAAGCATAATTTTAATAATAATAAAAATTGTGCTCATACTTATATATATATATATATATGTAGTATAGATAAAAATATAACTATGTTTTCAAATTGGTCATTAGTGATTCCGTCCTCACCATTATTCCCAATTCATAATGACTCTTCTAAATTTGTCCCTCAAATATTATATATAATATTATTCTGGGTCTTTGCTGTCGACTTGTCGTAATAAAACACAGGATGGAAACTTCCTTTATCAAACTTTTTTAATACGATAAGTCGCGTGTATACACGATGCGTGTATTGTTTAAATATATTTAATTTAAATTTAAATTTAAATATAAAATTAAAATATTAGTAATTAGGTAGCAGATTATTTTATTTAAGGTTTTATGTTCAAACTCTTTAGTAAGCATATTTTTTTAATGAAAAAATAGATCATATGAATAAAATAAGCAATTCAAAAATTTGATAAAAGTTCGTGACGGTTGAAATTAGTTCTGCCTTTATATAATAGCATAGATATATATTGAGAAAGTTTCCTTTAAAGAATTTAACGAATAAATTTTTTGATAAAATTTAATGAAATATCTGATTAATTCTTTAATATATATATATATATTAAAAAGTTTAAATTTTGATAAAGGAGGTTTCCTTCCTTTGTCACAAGTCGACATCGAAGAGCAGGAATAAAATTATAATACGTCAATTTTTTTAATCAATATATATATATATTAAGATCTCAAGATAGTCTCAATTACTTTAGAAAACATTTTTAATGTAGTAAATTTTAGTATAAGAAAGTATGTTGTATCTTAAATCATTAATTTAAAACGTAAGGAATTATAAATTTAAAATATCGGAAGAATGTCTCTTATTCTTCTTTTTTTTTTTGGCACATACTTTCATTTTTACTTAAATTGTTAGCTTTGCTTGTTTGGTTTGAATTTTGCTTCGTTCCTGGAGTTTAAAATAGTAATTTCACATAAAAAGTTTGAGTGTCATGAACTTATAATTTTACTTCCTGACATGAATTACAAGAAACTTCTAGTGCGAATTATTATTTTAGAATTCTAAAAATAAACAAAAATTCGAATCAAACGAGTAGGAGAAGGAAGAAATTAATAGGAAGGGAAACACTTCAATCTTTCCTAGTTTCATTTGCTTAACTAGGTAACATTTTCTTGATCACTAAAATTAATATTATTTTAAAAATGTGTTAGAGTCAAATTAAAGTATGACTCTTAATTTAAAAAATACAAATATTTATAAGAAGGTTGCTAATTAAAATAGAAAAAAAAATTAAAGGAAAAAGAGTTCAAATTTTGGAATCTCCTTCTCCTTCCCTCTTCCTCCATATAACTAAAAAACAGAATCCATCCGTAAAGAAATGAAAGAAAAATAGTTATAACCGTATTAATATTGTAATAATGAAATCAACATTTATACAAAACCTTTTGCCTTCGTTTTCTTATGTAATAATTGTAATGATAATAATAGTTTAAAAGTTGTGTTAATAGAAAAAAAAATTATAATCATCAAATATTAGATATTTTTACTCCCTAGGAATAATGTCAAATGCTTGTCTTATAGCCAAGAAAAGCATGAAAGAGTAATTACGGATTTACTTAAGCTGCAACTGCCTGAAAATGACAAGAGAATGATGCAATGAATATTTCTGTACTAATTAAAGCACCAGAATTCTTAAAAAAAAAAAAAAAAAATGTCCTCAACTTCTCTCTCTCTTCAATTCAATAAAAAAAAAATAATACTTCTCTCTTTAGAATATTATAATTTTAAAAAATAAAATAATACAAAACGCAATGTCAAAGATTATCCTAGCGTAGATTCAAGTGATAAAAGATGTGAGTATTCGCTTAGATTCAAAATTTGAACCTAGTAAACACCCCTTCCCCTCATTGAACAACTCGGATCTATTTATTGTAAAAACTTTAATTTTAAATCATATAAACCTTAAAGATCATAATTATGTCTAGTTCTTAAGAGATTAATCTTTGGGAAGCTTACCTTAATCCATGATGTTGTAGAGCGCATAAACTTAATTAAGTTTGTGACCTTCCAACGTTTGAATCCCAGAATGTTCAATGAGTTCTCTCTCTAAGATGGGAAAGAGGAATAGAGCGTATGATGATTTGACTTCGGGATCATAACCTTAGGTGTCTTTATATACTAGCTCAAATATGTACATATCAATCCTAATATGACTAGTATTAAATCTTTACACATTGCAAAACTCATACCAATTAGATGCACAAGATAAATCATACAAAAATTAATTAAATGTGTAAGCTCATTTATGGATAATATTTACAACTATCTCCCACTTAGGCTACACATGTAAATATGCTAACAATTATGTTATAAATCCTTATGTCATTACTGAAAAGCTATCATAACGTTAAAACAATTTGGTCTATCTCATATGTCGGTATGAAATTACAGCGGCCTTCGTTACACTCATATTTGTAACTAAACCTAGTTATGGTCACCACACTAATGTATTTAATAACATAAACCAAGTCTGGATGTATAGCATGAAAATTACATGCAAATTGCTTCAATCATGCCTATTTCCAACTGGCTATACTTTAACAAGATCAACCTTAACCCTTCCAAACTTTATGTTATACAACAATAGAAGAAAAAACATCCAAAGTTAAAACAAAAATTAAACCATGTTCTTTATTATGCAGTAAATATGCGTCTACGTAAAAGAGCATTAATAATACAGACTCTCACTAAACCAATATATTATCAGATAACACCGCACCATATGAGTAATATGCTCATAAAGTACCTTAGCTGGTAAACCATTAGTGAGCAGATCCGCAACTATGGAGCTTGTCCATATATACTCTGTAAACACATCAACGCTAAACTCTTATTTGACAGTAAGAAACCTGATGTCTATGTGCTTTAGACTTCCAAAAAATTTATGTTGCTGTTGAATATAACATAGCTGATTTATTGTCACAAAATATATTTAATGGTCTTTCGACACTATACATAATACACAGCCTAGTGATAAAGTTTCGCAGCTATATCTTATCCTATTATCGGAATCACAATACTGGATGATCTCTAACTGATTTGATTTTCTATACATAAGCATGTAGTATTTTCTTGTTTTTAAATATCGTATAACCCTTTAATTAGTTACTTTCAGAAGATCCATCCTAGGGTTGCTTAAATATTAACCTAACATCCTTACTATGAACATTAAATCTAGATGCGTACATGTTTAATGATACATAAGACTCCATACAATTGATGCATGAGGAATCTTTTGCATCTCTTTCTTTTAACCTTATTTTTGGGGTATTGGCTGAGACGAAACTTGTCTCATTTAGTAATGGGAGTATCTCCTAAATGACAACCCTTCATGCCAAACCTAGAAATAACTCTTTCAATATACTTCTTTCGTAATAACCCTAAGATACTCTAACAAAAATGTCGATGTATACACAATCTTACTTCAGAAAAATAATCTTACTCTTACTGAACTTACGATATACACAATCATCAACTAGATTTACCTTAAAATCATACAAGATAATGACTTGATGAAATTTGTAATACCATTTACAGGAAGCTTGAATGAGGCCATAGATGGATTTCTTTAATTTGTAGACCATATTCTTTAAGTTTCCTGATTCAAAGTTTTCTAGTTACACCATATATATTGTCTCATCAATATTGCCATTGAGAAATGAAATTTTTATGTTCATTTAATACATATATAAATCAAAATGAGCCACAAGTGCCATTTAACCCAAAAGAGTCTTTCGATGAGACCGGAAAAAAGAATTCTTTATAATCAATATCCTTATTTTGAGTGAAACCCTTAGCAACTAAATGAGCCTTATATCTTTCAATGTTACCCTTTGAATCCCTCTTGATCTTAAATATCCATTTGGTTTTGCATCTTCAGGTAATTTAACAACATCTCATATGTTATTAGCTTCAATAAATTCCATCTCATCGTTTATAGCATTAATTCACTTTTGAGAATCAGAACTTTGTTTGACTTAGTAAAAAGATGATTAGATCATCTTTTACTACTCATACATCATACTCTCAGATTTTTTAAGAAATACAATATAATCGAAGTTGAAAATCAACTAGAAGAATTCTTATTAATTAATTTACGTTTTGTATCACATGAATCAATTTACAAGGTTTTCATTACATGAGGCAATTATATCCATGTATAAGTTATCAATTAAAGAACCAATAGAAAAATATTTGAATCTTGAAAAATACTAACTTTATTATTTCTCAATGAATAAGAATAATCTTATTTGTCCAAGTGAAAATATAAATTATGTCTAAATGACAGTACCATAAAAGTCTCTCCCAAATTCAAAAAGTTACTAGTCTTTAATGACAATTTAAAAATCTTTATAGCCTCAATTGTAACTATTTTGCCACATCCCTGATAGATGAATCTTTTAGTATCAATTCACTTTTAACTCCACATTTAACCTTTAAACACACTCATGTGAATAATAACAACATAATCTACCTACCAAGTAATCACATGTACATAAATTAAATTAACCACCGAACAAATCATAATGAGAAGTATATCTTATTTTACACGCTAAGTGGCGTACTTGGAACATTCATATATCTATCCTTCTTGCAGAAGTAACAGACAAATTCCTTATTATATTTCTTTTGTAATTACATTATTTTTGTTCTAACGGTAGCTTTCTAACATTTATCCCTTTTTTTTTTCTTGTCTTTTAGAAATATTTACTAGATGAGCACTTTATGTCTTTTCTTGTTAAATATTTTCTTTTTCTTGCACCCCGTGAGATATGAGCTCATTAAAAGATCATTTATCCTTATGAGTATTATGACTTACTGTAAACTAGTTGTATTGTGCAAGAAGAGAAATAAAGAACTGAATGCACGAGCAATGTATATCCTTATGAGTATCATAGCTCACTGTAAACTAACTGTATTGCGCAAGAAGAGAAATAAAGAACTGAATGCACGAGCAAATCATCAAAAAACCCTGACTTTAGTGTCTTTAGTTTTAAAGTGATATTAGACATTTTTATAATGCACTCCCTTTATGTTCGCATTTTCTCTATACCTTATTGAAATAAGATTAACCAAAAGATTGCTTGTTTTAGCCTTTTCATTTTTAGCAAAACATTTGTTTAATTTTTTTTGAGGAACTAACCCAAAGGTCAAGATTCATGAAAACAAGAGCAATCACAACGTTCTTTTTTCAATTCTTAAAGTTGGTGCCGTTAAGCACCGGTGTTGAATTTCTATTGGCAGATATATATATATATATATATATATAAAGTATAACTATAAACTGAATAGAGAACAAATTATAAAATTTCAAACTTACATTTAATATACATGTCATAACATATTAACAAACAATATATATGCATGACACAATTATTCAAATTATTAATAGTGGGTCCCCATCACAAGATACCTAACACAACATTGATGTTAGTTTTTGAATAGAAATATCAACTTGTAATTTGTCATCTCCATACAATAATTAAATATATATGGAAAACCATGTCAAATAATAGGCCTTCCTTTAGGACTGACTTATTATTTCGTATAGAAAACTTGATAGTCATCTTTATATTTATTACTATGTTTGTGTATGTTACTCGGCTAAACAATAACCTTTCCTTTGAGTCGATTATTATTCGCATGAATAACAAATGCACACATCTAAAATATGCCAAAAAAAATAAATACGCGATCGAGGTATAAAGACAATTCATTTCAATTCATCTATTTTATAATATCAAACGATTTGTGTTTTGCATCCTTATGATTTAGAAAAATCAAGACCGTTCTGTATTGATGAAATTCGCAATGCACAAACCTTATTTTTTCAACTTTGACGCATACAACAATTTTGGATTCCTTGTAGTATGTAAGCTTGCGTATTGATAAAAGTTTATACCGGTATGAAAATCTTTCCAAAACTCTAATTCTTTAGTCTAAGTTTAGCAAATCAAACTTAATTCAAACCCTTAATCCATACAAACATTAACCAAGTATGAACTTAAAAAATAAAAGAAAAACTATAGTGATTATAAAAATTAAATTCTTTAATTTTAACTTTTAAAGAATAAAAATAAAATCCTCAAAGTATAATTGTATCCATTGAATCCAAGAAAAAACCTGTCCAATCACAATTCTCACCAAAAAAGGTTACTCTCAAAGACTCAAAGTCATTATTCTTTATTCAAAAAGTACTAATGACACATGTATTCAAAGGTACTGCCAAGCCATTATAATCCAGCTGCTTCATGCTTTCGGCTTCTTTATTTTTATTGCCAAAGAAGATTGAATACTTTATCGACAATTTCTTATAAATCCATTATTCCATTGTACTAGCAAAAAATTTAAAAAAACCCTTTTACTAGCAAATGGCTTCTTTAAATTTTATTTGTGTCTTCTTTAAAAACCATGAATAAACTTTCAATGAAATTTAATCTTAAATCATATAAAATTTAAAGAATATAATTATATTTAGTTCTTAAGAGATTAATTTTTAGGAAGCGTATGATATTGTAGAGAACAAAGGATGACATTTCAACATCTATGAAATACTCAATGATTTCTTTCTCTTCTTGTATAAAAAAGAAAAGGAAATTGATGAGTATTTATTTATTTTTACGTTTTTTTTTTATTTGTTTCAAATTGTCTATGAAAAAGTTCTTTACTTCCGTTTTTATTTTTTTAATATTAGCATTCTCTCATTTTTCTTTCACATGAATAAACTTAAATGAATGATTTTTTTCAAATGTTATTTTTACAATATTAATACATTAAAATTTACTGAAAGTTAATGAAATTCAGACCGGAAGTATAAGAAATTTAAAAAAGAAAATCTTAAATCATAATCCCTTTTTAAAATTTAAAGAACTAAATACAGATAATTATCGTTTGAGCCTACTCTGTTCTCTTCCCCTTCCCCCCCTTAAGTATATCCTTCTAATGCTTGTAAAAAAAATTACATTTAGATTCACAAGAAGCGATTATTGGCGAACACATGATTTTTATTGCATTAAAACATCTTAGAGATTTCATAACCATACAATAAACAAGGCCAAGCCAAACTGAAAAATATGGTTTTATTGAAATAATATACATAAGTTGCCTTCGAAATATCAATTCTTTTTACATAATGTATAATATTTTTACTTCCGGTCTGATTAATTTCACATTTCTGAATTTTTTAATGAATTTTATGAAATTAACATTTGTAAAAACAATCCAAAGTTTCGAAAAAAAAATTTGTCTCAAACTAAACTCCCATGGATGAAGTTGGATGGAAGAAAAATGAGATCAATGAAGAAGTTTCAATTTCGTTAAGTTATTTTTTTCTGACACTTTTTCATAGATCACAAAAAATTGTTTGTATGAAAAAAAAGTTAAAAAGTTAAATACTCGAAATTGATTATGGGGTTTATTTGGCTTGACTTTAATGCTCTTGTCCTTCTCCATAGAGATGCATCTATTCCTCTGAAATGTTCTCCATTGTAATTTGGTTTGAATTCTAACATGGTAGTGAACTACAAATATTTAATTTATTCACTTGTTCAAAATTCAAGAGGCTTCGTTTATCAAATATCGATCAATAGAATAGAATCCAATTCATTTCACATTGTGAATTTTTTTGGGTTTTTGTTGTTGTTTACAAATCTATAAAAATTAATCTAAAATAATTATATATATATTAATAATTTGGTAAAAAATGCATCATCTCTTGTTTTTATAAGATAGTGATATATTTGCAGATGTGGCCGTCTTTGATTTCCAAAGCCAAAGAAGGAGGCATTGATGTCATACAAACCTATGTATTTTGGAACCTCCATGAACCCCAACCTGGCCAGGTCAAAACCCAACCTCCACCCCCTTCTATCTCTCTCTCTCTCTCTCTATATATATATATAAGTGTTGACAGTTTTACTCTGTTTTCATATAACTTTTTTACACAAATAACTATGGCACCAAATAAAAAGAAATGTAGTGTTAACGAATTTCCTAATAACATATATGTTAAATATGTTATAAACAGAAATAATTAGATATTGCATGTGGATTTAGTGTAGCATTAAATTTAGGACAAACGTTAAACACTATCCTAAAAAATAAAAATATAGAAGAGTGTTAAATGTGTGACTCTCATCAATTCACTTGAAGTGGTGCTACATCAATTTATATAAAAAGTTTATATAAAAATAGAGTAAGCCTAACATTTATTATATATATGTGTGCGTGTGTATATATACGTATAAGGTCGGATTTAGTGCAGACTATTAGTTTTTGAACTGGCCCTTTAAAAAATATCTTCAACAATACAAATTTATCGCTAAAGGTCTAGTTCGTATATTACGGTCAGCACAAAATCCTAACTATATATATATGCTAATTTACTTTATATAATTACAGTATGATTTCAGTGGAAGAAATGACATAGTAAGTTTTATCAAGGAAATACAAGCACAAGGCCTATATGCAAGCCTTCGGATTGGGCCATTCATTGAGAGTGAATGGACTTATGGGTAACAAATCTCTCTCCCCATACTCCCCTGCCCATTATACTAATCATTATTTTCTATTACATTTTAGGCATTTGATTGCACAAATTACTATTATATTTTTTAGACAAATGGACCTTAATGTAAAATATAATAATAATATAGCGGGTCTCACATCAAGTTTTTTTAAGGTGGGCGTTAATTACACACACCACTTTACTCGATAATACTTCATCTCATTTACTTAATCCTATTACACTGAGGATATGCACATTCCCTCGATCTTATAAGACCGAACTATTGTTGAAAAAAAAAAAATACACTGGCTCGACCGTATAAGATCGAGGTAATGTGTACATACTAAGGCTTAGAGTACCTAGTATTTGCACATTACCTTAGTCCTATACGGTCGAGCTAATATTAGAGTGTTTTAATGTGTGTAATTAGCGCCTACCTTTTTTAATCAAAAATCAAAAAATGTGAAAAAGAATGATTAATGTACGCTAAAATGAACTAAATTTGCCATTGCAGAGGTTTTCCATTTTGGTTGCATGATGTCCCAGGAATCGTTTTTCGATCTGACAATGAACCTTTTAAGGTATATTACTCGTTCGCATGTTATTCACAAGTGAAAATGTCAATTGTACAATAATTTGGAATTGCCTATGTTTTCGAAAATATGTGTTCGTATCGTTTTATTAGAGAAACGATTCTTAGTTTAATTTCCATATAAAATATATATTTTGAGTGTAAAATCATTTCTAGAATAACCTCTTTGCATACTTTTAGAAATTTGACTTATTTTGAAAATGCTTTCTCGGAAGGAAAATCTGTTAAATATAAACTCAAATTTGTCACCAAATATTTTAAAATAAATTTTATTAAGAAATGTTAAGTATTGTGTGTGGCAGGAACGGATGGAGAACTTTACAACACTGATAGTGAATATGATGAAGTCTGAGGGATTATATGCTCCACAAGGAGGTCCAATCATACTATCGCAGGTCAAAACCTGCTGTAATCGCTCTTTGTGAATATTCACACTACATTAACAACTTGTATATGGTTGTATTGATATATATATATATATTCAGTCTAGCTCTAAAACAGACTGATCTTTAGCGACAAAATTTTCAGGCTAATGTAGTTGTATTGATATATATATACTGTCAACCAAGCCCTCTTGGCCCAGTGCTATAAAGCTGCCACTGGGGCAACCTTGGGTCGACTTGGGGCTCTCAAAGTCAAACCCCAGCGTTGTTAAAATAATGCTTGGCCAGCGGCAGTCACGAACCGCGAGCGGGGATTAGTCGAGGTGTGCGCGAAAGCTGGCCTGGACACCCCGTGGGTAACCAAAAAAAAAATATATATACTGTCTAGCTCAAAAACAGACTGATCTTTAGCGACAAAATTTCCTGACTAATGTAGTCCTCACTCATCTACTTAACAGAATTCCGTTACTAAAAGACAATTTGCGAATAGACAAGCCCCTATCATACAATCATCTTGATGATATGTGTGTGAAAATATAAATTATATATAGAAAGAGGACAGCCTTCTCTTTTAGAAAACGTCCATACATTTCGAGGAGTAAATGGATCCACTTTTTGATGAAAATTGATAGAGATGATCTCCACAATGAGTATATTATCTCACTCAAATTTCATAAAAAGGTTTAATCTAGAAGCATCGTGAAGAAAAATTTAGTATGTCTTCATTTTCGGCGGTTGAAACTTTTTATGACCATCTAACTCACTTCTGAAACAAATCTTTGATAAACTTTGGTGGAAATAATCTGTCCATCACGGAGATCATTCCTACCAAATGCTACCAAAAAACTTATCCATTTAAACCTCGAACTATCTAAGAAAAAGAGCATTGTCCGCTTTAGAGCAATACTGATATATATATATATATATATGTGTGTGTGTTTATGTAGATAGAAAACGAATACCAAAACGTTGAGCCGTCATTTCATGAAAAAGGACCACCGTACGTACGGTGGGCGGCACAAATGGCAGTGGGGCTTCAAACTGGTGTGCCATGGATGATGTGCAAGCAAGATGATGCTCCTGATCCAGTGGTTAGGATTTAATAATTTTTTTGTTTAAAGTTTGCTTCCATTTTGATTTTGTAGCAGTTTTGGACCTGCGAACCAAATATTTCAATTTCATTTGCTTTTATTCCTTCGCCATACAATATCTCTAAAGCAATGAAAATTTTCTAACACGCGCAGATTAATACGTGTAATGGCATGAGGTGTGGAGAAACCTGGTCCGGACCAAATTCGCCGAACAAGCCTGCACTTTGGACAGAGAATTGGACATCTTTGTAAGCCGTAAACTACTAATTAATTACCATTGTTATTATTAGAGCATTCACAGCGGTTCAAATCTTTGGTAAGTATTTTATTTTTGTTTTGTTATCATATTGAAGCTATCAAGTATACGGGGACAACACAACCATGAGATCAGCAGAGGATATTGCATATCATGTTGCACTCTTCATTGCTAAGTTGAATGGGAGCTTTATCAACTATTATATGGTAAAACTCATACACCCATATATAATGATTTTATATATTAATATATTATGCTACGGTTTTTTTAGGACACGCCCCAAACACAGAAATTAAAGGATGCGGTCTCTAAAAGTATCCGTTACAATAGCTACATTTATATTGTACTATCTAGGTTAAAAATATTACAATACTTGTGTTCGTAAATCACACTATCTACCTTCTTTTGCGTTAATAATCACCTTAAGACAACTCTACTGTATCTCTTATAGTATCTGAGCATCCATGAGCGTATCTAGATTAATAAAATTGATTTCGTATGACATATATTCTAGATAGTATCAGTTTAGGACATACTATTGACGACCAACTAATTTGATCAAATTAACTATGAATAACAGCATCTAGACCGCATACAAAAAAGTGCTGAACTCAGGGACCTAACTTATTATCTACATTGCACCAATTCACCAAACATAATATAATGATCACCTAGAACAAGGTTTTCATGTCTTAATTTAATCAAATCTACAACGAAAAATCCAAATGAATCTTTAAACTTTTAACATTATATGTTACTTTTGTGTAGTATCATGGAGGAACCAATTTTGGAAGAACAGGCTCCTCGTATATCATAACAGCTTATTATGATCAAGCTCCTCTAGATGAGTATGGTATGCCTTCAAATCTTCAAAATATTATCCAATATTTCTGGTTTTTTACATATATATAAACACAATATTTAAGGCAGTCGGTCCACAAATTTAGGCTTAATCAGACAACCGAAATGGGGTCATCTCAAGGAGCTGCACGCAGCAGTAAAGCTATGCTCTGAGACTTTACTTTCAGGGTTTCCAATCAATCAATCTTTGGGTCCTCTACAAAATGTAAGAATGTTATCAAATGAATATGTGTTGTTTCGTTCTGTTTTTGTTTTTGATTTTTTCTAATATGCACTAATTTATTTATAAAACAGGCGTATGTGTATCAAGGAAACTCAGGAGAATGTGCAGCATTTCTGGTGAACACGAATGGTAAAAATGTGACCGTACAATTTCAAAATTCTTCATATGTATTGCCTCCAAGGTCAATTAGCATTTTACCCGATTGCAAGACGGTTATATTCAACACTGCTACGGTATGTTTGGCTTTTGCACTCCTATCTTGAAGTTCATTAAACCACATTGCACAATGAAAGAAACAATGTAAAAATAAATCAGAGTCTTTTCACCTTAATAAATGCAGACTACGATCAAAACAGAAGTATATTTGTGTTTGGTTAGCTTTATGAATGAAAAGAGTGTGATTTACTTTTACACTGTTTCCCACATTTTGATCGAAATCAATTGCATGCCAGAAACTAGTACAACTGATTTTCTTCGTTTCTGATACCAACCAAACATGCAACAACATTTCATTTACATGAAAAACTTCTTACATTGAAAACAATCTCCGTTGGATTGAGTTTTCAGCGAATCAAATACAGCCATGTAGGCCCTGTTTGGTTTAGGGTGAACTATTTTCAAAGGGCAAGGAGGAAATACATATGAAAATCAACCGAGTGGAAGATATTTCACCACAAAAAAGTGGCCTAAGGACACTGCACAAGGAAGAAACTTAGTGTTAAAACAGAAGTATAAGGCATATTTGGTTTGAGGTGAAATATTTTTCAACTTCAACAAGGAAAAAGGAATATCATTTCCACCCAGAAGTGAAAAATATTTCTCCTAGGCAAATACAACCTTAAACAGAGAACAAAGCCCCATTTGGTTTGATTTGGAATATTTGTCACCTGAGTGAAAGTGATACGCTTTTCAGCTTGCACAAGGAGAAAAATATTTCCCTTTCACTCGAGAGAAAAAGATTCCACATTGAAACAAATGCAGCCTTAAAGCAAAATTTATACTTACCAACAAATAATCGCATGTTTTGTACATGATTAAATGGAACAGGTAAGCACACCATTCAATACAAGATCAATTGTACCAAGCTTGAAGTTCGATTCAGCCGATAAATGGAAAGTGTTTCAAGAAGTTGTTCCTCAATATAACGAGACCACCTTGAGGTCAAATCAATTATTAGAGCAAATGAACACTACAAAAGATTCATCAGATTATCTTTGGTACACTTTCAGGTAAATTAAATATTTATAGTATGATTATGGCAACTATGCGAAAAAACGTTTTAAATATAGGAAAATATGATTAACAAACATTTTTAATCGATAAATCTAGATTACAATTATGTTTTATCATATTCTAACATCTTTAATATGCGCATTGATAGGTTTCAGCATAATTCCTCTGATGCTCAATCTATGCTCCAAGTGAACTCTGTTGCACATGTTTTACATGCATTTGTAAATGAAACGCTTGTAGGTAAGTATTTATACTCTCCCATCTATACCAAATTAAGAGTCATGTTTTGACTTTCACACATTTAAAAAAAAAAACAGTATTTTTGACATAATGAACGGCCGGGAATGTAAATTTCCAAAAGAACCTTAACCTAATTAATTTTGAGCTCCAAAAGCTCGCTAAAAAGATCTTCCACTTGGAGAAGGTGATGCAAGGTAGCTATTTAGAAATTTGCCTAACACTGGATTGATGATGAATCAAGAAGAAGAATATAGAATTGCTCCAAAGAGAAAAGCCGTAATTAAAGAAGAAAAGAATTTGAGAAGATAATTCCAAAACAAATAATTCTATTACCCCTCTTCCACAAGGGTCAGATTAAAACCATAATTCTACTACCCCTCTCACGCCGAAAATTCTATAAAATAATGTTGAACTAAGGATTTGAACTTACAATTTTCAACATGAAGAGTACATTTACTTTACTTAACATCTTATTGCACACACGTATAGTGTGCCCGTACGCCGCGAATTAATTTCGCTAACTTAACCCTAATAATTAAAGTAATCCTAATTTCCTAAATTACATCAAGAACTACCCAAAACATTAATTGATTACAATATACAGTTCATAAATAATTCCTTAATTAACTACTATTCCCTTGTCACATTCCACAACAGAAGGGCTTCAAAGTTACACTCATCACTCAGAGAAATTTCATAATCAAACTTCATCTACGAAGGGATAGAGAGTAAATCATTGTACCATCCGCTCAATATATGTATTTGGCTCAAGTTTTCAACCTGTTGAAATAAAAGGTTAGTTTCATGACATCACAAAAGATTAAAGTCTAATTGTAGGAATGACTCTTACTTCGAGATGTTTCAAAAATGAAGGTGAGACTCTTAATTTGAGACAGAGGGGTATATGACAACAATAAGATGGTTACATTGTCCCCGGACTAAAAACATGCTAACCTATAGGATCACAATGACATAATCAGAATTCAGAACTAACAGCATTAAATTTTCCATATCTCAAGCAGCTACAATTTTAAATCCAACTGCTACAAAATTGAAGCTTGGAATATTAATTTGTCAATTACAAGATGATAAATCAAGCCAATATACCAATTTTCCTGCCTTGGTGAATTTTTCAAGCATTCATTTTTTTCTTTCATGTTTTGTCCATTTCGAGCATATTTGACAATTGGACTTATCAGTTATCATTTTGTTTGTTTTTTAGGTTCAGCACATGGAAGTAAGAAAAACACAAATTTCACTTTGGAGAGTAATGTTTCATTAACTAGCGGGATGAATGACATCTCCTTATTAAGCGTAATGGTTGGATTACCGGTAATATTCAATCTCATTTTACATTTTTTCTACTATTACTTTTACTACCCCTTCTTTATCTCACACCAACTTTCTTTGAATATATTTGTGGGGCGAAGGATTCAGGGGCATTTCTTGAGCGTAGGATTGCTGGAGTACGCAGTGTGAAGATTCAAACAAACCAACAAATTGAAGATTTCACTAACTACACTTGGGGATATCAGGTAATCCATTTCCTCATAATTGCACTTACAAGATCCACAAATGAAATGAACTTTTTTTCATATGAATTTGAGCTACTTTTCTTTTGAACTTCTTAATGAAACTTTTTAGTCGTTCTGAAAATTGAGTTTTATGGGATTGGTTTGCTGAAGATTGGATTGTGGGGTGAGAAGTTACAAATTTACACAAATGAAGGATCGGGTAATGTACAATGGAACAATTTTGAGTCTTCTCAACCACTATCATGGTATAAGGTAAGAAACTAGTTCTTTATAATGATTTATTTATGTTTCGTGTCATGTTTAGAAAATTTAGTCTGTTTGGTAAGATGAGAAAGTGACGAGAAGGAAGAAGAATGAAAGGAAAGTGGAAGAAAGGATAACTTTTCCTTTGTAAAAGGATACTCTAGATTTCCAGCCCATCAAATTATATGTTCCCAATAGTTAGCACAAAGAAGAAAGTAACAAAAAAGGGTGTGAATAATATTAAATAAATCAAACATTTTTGTGTGACCGTGAATTAGTTCCTTCTTACGTACCAAACGAGCAATTGTATCTCCCTTCATTCCTCATCTTTCTTACCAAAGGATAAAAGGCTTATTTCCCTTAAAGCCTCCACAACAATCTAAATTTGTAGGATGAGAAGGGTAAGTTGGCCCTACAATATTGTATTGTAATAGGCGAAGGACTAAGTTTGTTATCAGTTATCATACAAACAATTTATATCCGTTACGTTTCAAATGGACAACAGGTATCCCCTTTGGGACTCAAACTTAATATACAGATATCATGTGTCCATTTGGAATCTCACTAGAAAGAGATGTTCGTTTCCGTGCTCAACCATTATACGGACATCTCTCATCCATTAACTCCAACATAAGATATGATTCCAGTATGTTTTCTTTTCAAGTTTGCTAAGTGTTTAATCCACACTAATCATTTGATTGTTGCCACTTAACAGACTGTATTTGATGCACCTGAGGGAAATGAACCTCTGGCATTAAATCTCAGCCCCATGGGGAAAGGTGAAGCTTGGATAAATGGTCAAAGCATTGGCCGATATTGGATCTCGTTTCGGACCCCCAACGGGTCTCCTTCACAAACATGGTATGTAGTTAACTATCATGAACTTGTTAAAATTATCTTTCAGAAAATAACAAATCAATTGTAACATTCAGCTTCATTATAAACAATGATGGATCTCTCTATTCAGTTTCTAAAAATGATATTCTCGATAGGAAAATATTTCAACCATCGATTAATGGTTTTGTTAGAATAGTATAAGATTTATGGTAAACTTATAAAAAACACAAGAAATTTTTTATGAAAATGTCATAAAAAACAAATTCAACCATTTATTCCCTCTTAAAAGGAGAGTTCGTTATTTAACTAAGAGGAAGCTCTTCAGAGAAATGCCCCCATCTATATATATATGTATACTACATCAAATAATTTATAAGATAATTAAGAACTTCAACTACTTTTGAATAGTGACTGACCTTTTTTCTCTCTTCACAGGTACAATGTGCCTCGATCATTCCTCAAATCGACAGACAACCTATTAGTATTATTAGATGAAGAATACGGAAACCCTCTTGACATTACACTAGATACTGTTTCAGTCACAGAAGAATCAGGTAATTAAGCTTACTATGACTGGATTTCGAATAAGTTTCACTATGAACCAATACATGAATGACACATCAACATGTTTTCAAAATCTGCCTCAGGTATATATCTGACATAAAAGACTGAAATATCTTGTGTGGCCACCATGTATTAGTTAAAATGTAGGGTCCATATCGTATTCATTGTTGTCAGAATCCATTTCAACCAATGAGTGATCGCCATATTGGAATGTCAATTTTTTATATTTTAGATGAATATGTCCATGTTGAAGGATTCCGGTATGTGTCATCATAAAATTATTGTTACTGATATTCTTCAAGAATGCATGTGTATATGTCAAGTTTAAGATTCGTACAATTGCTATTGTATAATATCTTCAATTTGATTACAAATTTGGCAGGCTTAGCTAGGAAAAACAAAATGCACCATCAATCGGCCACTCCGAAATTTTGGTAGTGACCCTTGTACAGGCATTCCTAAAGCTCTTTTGGTTGATGCGCGATGCGAATGAGGATGAGCATTTTCTGTACCATTGTTCTTACAGGATTGAAGGACTTACCCAACTTACTATAGGAAAGGCTTACAAAATTTAAATTTAGGAAAAATTAGTAGTTCACACATAATTCGTTATAGATCGATGAAGGTTATAATGGCAATTGATTACAAATAAAACTTGTTTTGTATTAAATTAAGCAACTGGCAACATATTATTTGATACCTTGATTTATATATAATGAAATATCAATGTTTTTAGTTTAGTTTCTTGTCTCTCTTTTTCTTTCGAAACATATAGAATTCCATTTATTTTTATTTGTTTCCCGAACAATGACAATTACACCAAAGCACCAAACCAAACAAATATGTTATATGTATCTAGTAAATTTACAAGAAATGGGAGCAAGTACGTACAAAATTGATCTTATTATTATTTGATGATAATAATTGATCTATGCACTAATCAGACAATACGAAACATGCATGGAGTTCATAAAGATGGATATTACACACGTATATATATAATTTTGATAAAAATTTCGCCTAATCAGACAATAGGAAACATGCATGGAGTTCGTAAAAATGGATATTACAGATACACACATATATATATATATACTTTTGATAAAAATTTCGCAGTCCAAATGCATATCTATAAGCTCTCTTTGAGTCAAATACAACAAAAACAAAATTTTAGGTAGGCACCAGGGGCTTAAGGCCTAACAAACCTAATTAATGATAAATTTATATGCAATTCGATCTAGCCATTTTGTTTCTCCATAGCAGTACCCCATGTTTACATGTTCTCGAAACTTCACAGTACTTATCTTCTATTTTAAATCCCTCGCTTTTAATGTTATAGATACTTTTTAAAAGCATTCGTTAGGATATATCATAGATGATCCATTCCATTCGAGATGACCTTACTGAAACAGTCTCAAGGTAATATATCTATTGAAACACTTTCAAATACTCCCTCATCCTAAATTCCTCTATGTTTGACTTTCAGTTACTTTTAAGAAAACACTAACGTCAATATAATTAGTGGTTTGAACAAAACCCGCATAATGTAATTAGATTTGGTGCATCAATAACGTCCAAAAAGGAAAATTGAACTCTTAAATTGGGATGTCTAAAAAGAACTTCGTTCAACTAATAATCCTATACTACCCGAATTTTCCAGTTCTATTAATCATTTACGATGACCCTGGATTTTTGTTTGATTTGGAGATTTTTGTGCAATGCTAAACTGAGATAGGGTAATTGTCATAAAAGAAGAGGGTAAGGCTAAGAATCAATGTTAGTGCTGATATATACGGAGTACCATATATGTGGCTCGGCAGAGAGAGTTGGTCGATTGTTGTATACCTAAATATATACCGTTGGATTAATCATTTACAGTTTAATAATGAATGTTAAGCATAGTTTATTAGTGTTAATCATACTTTGTTAATGATGATATACTTTATTCTTCTTGGAACCACCATAATGATAATTCAATACTTCTTTTTTGGCTCCGAAAGCATTTTTCTTGGCTTTTTCATCCAATGCATTCCTTATTTGAGTGGTCCCAGATGATGGTCCCTATATGTTTTGTATAATATTCATTGCTTTTGTGTTTGGTAGTTGTTATCTTAAGCTCTAAAAGTCCCTCTTTTTGTGTGCACCATTATTCTTATTTGCAAAAAAATATGAATCTTTCTTTGCACTTGATGTACATCATAAAGGTTGGTTTGTTGATAATGGCCTAAGGAAAGTACTATGAGGGTGGATTAATAGAAAATTACGACTACTGCAACATGGATTTAATGTCCATGCATAAGGTTGATGATATGATACAGCAGTTACGGCACTTGAGTCCTTATGATTGTTACATGAAAATTAACAAGGATCATAGAGTCAAGCCTCAAAGTAGATACCGATTGCCAACTACTGTCGATCTTGAACTTGAAGTATGCAAAAAGTAGCATAGCCATTTACGTCAATCACAAAAACGAAGCCATACAACCTGAAACAATGGCAAATTTACTTGGTCCAACTACAGTAGTTGATAATCCAGTGCAGGAAGAACAATTAAGAAGTATATTGTTATGTGAAAACAAAGCTATGGGCGAAAACAGTTATGATAGTGATGAATGTATTGATTCAAGTTACTTCATTGACACTAAATATAGGGCGGATGACATATTATTTGATAAGAATGTAAATCTAGATGTTGAATGAGGTGGGGTGATGGAGAAACTAGTGGAAGTTGATAACATTAGATGTTTCAATAATAAGGATGGAGATGAGTCCCAAGCATCTGATGAGCTTAAGAGCCTTAGTGATTCCTTTAATGAAGATGGGGATAGAGTCCATTAGAAAAGAGAAGTTGGCCTAAATTCAACAAAAACACATATCTAGTTGTACTGGAGTTTAAGCTTAGTATGCTTTTTCCATCCTCTAAAGTACTAGCATATGCAATTAAACAGTACGCTATAAAAAAGGGGAAGCAAATTAAAATTAAAAAGTATGGGAGATCAAACTAGGTTGAGGGCAATATATAAGGAAGGTTGCAACTGGACCATCTTTACTTCTATGATGCAAGATAATAATACAATATTGTTGGGTTGGAAATTAACCCCAGGGGGTGGTGAATAGAGGTTTAAGGAAATAAATGCGGAATTTAAATAATTTCAAAAAATGTTTAAGCAATGAATAATTAACTATATGTTAAGAAAATATGGCAAGCAATATAAACTCAAAGTCAATCAATAATGATAAGTAAGAAATTTGAGCTTAGAAAGATAAAACCATAAAACATCAAGACATTTTGTTTATGCGATTTGGTTGTTTAGACTATACGTCCGCGCCCGAGGTCAATACCCGAGAATTTCTACCATAGATTCTCTTACGAGTGAGGAGCAAACCGGTTATAACAATCTTCTTTCCCAGCAGAGATTAAACCACTCAACTGTGATTCTTCTCACAACACTCAAACAACTGTGATTCTTCTCACCACACTTAACACAAAAAAAACTTATTGCCAAACTATGAGAAATCATTTCAGAAATGAATATTATAAGTTTTTTTTTGTGATACACACTAATAAACAATAACTCTCAAGTGTTTACAAGATACAAATGAAACTCACACTATATTTATCAATATTGATCAAGACAATATACCTCAAATATAATCAATGAATGATTTGAATCCCTTCAATAAAGTATTATAGTATATTGAAGTGTCTAAAAATGAGTTAGAACTTCCTATATTAGCTCCTAAGCAAATACACCCGTTAAAGGGTTTTAAGGAAAGTTATTGCACAATATGGAGCAAAAATCACTTTTCCAGCGGCTAGTTTTTAGCCAGGTAGTCGACTGCATGGTGTTAATGGTAGTCAACTACATCCCATTGGTTTGTTTAGAAATATTGTTGTAGATAGCTAATTTTATTTGATTTTTTTTTATCATATCTCCTAATCTAGCTGTTATATCATGCTGAAATTTTGCGTACAAGCACTATAAGATGTTATCTAAATACTGTCCAAATTTTATAATGATTGAAGTCCGTAAAGGGCTCCATCAGATTGTTATATCAAAATTAAGCAAAAATCCAGCAAATCTAAAATGTGAGAAAATAAACATTTTTGCTTGAAAATGTTAGGACGCCAATAGAACATGTTCTAAGCATGTTTAAGAATATTAAAATAATAAATTAGGCATTAAAATATTTTGGGATAGTTTTGATAAAATATAAGACTTTGAGTCATTTTGTAAGATTGATTTGATACAATTTAGCAAACTAAATAAGATGTTTAATGCATGATCAATATTTGAGCTACAGAGATTTGATCAACCAAAAAACTTCACATAAATCCTAAACACTCAGTCAATTATTGAATTAACAAGTCTTCGAATGTTTTGAATTGTTTCTTCAATTTGATCTTAATTTAAATCATTTTTCTTAAAGCTTTTCATATATTTCTTTGATTTTTGTTATTAATGAATTGCATTGTTAGCATATGTGATGCTCTCAAAATGTATGAAATTGATGTAGACACCCCATTTTTCAACTCTTCCAGACAAGATGCAACTTGCTTTCCAATAAAGCAAAATCAGATTTGGCGATACATAATTTCAAGGGATGCACGCTCGAACAAGATAAAATTGGACTTGGACAATGCAAGATGAAGAACATCATAGGCCTATACAGATGAGCCTCACACTGAGTCAGTACACTCCGATTGCCGAAAAACAAACTGTTGATTCTCAATTATCACTGCTTTTCAAGATTATATTCTAGATCACGTGTAGTCAAACAGTAAGACGAAGGCCATCCCGAACTCCAATCACCCTCAAATTTGAAAAGAAGCTACAAGACATCTTGGGAAACATCATACCCAAAAATCAATCTAATCCAATAATTGGTCGATAGGTTATCATTATAGACCGATCGGTCTTCAGCGGCGGTTCATAATCTCGACCAAGTTGTAATCAAATAATCAAGTGGAGGCCTTCCCGACGTCCGATCGGGCTCAAACTTTTACATAAAGTAGAAGACATCTCAGGGAACAACATATAAAAATATCAGCTTGATCCAACGGTGGGATCCCCAAAGACTGATCAGTCTATCTGTAAATTCATGATTTCAACCAAGTGTAATTAAATAATGAAATTGAGGCCTTCCCGATCTCCGATCCGTCTTAAATTTTTATAACAAGTATATGATCTCTCAAGGAACAACATATCCAAAAATCATCTTAATCCAACGATTGAACGATCGGTTATCATCATAGACTGATCGGTCTTTAGGTCCTTCGAATTGGTTTTCGAGGCACCCGAATCGGTCTTCAAGTAAATATGGTCCGTTTTCGGTTAATTATAGAGGAGACCGATCGGTCTTGAATGTAAACGAATCGGTCTTCACTTTATACGAATCAATTTTTGAGCCACCCAAATCGGTCTTCGACGTAGGAAGGCTACTCTAACACTATATCAATCAAAACAACAATAGAAAAAAGGGGGGAACCCCTGAATAGGGGCAGAGCTCGATAGAGAGCAAGGGAGAGGGCCGAAAGAGTCCGGAATAGCCGAAGAAAGCTCGGAGAATGCTGGAAATGCCTGACGAGAGAGTAAAGGCTCGAATCTAGCTAGATCTAAATATAGGAACGCATTGTAATGGCATAGATATGTGAGTAAAGACTCCCTACTAGTTATATAGTGTTGTATTCTTAGACTAGTTATAATTTGTAATACATTCTCAATATCAATCGAATCAACAAGTTTATATACGCTACAAGGGGAATCTCTAAATCTCTTTAAATCTGTTTTAAACAATTCGCCGCCTCGCATGTATATATGTAATCTGTTGTTTGCTGGGAATGATTGTAATACCCAAAATAAATAACCGTATGTATATTAAAAAATGCGAAATTAGACAAACACTTGCATATTGCATAAATTTGATTCTGTAAGAAGTACATACTATAAATACACTACATATTTCGAATAATTCTTTGCATGCTCACTGCACAGAAAAACACAAAAAATAGTACACTGTTGAGGGAAGACCAATTGGTTTTTGGTTAAAATTACACTGTTTGCCTCGAAATTTGTGCCATCATTCCTGCATCCTAATAAAACAGATATATACGCATATTTGGGCCAAAAACAATAGGAAGTAAGATAAAATAATGATAAAACGAGCATGTACATTTAGAAGCCGAAAAGGCGACACGGATGCCTAATACCTTCCCGCGTCGTAACATAGTTTCCGAACCTAATCTGTTTCCGCAGATAGCGTTGTATCCCAAAAGGGTACAAAACACACTTTTATCTATTTTTCCGAAAAACATACTGGCGACTTGAAAACCGCTCCCAAGCCAAGCCACGCGCCGAGTGTTGTCGGGGTGTTCCAATTGGGATTTTCACAGTGGTGACTCCGCTGGGGACTATTTAAGTGAATTAGATTCTATGATATGTGTTAACATATATAATATATATTTTCTATTTGTCATTTATATAGTTGCCATTTATAAGAGTTCACTAGCAATATCTAAATCTTTAGATTGATTAGATTTTTATATTTTCCTTATTTATATCATTCTCATAACCCTATATAAAGGGTCTCCATTGTAATAGTTTTATATTAATCAATTCAATAATATTTATCTTTTTTCTATATCTTCACAATATGTATATACTTGCTATCACGCTCTATTTACTTTCTATTTATCGTACACGCATGCTATAACATGTTTTTACATGCTATATACCGATTTGGCCTTTACGTAACAACTTAGACATATGCTAAGATTCCCCCGTGAACATAGAAGCATGCTAGGTTGATTCCATGTAGATATATTTGTCTAAGAATAAACAAAAAAATATTTTTCCTTTCCCTTTTTAAAAATAAAATTGAGCAAAATTGCTAACACTTTACACATCTATATAGCATACATATATCATACCTTTTCATACCCGAAGGTCGAATATAGAAGTATGCCGACTTGACAGGTTGGCAAACGCTGAAACATAAGTCCTCAATTCTTCTCGGTCTCATACCCTTTGAGTATATTGTAACCGTCCAACACAGTACTAACGATCACCCTGATGGGTAAGAGGTATATCATGGGACCTGTTACAATACTGTGTATATCAGAATAAGCGCCACGCGTAAGGATCACTCTTCGGAATGTCAAGTATTTAGTGAGCCGATGGCATAAAGGTCAATCCAAGTACATTTAGGGTATATCAAAGGTTGTTCACACGTACACTCAGTGTATATTGTGAAACCATGCCAATGAGAAGTCGTACCAATTTCTAACCGAGATTGCATCGCCACAGCATACATAGGACAAAAGAAGCCTATAGATCCCCTATTTTTAAAAATCTCTATCGGTCCATCCGATATTTCATAATTTTGACATCAGGGTAAAGAAAATATTCTTTCATAAATAAAAATAATTTATATGCAAACTGTACATTTTCTTTTCCACGCTTCGCATGTATAATACCATTCATTTCTTTTAAAAAATGACATTTACTTGTACAAAGTCACATTCTTTCCAAAGAAAATCAAAATCAATCATTTTTTGTGGACAAATAAATTCCACCATCCTTTAATTCAATTAATTTGTATAAACATATTCAACAATTCTGGAATCAAGTCATTCGTTCGAAAAACAAATATTATTCCCTGATTAAAATCAATAATTCTTTGTGGACAAATAAATAATTTCCACCATTCTTTAAGTCAATTATTTTGTATAAATGAATTCCACAATTCTGGAATTAAATCATTCTTTCAAAAAAATCGTTATTCTTTGATAAAATCAATCATTTTTTGAAATCGAGATTGTGATTCAACTCTCATTTGTGACAAACGAAAATATCGTTTAACCACAGCACGATTAAAATCGCATCGCTTCCTCCGATAAAGCAAAATCGCGACGTTAAAATTTTTTCTCCAATCTCATTCCATTGGAAGTTCACTCGCATGTTAATCAATTTTAACGAAAAGTGAACCACTTATTAAAGTATTTGAAAAAAACAAACATGGCATTATCACACTTATTTTTTTCAGCAATTCTTGCGTGTAAGAAAGTTGACATAATGCAATCACCTGTACATTAACCTTCATTGAAAATTGGAAGGAGATTACGTTCCCATTTAGAAAATGAGGAATAAACAGTTGAACCCAACAAATACAAAGAAAAAAATGAAACAGTCGAATAAAAGCTGGGTAATTAAACCAAAAATGAGAAAAACACTTTTAGCCGCAATTCTAGCTAGTGTAGTCCGAGGGGATGAAATGAAAAAAAATGATGAAGGCGAATAAAAAAAACAAATAATAAGAAAAAAACAAAGTCATTTCTTGTTTCCAAAAAGAGGGAGAAAAACAGAAATAAACGAATATAATATGGGATAGTTTCCATTTGAGTTTCAACACTCTATCGTGTCATTTAATCAAAATACATAGGTAAATAATTTTAGCGAACTTTTGAAAATAATGAGTGTAATACAACATAGACGCACGACATGCTTTAATAAGAGGTAGTTCAAATACTGTCAAAATTGATTAATGCATGACATAACTTCTTCTTTTCCCCCTGAGGAAAATCTTGAAAAAAAAATCACGGCATTGCCATATACAAGAAAAAGTTTCATTCCATGCTATTTTTAATCAACAATTTTCAAAAATCGTAATTAGAGTTGAATCACGATTCCGTTTCTTAAATAATCAAATCTTTTCAAAAGGGAAATTTCACGTCAATTACGTGTTCCAATAAAATCAATTTTTTTTCAAACTTTTCTCATGCCAATTCGCGTACTTTAAATAAAAAAATCAAATCTTTTCAAAAAAAAATTCATCAATCATCATCACGTCAATTAACGTGCTTGAATACAATCGAATTCTTTCAAACATTCATCACGCCCATTTACGTGCGATAAATAATTGAATTCTTGCAAATAACAAACTCTGAATCAATCATTTCACGATTTCATTCTTTCAAGAGACGTGAGATTTTTATCAAACTTCAATAGAAATAACCGGCATATGATTCCGACAATCATTTGCAAATGTGATTTTTCTTGTCTTGATATTACTGTAATTGCATGCGAACATGTTCTTTTACTATCGCTATGGTGTTTCACCATTAACTGCGTAACTACTTCACAAGCGCTTTGAGTTTCTTATACTTCACAGGTAAGTACAGGTAAATACACACCTTTCATTTATCTCATTCGCCACTACATGGCATAATTTATTCATTAATACACGAGCCAATCGCCATGTTTTTCATACACTCAATACATTGGTTAATCGCCACACCATTCGTTCATTACATACATTGGGCTAATTGCCTAATCATTCATGTATTCAAATGCGCTGGCTAATCACCACATCATCATTTATTCAATAAGCTGGGCTAATCGCCACATCATTCACTGGGCTAATCACCAAACCTTCACTCATTCATTCAATACATCGAGCTCATCGCCACTTCATTCATTTGTTCAACACACTGGGCTAATTGCCACATCATTCTTTGATTCACTACACTGGCAATTCGCCAAATCATTTAATCATTCATTACATTGGCAAATCGCCAAATCTTTCATTCACACAAATACACTGAACTAATCGCCACATCACTCATTTATTAATACACTGGGCTAATCGCCATATCATTCTTTGAGTCTTTACTCTAGGCTAATCGCCAAATTTTTCATTCATTCAATACACTAGCTAATCGCCAATTCATTCAATTATTCAATACAATGAGCTAATTACCACGTCATACACTAGCTAATCACCAAATCATGTATACATTCATAGACTGGGCTAATTGCCACATCATTCTTTGACTCAACTGATCGCCAATTCATTCATTCATCAATACACGGGTTAATCACCAATTCATTCTTTGATTCTTTACATTCGGCTAATTGCTAATTAATTTAATACGTCAGGCTCATAGCTAAGCCATTCATTTGTTCAACACACTGGGCTAATCTCCACATCATTCTTTGATTCACTACACTGATAATTCGCTAAATCATTTAATCATTCATTACATTGGCAAATTGCCAAATCTTTCATTCACACAAATACACTGGGCTAATCGCCACATCACTCATTTATTAATACACTGGGCTAATCGCCACATCATTCTTTGAGTCTTTACACTCGACTAATCGTTAAATTTTTCATTCATTCAATACACTAGCAAATCGCCAATTCATTCAATTATTCAATACAACGGGCTAATTACCACACCATACACTGGCTAATCGCTAAATCGCTAAATCATGTATACATTCATAGACTGGGTTAATCGTCAAATCATTCATTTACACATTACACGGGCTAATCGCCACATCTTTCTCTGACTCAACTGATTGTCAATTCATTCACTCATTAATACACGGGCTAATCGCCAAATCATTCTTTGATTTATTACACTCGGCTAATCTCCAATTAATTCAATACATCGGGCTAATCGCCACATCATTCATTCATTCAATAAATTAGGCTAATCACCACATCATTCACTGGGCTAATCGCCAAATCATCATTTATTCAATACATGGGCTAGTCGCCAAATCTTCATTCATTCATTCATTTGGCTAATCGCCAAATATTCATTTTTGGTTCATTACATTGGCTAATTGCCAAATCTTCATTCATTCATCACACTTGGCTAATCGTTAAATCATCATTTGCAAAATACATTGGGCTAATCACCACATCATCATTTGATTCATACGCTGGCAAATCGCCAAATCATTTATTCATGCATTATACTCGGCCAATCGCCAATTCATCCAACACACTAGCTAATTGCCAAATCTTCATTCATTCATTCACTGGGCTAATCGCCACATCATCCATTAATTTAGTATTCTGGCTAATCGTCAAATAATTCATATATTCATTACATCGGGCTAATCGCTACACTATTCATTCATGCAAGTCATGCACTGCATCGCCTATTCGGCATTTTAAATTCATTCATGCAAGTCAAACACTGCATTGAGCTTCGTCGCCCCTTTTTCAAACATATGCATGCCAAAACACAGCATCGGGCTCTGTCATCCATTTCTTTAATCATATGCATGTCAAAACACAGCATCGAGCTCCTTTGCCCCTTCATCAAACCTATGCATGTCAAAATACTGCAACGGATTTTGTCGTCCCTTTTCATCAATCATACACAAGTCATACACTGCATCGTGCTTTAACGCCCCTTTTCATCAATTATATGCATATTAAACCACTGCATCGGGCTCTAACGCCCCATTCATTCATCAATTACATGCCAAAGCATTGTACCGGGCTTTAACGCCCTACTCACTCATTAATTGCAAGCCAAAGCATTGCACCGGGCTCTATCACCCCACTCACTCATCAATTGCATGCCAAAGCATTGTACCGAGCTCAATCGCCCCACATATTCAATCATTGCGTACCAAAGTACTGGATCGGGATCTAACGCCCCATTCATTCATCAATTGCGTGCAAAAGCATTGCACCGGGCTCAATCGCCCTATATATTCAATCATTGCATACCAAAGCACTACACCAGGCTTTAACTCCCTATTCATTCATTATAGCATGTCAAGACACTGTACCGGGCTCCGTCGCCCCATTCATTCATCATCTTGCGTATCATAACACCCCACGGGCTCTATCGCCCTCATACTTACACTGGTTGCTTTTAAAGCACTAAACCAGGCTCAATTGCCCCATCCACTATTGATTTACATGCCAAAGCACCAAACCGTGCTCAACTGCCCCATCTATTATTCGTTTGCATGCTAAAGTACCGAACCAGGCTCAATCGCCCTATCCACTCTTGATTTGCATGCTAAAGCATCAAACCGGGCTCAACCGCCCCATCTATTATTCGTTTGCATGCTAAAGTACCGAACCAGGCTCAATCGCCCTATTTACTCTTAATTTGCATGCTAAAGCACCGAACCGAGCTCAACCGCCCCATCTATTCTTTGTTTGCGTGCTAAAGCACCGAATCGGGCTCAATCGCTCAATTGCCCCATTTATTCATCGTTTATATGTCAAAACACCAAACCAGGCTCAATCGCCCCATCTATTATTTGTTTGCATGCTAAAGCACCAAACCGAGTTCCATTGCCCCATTCATTCAAAGCACCGAATAGGGCTTAACCGCCCTATATATTCTTTGTTTGCGTGCTAAAGCACCAAACTGGGCTCCATTGCCCAATTCATTCATTGCTTGTATGTCAAAACACAAAACCAGGTCTCAATTGCTTCATTCATTATTCGTTTGCATGTCAAGACACCAAACTTGGCTTAACCACCCCATATATTTTTCGTTTGCGTGCTAAAGCACCAAACTGGGCTCCATTGCCCCTATTCATTCATTATTTGTATGTCAAAACACTAAACCGAGCTCAACTACTCCATCTATTCTTTGTTTACGCGCTAAAGCACAAAACTGGGCTCAATTGCCATATTTATTCTTTGTTTGCGTACCAAAACCCTAAAACCGGGCTTAACCGCCCCATTTGTTTTCTATTTGCATGCCAAAGCACCAAATCGGGCTCTATTACCCCATTCATTCATCATTTGCATGTCAAGACACCAAACCGGGCTCCATTGCCCTATTCATTTATCGTTTGCATGTCAAAACACTAGATTGGGCTCCATTGCCCCATTCATTCATTGTTTGTATATCAAAACACCAAACCGAGCTCAATTGTTCCATTCATTCTTCGTTTATGTGTTAGGACATCAAACCGGGCTCTATCGGCCCATCCATTCATTATTTGCATGCTAATGTACTGCACTAGACTCCATCGCCTTATTCTTTCATCTTTTGTAGATCATGGAACCCCAACGGGCTCCAACACCCCGTCTAACATCTTTTGCAGGCCAAAATTCTGTGCCAATCAACGTGCTAGTCAAATACTACACTAAGCCAATCACCAATCACTGTGCCAATAAGACACTGCACATGCAGCATACGAAAGAATCAGTACTTTTCCTCATTCAATTGTGACCAACTGTGATGACAACATCCCTGTAAGTAGCAGTGACTCGGTTCACCAGAGGCAATGTAGGAGCCACAATCACAATTAATTTAAGCGGCAAAGAAAGGAATCCTTCAGCTGAAACTCTTGGAAAGCATCACAAAAATTGCGTCACGGAGGCCCAAATATAGCACTTGACTTTGATTCTGCATCGTGCCAGTCAGACACCGCACCAAACCACATCGCCGATCACCATGACAGTCAAACACTGTGTCAAGTTAAATCGCCAATCACCGTACCAGTGAGACACCCATTGGCTCAATCGCCAATCAGCGAGCCAGCCATACACTGCACTGGGCTCAATCACTGACCACCGTGCCGGTCAAACACTACACCAGGCTCAATCACTAATCACAAAGCCAGCTAGATGTTGCACCAGGCTCAATCACCGACCACTGTACTAATTAGACACTGCACTAGGCTCAATCGCTAATCACCGAGCGGTCAGACATTGCACTGGGCTAAATTGCCAACCGTCGTGCCAGCTGAACACTGTAGCAGGACAATTGGCCACACGACGACCTCGAACCCCATCCTTTTGCAACATATGATAAATCATTGTGAGAATCAGGTAACATGCATATGTTAAATGAATAAGCTAACACTGCCTTTCAAAAGATAATTTATATGTTCATGTACCGAAGAAAAGTAAAATCATACATACGTTGGTACTAACATTTGCCTTTTAGAGGCATTTTGGTAATTTTCTACTGAACAGATAAACACTTCTACTAACAATCGTTTTTCAGGGACATTGTAGTAACTTTCTACTTAAGTGGTAGCCATGCGTACTAATATTGTCTTTTAGGGGCAGTTTAGTAATTTTTTACCTAAGCAGTAACCATTTGGACTAACATTGTCTTTCAGGGAAAATTTAGTAATCTTCTATTAAACAAGTAGTCAGTTGTCCTAACTTGTCTTTCAGGGATATTTTAGTAATTTTTCAACCTAAACGGCATCATTTCTACTAACATTGTCTTTCATGGGCAATTTAGTAATCTTCTACCAAACAGGTAATCAGTTGTACTAACTTTGTCTTTCAGAGACATTTTAATAATTTTCCAGGCATCATCATGTACTAACTTTGTCTTTCATGGGCATTTTAGTAATTTTCAGCCTAAACGGCATTATTGTCTACTAATTTTGTCTTTCAAGGGCATTTTAGTAATTTTTGGCCTAAACGGCATCATCATGTACTAACTTTGCCTTTTAGGGGAATCTTAGTAATTTTCAGCCTAAACGGCATCAACTTGTACTAATATTACCTTTCAGGGATATTTTAGTATTTTTTTTCCCTAAGCAATATCTATTTGTACTAACTTTGTCTTTCAAGGGCATTTTGATAATTTTTCACCTAAATGGTAACATCGGTCTCCCGAAAAGGCAAGAAAAATAATTCAGTCTCCCGAAAAGGCAAGATGAACAACCAAGTCTCCTGAAATGGCAAGACAAACAACTGAGTCTCCTAAAAAGGCAAGACGAACAGATGAGTCTCCCAAAATGGCAAGACGAACAATCAGTCTCTCGAAATGGCAAGACGAGTCTCCTGAAATAAAAAAAGACAAGTCTCCCGAGATGGCAAGACAAGCACTTAGTCTCCCGAAAAGGTAAGACCCAGCACTTAGTCTCCCTAAAAGGCAAGACAAACCAATTCGCCCACCAAAATAGCAAGGCAGCCAATCTTCCGGGAAGGCAAGACCAACACCGAGTCTTCTGAAATGGAAAGACACCCCATCTACCAAAATGTACCAGTATCACAATCGGTTTTCAAGAAGCGCTCAAACAGCATTCAACAGTTCTAATAGTAGTTCAGCGAACAAGAGTTGCAAAATGCATATCTCACCTAAACTTTTATTTTCTCGACGTTGTACACTTTTTCAAAATGTACAAATTCCAAAGGACTTCTGTAGACATCCCATTTTGCGACTCTTCCAGACAAGATACAACTCGCTTTCCGATAAAGCAAAATCAGATTTGGTGATACAAAATTTTAAGGGATGCACGCTCGAGCAAGATATAATTGGACTTGGACAATGCAAGATGAAGATCATCATAGGCCTATACAGATGAGCCTGAAACTGAGTCAATATACTCCAAATGTCAAAAAATAAACTGTTGATTCCCAATTATCACTGCTTTTCAAGATTATATTATGGACCACGTGTAGTCAAACAATAAGACGGGGGTTTTCTCGAACTCCGATCACCCTCAAATTTGGAGAGGAACTACAAGATATAATGGTAAACATCATATCTAAAAATTAGCCAAATTCAACGGTTGGCTAATCGGTCATCATCATAGACCGATCAATCTTCAGCGACAGTTCATAATCTCGACCAAGTTGTAATCATATAATCAAATGAAGGCCTTCCCGATCTTCGATCGGGATGAAATTTTTATAGAAAGTACATGACATATCGGGGAACAACATATCAAAAAATCATCTTTATCCAATAATTGACTGATCGATTATCATCATAGATCGATCGGTCTTAGGGTAAAATAGATCGGTCTTTAGAACTTATACAAGACCGACCGGTCTTTAGGTCCCTCGAATCGATTTTTGAGGCACCTAAATTGGTCTTCAAGTAAATATGGTCCGTTTTTAGTTAATTATAGAGGAGACTGATCGGTCTTGAGTGTAAACGAATCGGTCTTCGCTCTATACGAATCAGTTTTTGAGCCACCCAAATCAGTCTTCAACGTAGGAAGGCTACTCTAACACTATATCAATCAAAATAGCAATAGAAAAAAGGGGGAACCCCTGAATAAGGGAAGAGCTCGATAGAGAGCAAGGGAGAGGGCCGAAAGAGTCCGGAAGAGCCGAAGAAAGCTCAGAGAATGCTGGAAATGCCAGACGACAAAGTAAAGGCTCGAATCTAGCTAGATCTAAATATAAGAACGCATTATAACGGCATAGATACGCGAGTAAAGACTCCATACTAGTTGTATAGTGTTGTATTCTTAGACTAGTTATAATTTGTAATACATTCTCAATATTAATTGAATCAACAAGTTTATATACGCTACAAGGGTAATCTCTTTAAATCTGTTTTAAAGTATTCACCGCCTCGCATGTATATATATAATCTGCTGTTTACTAGGAATGATTGTAATACACAAAATAAATAATCGCCTATATATTGCATAAATTTGGTTCTGTAAGTAGTACATACTATAAATACACTATATATTTTGAATATAATATATAATCAATCTTTGCATGCTCACTGCATAAAAAAAATAGTACACTGTTGAAGGAAGACCAGTCGGTCTTAGGCAGTGACCGATCAGTCTTTAGTGAATGTCGATCGATCTTTGGATAAAATTACACTGTTTGCCTCAAATTTCGTGCCATCACTCCTGCATCCTAATAAAACAAATATATACGCATATTTGGGCCAAAATAGTAAGAAGCAAGATAAAATAATGATAAAACGAGCATGTACATTTAGAAGCCGAAAGGGCAACACGGATGCCTAATACTTTTTCCCGTCGTAACATAGTTTCCAAACCCAATCTGGTTGCGCATACAGCGTTGTACCTCAAAAGGGTACCAAAATACACTTTTGTCCATTTTTTCGAAAAACATATTGAGGACTCGAAAACCACTCCCAAGCTGAGCCACGCTCCTAGCGGCATTCGGGGAGGTTCCAATTAGGGATTCTCACAATTGATAGAGCTTGATCAATCTTCTTTATCTTATCCAATACTTTGTTGACTTGATCAAATAGAGTTTCAATGATCCTTGTAATGTTGCATGCTTTCTTTGTAAAATCTATGTTTTTCTTGAATTTCTAAGTTAATGAATTATAAACTTATTTCAAGAAATATATTAAACTACACATGATTAAGTTATTGTTATTATCAAAATAAGATTAAGACATTTTAGATCAACAAATACAAATTAAGACTCTGAATAATGAACGCACTTGCAATAGGTTTTTTACAAACAACAATCTAATTGCTAAGAGGCTTGCAAAAATGTATATGGACAAGATTGATCTAATCCAACTTGGTCACTTGTGTCTTTCCAAGAACATACAATACAAGACCTGAAAATGTATGCTTCTTTGACAAAGTTATATAGAGCAAAGATAAATGCATTTGAGATGATACAAGACTCTTCAAAAAACCAATTCAGTAAGCTTCGTGACTACATTACAAAGTTAAAAAGATCAAATCATGGCACAACTATAGGATACAAGGGGATAGGTTAGATGTCAATGGATTTTTTAGAATATACATTTGTTTGGCTGCTTGAAAGAAGGGGATAAGAGAACATTGTAGGCCTTTGATTATCATGGATGGTTGTCATTTAAAAGGGTGTACTGGAGACATCCTTTTGGCTGCTATGGATATAGATGGTAATAATTCCATGTATCCAATTGCATATGCTATGATTGAATAAAAAAACATATATTTATAAAAATCATTTATTCAACTCCTAAAGGATGACATTGGGATTTTGAATACAGATGGGTGGACATTCATCACTGATAAGCAAAAAGGTCTAATCCCCGACAATTGAGGAGTTGGGCCTAAATTCTGAGCATGGAACTTGTGTAAGACTCCTTTATGACAATTTCAAAATGAAGTTAAAGGTCTTGCACTGAAAGAAGCAATATATGCGTATGCAAAAGCAACCACTGTGCCTGAATTCAATGACCAGATGGTAGAGTTGAAAATTTTAAATGAAGAAGTATTTAAATGGCTTGTTAGGAAGCTACCTGGGTAGTGGACCAAATCCCATTTTCACACTTTTACAAAGAGTGACATGTTTTTGAATAACTTGTGTGAAAGTTTAAGTAATTTTATCTTGGATGCCAGGGATAAACTAATTATTACAATGTTAGAGAGAATAAGGTGTGTTCTAATGAACAAGATTCATATGAACAAAACCAAAATGCAAAAAAAGGAAGGACATTTATGTCCTAAAATTCTACATATATTAGAGCAAAGAAATGAGAGGACATCTTATTGTGTTCCTACTTTTAGTGGTAATGGAAAGTTCCAAGTTGTAGGACCTAGTGGAAAGTTTGTATGTGACTTAAATACAATGACATGTGCTTATAGAAGGTGCGAGTTAACAAGAATACCTTGTATGCATATGGGGTAAATGCTATGACTTATGCAAGACTTGAGGCTGAAATGTTTACAAATGTCTATTATTCCATAGAGAACTATTTGAAATGCTACTCCAATTACATTGGTCCTCTAAGTGGACCTCCAATTAAACTACACAAATGATGATTATATAATTGGTGCGATGAATTAGAAAACCTAGAGATGAAAACTAAGTGAAATGGTAAGCTACTATTCAGTTAATAAGAATATAGAACGTTTCAAAGAAGTTCTAACTTATTGTGTTAGAATATATTATTTATTTAGTTTCCTTATTTATTAGGTTTCTATATTGTATTATGTTTCCTTTCTTGAGTAGGAGATTAGAGTTAATTAATTTCTTTTTGTGTTTCATTCAAACTCTATATAAAGAGATTCTTTATATCAGTTTATTCATTCAATTCAATACAGTTCATTCTCTCTCTCTAAAACACTCATAATATTTGACCTGGTATCAGAGCATTAGATCCCTATTGTGTTAGGTTCATCTATTAAGTCGACTTCGTCGTTTTTTAATGACTGTTGTCAATCTTGTCATCCCGCACTATTCTATTGCTTCGTTTATCCTCTTCCAACCTTCAAACAGCCACCATATAATACCAAAAGCCTCCTCTCTCCAAAATAATCAATCCGGCGTTTGAATCATCCCGATTAGATCTGTCACACGCTGTCGCAAGTCTCACTTTTTTTATTGTCTAGATCTGTACCTACAGAATCCTGATCCTTAAAAATTTTGTACTAGCCTCTTTGTCTAGTCCAGATGATCCTAACGCCGTCAACCGCGTCCCCAAAAATAGCCGCACGGGCCTGTCAGGCATGGCCTAAATATTTCATGTTCAGTCGTCACGCGCCGTCAACGTCCCATTAACTTTAATAGCATCAGCCGTTACCGTTAGTTTTAAAGGCGTTAGTCCAAAATTTTTGGTTAATTATATTTTGACCCCAGAAGTTTCAGTTATTTACAGTTTAACCCCAAAATTTTTTAGTTATTTGTAGTTTGACCCTAGAAGTTTTGCTTATTTGCATTTTGGTCCAAAAACTTTCAAAAGGTTTCGGTTATTTACAGTTTAACCCCCAAAAGTTTCGGTGACTTGTGTTTTGACCTAGAAAGTTTATGTCCTTTTCGATTTACCCAAAAGTTTCTATTTGGCCCTAAAACCTCCAGTTTTTAGCATATTATGTCCCAAACTTTTGAGACAACTCACAGTTAATCCTGCTACGTATCATCATGCAGATGCAAGTGAATCACATGTCCAAAAGGTTGAGGTGTCTGTTCGAAGTTCGGAACGATGTACCAAATTCAATTGTATTAATTTTCCTATAGCATCTATAACATGTCGAGGTAAAATTGGAATGACTTTAAAGGTTTCTCTCTTTGTTAATTCTGATACTTGGATTATTGATTTTGGTGCATTTGATCATATGACTTATGATAAATCTTACTATACCACAAGTATCTTATGTTACTAATGCAAATGGTGAAACTTTTCATGTGTTAGGAATAGGTTCAGTTCGTATTACCCCAACTTTAGAACTTCATAATATTTTATATGTTCATGCCCTATCTCATCACTTATAATTTGTCCCCCAATTGAATACAGAATCCGAATGTTCGGTAACCTTTTATCCTATGTATGTACTTTTTCAGGACCTTCTTACTAGGAAAGTAATTGGAAAGAGGTATTTAAGGGGCAAATTGTTTCATCTAGATCAGATGTATGCCAGGGAGAAACCAGGAGCACCGTCCCGCGCTGCTTTGATTTTGAATTCTGACAAATTAAAAGAAGTTTAGTTATGGCATCGCCGGTTAGGGCATCCATCGTTCAGTACTACTATGAAAAAAAATAAGCCTGCTTTGTTTATTAGTGTTGATGAGTCTGTTTTACATTGTGAAACTTATTTCTTGGCCAAGAGTCACCGTGCTACTTATTCTCCCGATTTTTATAATAAAAGTACTCTCCCTTTTGAGTTGATTCATTCTAATGTTTGGCGGCCTTCTAGAGAGTCCACTGTTTTTGGTATGCGATATTTTATGTTATTTATTAATGATTGTACAAGACTGTCATGAGTAGTTCTTCTTAAAACCAAAGATGAAGTCTTTTCAGCCTTTCAAGCTTTTTACAATCTAATTCACACACAGTATAATAGAACCATTAAAATTCTTCGGTTTGATAATGGGAGGAATATGTTAATAACTCCTTTAGCGAATGTAACAAATTGCATTGTTCACCAAACTACGTTTTCACAAACACCAGAACAAAATGGAGTCTCTAGAAAAAAGAAAAAAATAAGTCACTTGCTTGATATGGCTAGTGCCCTCTTTTTTCTGCTCATATGCCTAAGTACCTTTGGGGTGATGATGTAGCAGATTCCACCTACCTCATTAATCGTCTTCTGTCTAGTGTCCTTCAAGGAAAAATTCCAATTGAGGTGCTTACATTTTATGTGTTGTTACCTTCGGTTTATAATCTTCCGGGTCGTATGTTTGGTTGTGTTGCTTTTATTCATATCCCTAAAAATCAGAGGTCTAAGTTTGAAGCCTGAGCAATTAAGTGTGTATTTGTCGATTATTGGGGGATCTCAAAAAGGGTACAAGTGTTATCATCCACCTACTCGAAAGTATTATATTAGTATGGTTGTTACTTTCTTTGAGGATATGAGTTATTTCTCCTCACCCGACTCTGTTCTTTAGGGGAATAATTCATATTTTGAAGAGCTAACTCGTAGTGATAAGAAAAATTCATAGGTGGAAGATGATATACATAGGGCTGGGATAATAAACCGAAAAACCGAAAACCGAACCGAAAAAACCGAAAAAAAACCGGTTCGGTTCGGTTCTTATTATTAAAGTGGACTTTTTTACCGGTTCGGTTCCTAATGGTTATTAACGGTTCGGTTCTCGGTTCCTTGGTCAATTTAATTAAAGGAACCGTTAGGAACCGTTCTAAGGGTTTTAAACCGGTTTTTTAGCAATTTTAAGGGTTTTAACGGTTCTAACGGTTCCCCGAAGAACCGTTATAACCGTTTTTGGCCGGTTCCTACGATTATTAACGGTTCTAACAGTTCTAACGGTTCCAACGGTTCCCCAAAGAACCGAACCGTTAGAACCGGTTCGGTTCCACTTTCGGTTCTTGAAAAAAAAAGCTCAAAACCGAACCGTTTTTAATTTTTGATTCTCGGTTCCGGTTCTTATCATTTAGGACAAGAACCGAACCGGTCCCAGCCCTAGATATACAGGCAGACAGAGTTGAGGTTTCAGTTTTAGTTAAGACGCTTAATCCTTAAGTTCACTCGAAAATAGAAACTCCAAATAGCAACCAGGTTCAGACACTAGATGTTCAAATCACATCTGCTCCCTTTACTATTGCTCATACCCTCAATCCAAAACTCCCAGGTGCTAAAGGTCACTCATCTGAGGTATGTCCACTTACTAGTATTAATAGTAACGAATATAATGTTGGACAATATATGTTACTCAGTCGGTCAACCCGTGGTCAACCAACCAAAAGTTATGAACCTATCCTTCATGCAAAATCAAAGTATCCAGTTCCTAATTATATCTCCACTTGTCGATTATCAAAGTCATATGAGTCATTTGTGTTGAAGAACATAATATACATTGTTGGCCCACTACCTAACAGCTTAAGCTTTTAGGGGAGATGGTTCTTAACATGGTATCAAATGTTAGGTTCTTAAGATCTCGGGTTCGAATCCTCCTGCTTGCATTTTTTTCCCCCTTTGTGTTTGTGTAATATACATGTTGTTTTTTGTGCAAAAAATGCACCTTTGGTTTGGTTTGTCTCTCCACGTGCGAGAGGAGGTCGCACATGAGGGGGAATGTTGAAGAACATGATATACTTTGTTGGTCCACTACTTAATAGCTTAATCTTTTGGGAGAGATGGTTCCTAACAATTTGTGAATTAAATATCTACTGTATCAGTTCCTAATAAAGTGCAGGATGCCTTGGATGATCTTAAATGGAGGAGGGCAATAGAGGAAGAGATGGAAGCATTACAGAAAAATAATACCTGGTAACTTGTTCCTCCACCACAAGGTAAGAAGGCTATAGGTTTTCGTTGGGTGTTTACCTTAAAGCACAATGCGAATGGTTCTGTAAATCGGTACAGAGTTCGATTTGTAGCCTAGGGGTTCACTCAAACGTATGGGATAGACTACGATGAGACATTTACTCCTATCTCAAAAATGAATATTGTTCAGGTCCTATTATCATTTGCGCTGAATTTTAACTAGCCTCTTCGGCAATTTGATGTTAAGAATGCGTTTCTCCATGGATAATTAGCTGTGGAAGTTTACATGGCTCTTCCACCAGGTAAGTGGCAGTTTCTCCTGGTAATTTTGTTTGTTAATTGGATAAATCACTACATGGACTCAATCAATCACCTCGTGCATGGTTTGGAAGTTTCCCACAATTCATGAAGAATGTGGGTTATAAATAAAGCAACTCAGACCATACCTTGTTCATCAAGCACCAACAAGGGAATGTAACATCTTTGATTATTTATGTTGATGATATGGTGATCACTGGTGATGATACTGTTGAGATTAATAGATTGTAGAAGCAGTTGGCTTCCAGGTTTAAGATGAAGGACTTGAGTGAACTTAAATATTTCTTAGGGATTGAGGTAGCAAGGGGGAGTGAAAGGATTTACCTGTGCCAGAGGAAGTACATTCTTGACTTGTTAGCATAGACTGGTATATTGGATTGCAAACTTGTTGACATTCTTATTGAATAGAATCATTGCTAAGCAGAGTATCCGAACCAAATACCTACTAATCGAGCTCGCTATCAAAGATTAGTTTGACAGTTAATTTATTTGACCCAAACCAGGCCAGGTGTCGCATATGCCGTTAGTGTGGTAAGTCTATTCATGCACAATCCAAGTGAGAGTCACATAAATGATGTAGTTAGAATTTTAAGATACTTGAAATTTTCTCCAGACAAAGGAGTTATTTTTTCTAAACACAACAACTGTCTCAAAGTTTGTGGCTTCACATATGCGAATTGGGCCAAGAGTATTATTGATAGAAGGTCAATATCAGGGTACTTTACCTTTATATGAGGTAATCTTGTTACATGGAAGAGAAAGAAACAGAAAGATGTGGCTAGATCTGGTGTTGAGGCTGTGTATAGAGGGATGGCTCATGGAGTATGTGAATTGCGGCGGTTAAGAAATTTGATGTGTGATCTGGGTTTCAAACCTAAAAATGATATGCAGTTGTACTGTGATAATAATGCAGTTATTAATATATCTGCAGCATGATCGTACTAAGCATGTGGAGCTTGAACGTCATTTTATAATGGAGAAGATAGATGCAAACCTTGTTCACTTTCCTTTCGTCTCTACTGAAGCGCAGCTTGCAGATATCCTTACAAAATGAGTTTCCAGAAAAGCGTTTTATGACTCACTTAGCAAGTTGGGCATGTTCGATATTTATGCATCAACTTGAGGAGGAGTGTTAGAATATATTATTTATTTAGTTTCCTTATTTATTAGGTTTCCATATTGTATTATGTCTCCTTTGTTGAGTAGGAGATTAGGGTTACTTAATTTCCTTTTGTTTTTCATTCAAACTCTATATAAAGGGTTCTTTGTATCAATTTATTCATTCAATTAAATACAATTCATTCTCTCTCTCTAAAACACTCATAACATTTGATTCATTGTACTTTTGATACATAATTTGTAGCGAATTGGCAGCACTTTCGCTACATTTGATATAGCCAAAGTGGTGTTAATTCGCGATTAATTCTATAGCAGAGGTACAGTGAATTGGCAGCACTTTGCATGCAACAAATGCAGCAAATTAATTATATTTGCTGCAGCAAAGTGGTGCTAATAAACTACAACTTAAATAGCAAAACTATAGTGAATTTGTAGCATTTTCACTGCAGCAAATTCGGTGAAGTCACTACATTTATTGCAGCCAAAATGTGCCAATTCAATGAAATTTTGCTTCAGAATTTGTAGTAAATGTAGCCAACAATTGCATCATATACACCTCTAAACTAGTCCTAATTATTCTGACATACTTAGTGAACAACCGCCACAAATAAAATATTAACTAATAGCAATAACCTAAAAAAAAGCAACAAATCATCCCTAAAAAATATTTTTAAATAGTGCTAAAATAGTCACCAAACAATTACATTTGGGCACTAATTTCCAACAAAAAAACACAAATAAGCAATTAACAAGTATAGTGAAATTTTTACCTCAATTCAGCTTAAACTGAGCATTAAAAATTGGAAAATAAAGCACCAATTTTCAGCCAAATTAGTGTTTTTAAAAACAATTTAAAATGAGCAAATAGTATAAATAAAGACTTAAACCTAGCAAAATTGGACACGACATGATAACACGAAACGATCCGACAGAAATTATCAGTTAATGGGTAAACCCTTATCGGGTTCAGGTATCGGGTTAACTTGATAAGACATGACAAATTAACGAATGGGTTGGCACTGGCCCGTTTGACCCTTTAGTCACCCGTTAAGACCTGTTAATATTTTGGGTCGTTTCGTGTCGGGCCCACCCAATAACCCATTATATATATATATATATATATAATAGTATTATATTTTTATTGTAAATAACTTAAATGTTAAAGGGTATTGTAGACAATTTCATAACTAAATATAAATGCCCCATTACTAATTTTTTGCCCTAGCAACCACGGTCCACAAATTCCACACTTCCGTCTTCCGCGGTCGTCTTGGCGTTTTCCACTCTTCCTTCGTCCTTCGTCCTGGTTCATTTTTCAACTTTTCCTTGGTTCCTTTCACTCTTCTTATCTCTATTGCAACTCTACAGGCTACAACGTACATCCATACATGTTCGTGTTATTAAATATTAATTTTTCATTTTACTAATTACAACATACAGATCTAAGATATTCATTATTGCTATTTAAATATATGTGTTGGTCCATTGTTATTGATTTTTATGATGTTGTTTCTTCGATTTGCTCTCGAAATATATGTGTTTATCTCATTTGAACCATTCATTTTATTTTTTATTTTATTTTTTTGGACAAATTTTAAAAATTCGTTAATCAACTTCATTCTACTGACTCACCATCCGGTTCAAAACTATTACTACAGAAAGTTTGGGTAACAAATTTTATAAATTAAAATCAGTTTTTTTTTTTAACATCAGTTTGATTTATCTTAATATATATATAATCAGTTTATTTATAATCAGTATTTATTTAGCTTACATTTAAGCCTATATTAATTATATTTTATTTTTGTTTGTATATTTTATTAGATGGCCTTTGAACTGGATGGTTAGTCAGAGATGATAGTTTAGCATAAATTTAAACGTCCAAATTGAAAAATCCATTAATCAATTTTTTTTAACATCATCTTGATTTATCTTAATATATATATATAATCAATTTGTTTATAAACAGTATTTATTTAGCTTACTTTTAAGCCTATATTAATCATATTTTTTTTGTTTGCATATTTTATTAGATGGCCCGATCTGAGGATATTATGGAAGAATACACAACTGGTCTTGACGAAAAAAATGAAGCTGAAGGGGCAGAACAAACTGAAAATGCAAAGGAGAAATGAGGTAAACGAAAAAAAAAAGGTCTGTTGTTTAGAAACACTTTCAAGAACTACCTTTAGGGATTGATAATAAAAAACGTGCCAAATGCATGAAGTGTGGTGTTATTTATATATCTGAAAGTACTTATGGAACCGGTAATATGCTAAATCATTTAGAAGTTGCATGAAAAAACACTACAAAAGATATTTCATAATTACTTTTATCTCAATCTGGTGGGTCTGTGATAATAAAATCCTTAAAGTATGACCCCGATATATTTCGAGAGTTTTTGTTTAGGTCAATTATCAAACATAATTTGCCATTTAGTTTTGTTGAATATGATGGAATTAAAAAGATCTTTAAATATCTCTTTATTGAGATTAAGCTTCCTTGTAGGAATAATGTGAAGGCTTGTGTTTTAAAATTGTTAAAGAAAGAGCGAACCAATCTTCAAGCTTTATTAAACTCAACCCTGGGAAGAATTTGTTTAACTTCTGATACCTCGCAATTATGGCACACTTTGTTGACAACGATTGGAAGTTGAATAAAAAAATGTTGAACTTTTGTCTTATGCCTTCTCCTCACACCGGAGTAGCATTATCTGAGAAAATTCACACATTGTTGAGTGAATGGGGGATTAAAAAGAAACTATTTTCTATGACTTTGGATAATGCTTTAAACAATGATTGCTTTGTTGAGATTTTAAAATTTTTAATTTAAAAGATGCCCTTGTGATGGATGGTAATTTTTTTCATGTTCGTTGTTGTGCTCACATCCTAAACTTAATTGTCCAATATGGTTTAAAGAAAATTGACAAGGCTGTGGTTAAGGTTCGTGAGAGTATAAAATATATCGAGGGTTCATAGGTAAGGAAATATAAGTGTTGGATCCTTAATCCAACATTGAGCTTATATATGAAACAATTATGTGTTGTGGACTGTCAAATGGTTAAGCCCACTTTAAAAGTAATCAAATAAGGTTTAAGATATTTGGGCTTAAATGTATCTAATAAGGTGTGGGCCTTTAATGTGTAGATACTTAAGAGTAATTCTATTTTTATGATGGGCTAAAATAGAAATACTAAATAGATAGTAGGGTTTTACTATCTATATATATTGTGGTTATGGTCCCCAGATCACACGTACGTATTATGTCCCTGTTGAGCCCCCATCATCATAGAGAGCAGCGAGAAGGCATAAAGGATTCTCTAAAGAAATACGTGTAGATCTGGAAGGCCAACCACTTGATTACCAACACACGCTATGGATTCAGGTACGCTTCCGCATATTAATTTATTAATTCTTGGTGATACGACATGAATGGTCCTAGGGTTTATGGTTATTTAGAACCAACAAGTGGTATCATAGCGGTCTTCATGTTAAATCATTAAGAATTGAATTTATTTGCCATCCATGATTATTTGGGATTTTTAAATCTAATAACTTTGGTTTTTAAATTATTGGATTTGAAAATCATTATTGATTGTCTCTATGGTTTATCAAAATAAAATAAAATTAATTAAAGCAACCGAATGCATAATTCGTGAGAAACCATTCTGAAACCATCTTGTAGCATACATGTTTTTTAAATTTGATTTGGTTGGTTAAACTTCAAATAAATCAAGAAGTAAATAAACAGAATGCATGCGGCTTGCGGCAGCCAAATTTTATATTTTTGGGGGGTTCTTTATATAATTTAGGGATTGGATTTTCTAATTAAAAAAAGAGGGTGGTTTTCCTTTTTCGGCAGGATCTGGATCATTATTATATATATATATAGATGTTGGTTGTTTTAAGTAAGAATATTTTATGATATATATACATTCTATGGTTTGGTTTTTATATACATATATAAGGATGAATATGTAAGGTTTTACATATAAAGTTTCGGCAATGAGATTGCACACACACACACACACATATATATATATATCTGTAATCATTACACACATATATATATGGATATTCGGTCAAGGATTTTTTTTTTATCTTTTTTTCTCTTTCGGCAGTACCTAATTTATGTATATATCATATATATATATGTGTGTGTGTGTGTATGTAAGGATTTTACATATGTTTGTAATCAGTTTTGTAAAGAATAAAGATATTGATGTGTATATATATACATGTAAAGTTTTGTTTTATATATTTAGATTCGGCTAATTCGATTACATTTATATATATTGGTTTTAGTTAAGGATATATATATATATAAGGATACATGTATATATAAGTAAAGCCAAAGTTTTATTTATATATAAGGTTCTATTGAGCATATATAGTTAAGGATAGCCATTATATATACATAATAGATTGGTTATGTTTGCTTCAATATGGATTTTATATATATATTTAGGATAGCCATGCGCGTATCTATATTTATGTGTCATATGTTATAATTGTACGCAACTTTATTTATATGTTAAAGAAATGTGTAAAGTTATTTAAATTTGTGAATATGATTTTTATTTAAATGCATTAACTTTGAATAGAATTTTGATAATTCTTATCGAGAGGGTTCTTCATCCATAAAAAAAAGTGAGGTACATAAGTATTTTGATGAAGAGAAGCTTGGAAGGAAACACGATCTACATATTTTTAGTTGGTGGAAAATAGAGCAATTTCGTTATCCTATACTTTCTAGTTTGGCTCGTGGTGTCTTGTCCATTCCTATTTCTACTGTTGCTTCTAAATTTGTGTTTAACATTAGTGGTAGAGTACTTGATCAATATCGTAGTTCTCTTTTCCCGAAACGGTTCAAGTTTTATTTTGTACTCGAGATTGGATTTTTGGAAAAACGTGTAATTATTAATCTTCTACAAGACTACAAGTCTATAACTACTATTTTCTTTTATTTTTTATGATTTATTTGTATGCTTAGTATTTGCATTAATTTTGTCTCAATTATTCTTGATGATAAAGATGGAAATGACTTGGAAACTCTTACAAAGGATGTATTCAATTTGCGGATAAATGACAATTCATTTAAATTTGGCCAAAGCTCTAACACTACACTATTGGTGATTAAAAGAGGCTGAAATGGTGGTGTAACTATGCTAAGATGATGGAAGAATTAGTGTAACTTTTGGTTCTTTTATTATGTATTGTTTTAATGTTTTATGTCTATTATATATTAAGGTACTTTTGGAGTTTTGGGTTTGTTTGGAACATGGGACTTATTTTCTATTTTGAATATCTATTTTGTTGTATTGATCATTTGGAATTTTTAAATTATGTTTTATGTTTGAAACGGGTCTTAAATGGTGAAACGGGTTAGTGAGTTCGAGTCACCCAGATTCACCCGACTGCTTAACGGGTGAAAAAGTTCATGTTGAGTGACCCGTTAATTTAAAGAATTATTTTCGTGTTTTAAAATTCCACCCGATAAGCTAACAGGTCGTGTTCGGTTTTAGTGGCGTGCCACTCTAACCCAAAATAACTCGACACGAAACCGAACTGACACAACCTGTTGCCAGGTCTAATAGACCCCTAAAATAGTCCCCAATGTGCAGCAATTAAGCACCAATTTCCAACCAACAAATGTAGTGAATTAACTGCATTTGCTGCAGCCAAAGTGGTGCTAATTCACTAAAACTTATGCAACAGAACTGCAGCGAATTTGCGGCATTTTCATTACAGTATTTAGGCAAAATCTCTACATTTGCTGCAGCCAAAGTGTGCCAATTCGATGTAATTTTTCTTTAGAATTTGTAGTAAATGCAGCTAATAATAGCATCATATACACCTCTAAACTAGTCCTAATTATTTTGACAAACTTAGCGGACAACAATTATAAATAAAACATTAATTAATAACAATAACCTAAAAAAAATAACAAATCATCCCTTAAAAATATTTCTAAATAATGCCAAAATAGTCACCAAACAATAACATTTGGGCATTAATTTCCAACAAAAAACATAAATAAGCAATTAACAAGTGTAGTCAAATTTTGACCTCAATTCAGTCAAAACTGAGCACCAAAATTTGAGAAATAAAGCACCAATTTCCATCTAATATAGTGTATTAAAAACAATTTAAAATAGAGAACAAATCTATACTTCATAAGTAAAATGCCCCCTTGGGGCTTTATCCCGCTCCATGTGTGATCTTTCTTTTATGCCACGCGTTTAAAATTGGATGATTGTAGATGGCGTCAATTTACTACAGCTTTCAGAAATATACAAAAGGGCGCCTTACCATTCCAACATCGTTATAACTGCGACTTCATCCCATCCAACCGTCAGAAACTGCAAACCAAACCCTATTACTATGGGCTAAAAATCGTTTAAATGTCTTCTCTTTTTCACATATTCCCTCTGTTCACCCTTTGAATCAGGCCGGGGCTAATATTTTTCCTCATAAATACCTAGCACCATGCTCATGTATGTCCTTCCATCCTCTATCTCATCTAATTAAGACATCATTCTCCATAATTTTCTAAATAGAGAACACATAACCGGAAAACTAACATGTCTTCGACAAAGAAGATTAAGAACACTTCTTCTTTTTTCGCCTGGAAGAAAATATTATTAATTCATTCTAAGACCTAAAGGTAATCTTTTCTATGTACTTTTTGTTTCAATTTTTTTAATATGTGTTTTTTGTTAATTTTAATTATTTATTTAAGCGTCTCTCTTCAAGGCTCTTCACTCTTCATATGTTTCATGGTACGATATAACTGTTCTTTTGTAATCCCCTTTTCGGTGCGCTTCTACTCCTCCATCTGATTTAGTACATTTCCATTTCCTCTCACTTTGTCTCTCTTCTTGTGGAAAACATATTCGAAGTATAACATACATAACGGATTTTTGCTCTTACAAAACCATACTTAAAAAAGGCAGCATGAACTCATCAATAGTGAGTTAGTTTTGGTTCTAAGATTGTTATTTGCAATTTTTTAAGTTTTATTATGTCTACATAGAAGTAAGTAGTTAGTGACTTAATTTGTCCATTAATTGTATATACTATTTACTCTGTGTATGTTATTTTCGGGTTTTGACAATATAGTTGTAGAATAATTAATGAGCTGGGCTGAAAGTGTTTGTCAGCGAAAAAGGGCTTGGCTGGAAGTGTTTGTCCGCAGACAAGGGGCGCGTCCGCGTACAAACCCCTGATTTAAACATGTGACGTTTGTTTTGCAATTTTGGCCAAAATAAATATCGGATTAATCTGATTTTTTTTAACATGTTATTACCCATGTTAAGACCTACCTACTGTCCAGATTTCAGAATTTTTGGACATCGGGAAGGCCTCCGTTTGATTTTTCAAGCTGAATTCTCGATTTTTTGAATTCCCAAAGATCCGACCGTCGAATCGAACTGATTTTTTAATATGTTATTCCTAGTAACATTTTCTAGCTCTCCACAAAATTTCATGTTTTTTAGTGGTTGGTAAGTATCAAAACAAGAAAAAATGAAAAATCGGCTAGGAAGGGTTTGTCCGCGGACACAAGCCCCAAAGGCTTGTGTCCCATGACACACACCTTCATGTGTTGTAGGGACATACCCCTGAGGGTGTATGTCCATACGCGGATTTTTTAATTTCAAGCAAACGGCTTATCGGATCGATATAATTTTTTAGTATGTTGTTCTCCATTATATACCCTATCTACTGACCAAATTTGAGTTTATTTAGACTTCGGGAAGGTCATCTTTTGATTACCCAAAGTAAATTATCAGTTTTTTGAATTCCCGGAGATCCGGCTGTCGGATTAAGCTGATTTTTGAGTATGTTGCTCCTTGTGGACAATGTATAATAACCCTAAAAGTTTTAGGATGATCATAAATGGATAACTTTTCTTTCATAAGTTTTCAAGAGTTTTGACGGTTTTCGGTTCCGACGGCTTCTGGTAATTCTCATAACTTTTTATCCGAGTGTCCTTTTGGCTTCCTTCTTTGACCTGTATCACATGTATATGGTATATATGCATCTAAGAATGCTTGTGCATGCATGTGTGCTCATCTCCTTAGAGTTCAAAATTTTTGCGAGAGTCGCAAAATGAGGTGGTCAGCAGGGGTAATGATGGCAGTGAGTTAGGATTTTGAAGCAAAATATTAAGATATTAATTAATCAATAATGTATTGAATGGGGGGTTCGTAAAGTATTTGACTTGATTATGGAGGAAGGGAATTCCGACGACCTTTTTTACTCGGATCTTCCACCACCTCATCCCCCTTCTCATCTCTTTTATCGTTCTTTCTTTCTTGTATCTTTTCTTATTCTTTTGTCTTTATGTTTCATTTTTTTATCTCCCTCTATTTTTGTTTTTTATTTTTTACATGGTGCCAACACTATAATGGTGCTAAAAAGGTTTTAGCACCACAAGTAAATAATATAACTAAACTGAAGGTGCTAAAAAGGTTTTAGCACCACAAGTGAACACATATAACTAAACTGAAGGTACTGAAACCTATTTAGCACCATTCTATTGTTGGAAAATTAGTGCTAAAACTATTTTATCACCATGTAATTAGTTACTCTGTTCTGGTGTTGCTAAAACCTTTTTAGCACATTCAGTTTAGTTATTTGTGTTCACCTATGGTGCTAAAACCTTTTTAGCACCTTCAGTTTAATTATCTGTATTCACATGTGGTGCTAAAACCTTTTTAGCACCTTCAATTTAATTATATGTGTTCACATGTGGTGCTAAAACCTTTTTAGCACCATTCTAGTGTTGGGCAATTGGTGTTAAAACAGTTTAAGCACCACATGTGAATATAGATTTTGTGCTCAAAACCTATTTAGCACCATTCTAGTGTTGGAGAACTGGTACTAAAACTTATTTATCACCATGTAATTAGTTATTCTGTTCTGGACAATTGGTTCTAAATTTATTTTACCACCTTAAATTTGGCTGTTCTCTATTGGGCTATTGGTGCTCAAACCTCTTTAGCACCATTCTAGTGTTAGATAATTGGTGCTAATACTGTTTTAGTAGCACATAATTAGTTATTATGTTTTGGAGACAGTTAGTGCTAAATAGTTTTTAGCAACACATGAATCGGAGTTGATGATCGGAATAATTCTTGCGTTATCCTTGACATTGATGATTGACCGTTGTGGATTTTGTGAGAGAGAAGGTTATTTGGATTTTGAAATTTTTGATCGAGATCGGTGCTAAGTGTCTTTTGGAGACGGGAGATGTTATATTAGGATTATTGTGTTATTACTTAAATAATGAAGGGGGCATTACTGTCTTTTTGTACAATGTACTTAATTTGCATTTCTAATTTATCATTGTCCTTTACGATTATGTTATTTTTTGAATGAGCATTTATGCCTAATTGCCTCTTTCAAAATTTAGTCAAATATAAACTCTTAATTTATAAAAATATTATTTTCTAATTTTTTTTATAGATTTTTTTAAAACCGGCTCTATTTTTCAATAATCGGTTAAAAATGGTGATTTTGTTTCTATCCGCGATATCTTGCAGTTAATCCACCCATAAATCATGGAGATTTTGAACAAAATTTCACAATATTACCCTTTTCAAAATTGATAATTATATGCACCACTAAAATTAATTTATAATTGTATCAATTTAGATTCCATTTTAATTAAGATTTTTAATCCAAATATTATTCCTTTTTAATTGATTTGATGTTTACCTTTAAAGAATTTTCAAACGGTGTTAGGATTAAGGTTTAGTGATCATTGTGCATGGATTAATTTCAAAATAATTGAATATCGTTTAATTTATCAGTACATATTTTGTTTAACGAAAAATAAACCCTAATATCAGTACGTAATTTAAGCATACAACAATAAAAAAATCTTTTGCCAATGAGAGAATTGAATAATATTTTACAACACAAAAAGACTACTCTACAGTATAATGGATTAACGCTACATTAGAAGTTAAGAAAGAATTAGGTATTAGTGTTGGTAACGGTTTATTTTCATCGTAATCAACAGAGACTGCACATTCAATGGATGTGTTCTTTTTTGTTTTGCTTATGAATTTATACTTAAGATTATATTCTTATTTGAAATATGATATAACAACGTAATTTCGAATACGACATTATAGATTTTAGCAGAACCTGAGTTAATATCTATTGTTGAATCAAAAACTAATTTGTTGCCGCAAAATAATAATTGTACTATTTATTTTATTTATTTTAAACTTATGAAAATCTGTTATTTTGTTAAGATCCCGAGCTATCCACCTCGAAGGAATTGATTATTCTAAAAACTTTATCGGTTTACAATATGTTAAAAGTGATATCAATGATGTATCGATGTAACAAGTGTTGCAATCGATTAAAACTTTATCAGTTTTTCATATATATATACACATATTTATCAATTATTAATATAAACTAGGGGTGTTGTCAAAAATCTAAAAATCGAACGAATAAACTGAACCGATCCGGTCCGATCCGAAAAAAACCAAAACTGAAATAAAAAATCGAAACTAAAATAAAAAATTCAGGTCAGTTCGAGTTCGGGTTTCGGTTTCCCTTAAGCTGGACCCAATTCATCGAATATACTAAAAAAATTGCTACAAAACTGCACCATTTGGACTTTGGACTTTGGAGGAGGACAAAAGTAAAAAACCCTAAAGCTAAAAGTAACTCTCAGCCTCACTTCTTCTTTAAGTTTTCTCCGCCTCCTTCATTGGCTCTGTCTCTCTCTATCGCTACTTTCATCTCAGATCTCTCTTACGCTACTATCATCTCAAATCTTTCTCTCACACTACTCTTATTCTTCAGCTCGCCGCCTTTTCTTCAATCAAGGCGAAGCCTTTTACATGTTTGAAAATTAATTTTTCAAGTATCAAAATTTTATTTATTATTATTATAAATATATTTATCTGCTAATTATAGATCTTGTTTTTGGAGTGTTTATTACTAGTAGCTTCAATTAAATCTCACCCATTTATTAGAAGATTTAAATCTTCGAACAACCATTGGTTTGGTATTTTGGTAATAAACTCTCTGTGTGTGTAATTTTAATTGCATGATTTATAATGTGTCTGCCCTTTGAAAAATTGTTTAATCACTTTCTTAGTTGGGGGGAAATATAGATTATCAGTTCCATTAAATATTTTAGCATTGAAAAAATTGACATCAATGCATATAAAATATTATTAAAAATAATTTTAAAATGCTAAAAAAGTGTTCCCCCAAATTTGCTGAATTAGTACTCGCTTTGCTTAATTATAATTCAACTCTTAATTGGAATACCATATATTATTAGCCTACTGGTTAGAAAAGAATAAGGTGTCTTCCCCCAAATTTGCTTCCTAAAAATTACTTTTATGGTGTGGCTTAAGTTGGGTCTTCATTTACTTGGTTTGAAAAAGTGGTCCTCATATTTTCATCACATTAATTTTCGAAGCAATTCTTTATGTGAGTAGAATGGATGCTCGCACACAGTAATACAGTATGTACAATATCTAGAATCTAGAAAAGATCATATTTATACCTGATTTTGCAAGTCAAATTTATGTCTATATCTCTATGTTTTAGAAATTTGAACGTGAGACTAAAAAAAATATGAAATTTATCTTTTTTTTTTCTTTTAAAAAAAGAGGAAGATAAATCTCGAATCTTGATACTTAAAAAAGTGTCAAAACCATGTTCCACTAATTGAATTAATTGGTGTTCTAAATTATTTTTTGTATCATTCTCTAATGGTGGAGTTATATTTATTAGGGGCAGTGACTATTAAATTCTTGACTTTGACTATACAAAATGCAAGATATATAATTCTTATTATTGTTTTTTTCCACTTTTATTGTTAGATTCTATCTAGGATTGTAGCAAACTATAAGTATAATTCTTATTATGTTTTGTCCACATTTATTATTTTCACTAATATGGTTTAATGAATTTTGGCAATTTTTTTGTTTTGACTTTTGAAGCTATATATATATATAAATATAAATATAAATTAATTTTCATGTATTCTTGTCAGTCCAGTGCTTTAATTATAGTTAAAAAGTGTACAAATCAAACACCAAAGTAATTCCTAGATGATTTGAATGGTATTATCTTGTTCTTTTCAATTGCAAGACTACTTGAAAGCAGTAATTTTTAGATTAATTTTTTTTATTGGTTGTTTTCTTGAATTTCCACTTAGTTTACAAATTATTGTAACAGATGGAAAGCAGTAAAAGAACTATGGTGTCTCAGGCCAATGAAGGTCTTCCACCTAAAAGACCTAAGGACTTCGTCTCTTATTCTCAAACTTCCAAGACTCTAAATATGAGTTCATCCTCTCAATCTCAGGCTTCTGCACCTTTTCAGGTAAATTTGATAATTTATAATTTTATTTAATATGTTATTATGCATATTTTGATTGGTTGTATTTTTATTTTTATTTTATAATTATGTAGGTGGATTCCGTTGGTGAATATCCATCAACACATCATTGAAAAAGAGGAGTCGATCTCCAGTTTGGGCTCATTATGAGAGGTATATACACTTTTCTAGTTCTAGTTACTCAATCAGAGCTAAATGTATATATTGTTTAAAAGCTGATTATGCATGTGATACAAGTACTAATGGAACTAAATCTTTGAACACTCATAGAGTAAGATGTAAGGAATACCCCTTAATAAGAAGAAAGTAGATGTAAAACAAAAGATTTTGTCTTTTGAAAATCCTACGCAAGTTGTTATTGGGTTTAATCCAAAAGAAATTACCAAAGCATGTGTCGAGATAATAATCATGGATGAGTTGCCTTTTAGTTTTATAGAAAGGAATGGGTTCCATAATTTTTGTTCGAAAGCATGCCCGCTTTAGAGAGTTTCATTTCGTCAAACAATTGCTAGAAATGTCCTTAACATGTATTATATCGAAAAGAGAGAACTAAAAGATATTTTATGTGCATATAGGGTTTGCACTACCACCGACACATGGACATCTTGTCAAAACATTAATTACATAGTTGTCACCTCATATTTTATTGATAAGGATTGGATGTTGCATAAGAATTTTTTTTTTTTTTTTTGTAATTCCAAATCACAAAGGGGAATCAATTGCTAGGCTTTTAGAGGAATGTTTGTTGTATTGGGGAATAGAAAAGCTTCTCACTGTCACGGTTGATAATGCTTCGGCCAATAATATCGCTTTGAGTGATTTGATTAAAAGAATGAATCGTTGGCCAACGTCTAATCCACTCTTACTTGGGGGTGAGAACTTGCATGTTAGGTATGCTGCTCATATTTTAAACTTGATTGTGAAAAAAGGGTTAAATGAGTTGAATTCATGTATCCAAGGTATTCGTAGTGCCGTTAGATATTCAAGATCATATCTCTAAAAGTTATATTCCTTTAAAAATTGTATAGAGAAAGTGAAAATAGATTCCAAAGGACTTGTGATTATGAACGTTCCAACTAGATAGAATTCCACATATTTGATGTTGTAATCCACTTTAAAGTTTCTTGCTGCATTTGATAGGCTAAAAGATGATGATCTCTTTTATGAATCTTATTTTACTAGTGATAAAATGATAGGGCCACCGAATGAAGTAGATTGGGGAAATGCTAATATGTTTGCTAATTTCTTAAAACCGTTTTATGATATCACTTTAAGAGCATGTTGATTAAATACACCGACGGTTCATTACGCTTTTATGAATGTGTTTAAGATTTTTGGCCTCTTGCACGAAACTTACATTAAATAGTTGGATTATATTAGAGGTTACATGCAATCTAAATATCACAAGTATTTGGGGGATTTGGAAAAAGTTAATAAATATTTTTTCTTAGCCATTGTGCTTGATCCCTGCCATAAATTGGATAAGGTGATAGATTTTTTTGAGGTTATATGTGGGGATGATGATTATAGTGAAAAGGTTGTTGACGGTCACATAAATAGAGTGAATGATTTATTGAAAAAGCTTTATAGAATTTATGGGGCCAGTGTATCTATGGTTGTTCAACCACCATAAAATGAGACTATTTTAATGTATTTTAAGTGGTAATGAGACGTCAAGTTTAAGTTCTCAAGTGGAAAAGAGGTTGCAAGAAAAAAGTTTAATAAGGAAAGCCAAAAAAAGTGGCATTATACAAAATGATGTAGATATATATTTATTAGATGCTATAGAAGGGGATGAAGATGAAAATTTTGATATTTTGAATTGGTGGAGTGTTAATGGGGCATCTAAATGCCCTATATTGACACTTATTGCACATAACATTTTAGCCATTCCGGTTTCAACAATTGCCTCCGAGTCATGCTTTAGTACTAGTGGACGTATCATTGATTCATTCTGCTCTTATTTGAGTCCTAAGATGGTGGAAGCTTTAATTTGTACTCAAAATTGGCTAAGGGGAAGTCACGTTGCTTTAAATCATGAACCAACGGCAGAGGAAGTGGAGTTCTATGAGAAGACTGAAAAAGGTATTTTTCATCTTTGAATTAGTATACTTTATTTTAAATTGTTTCTATTTTTAATCATAGAATTCATTAATTATTATATACTTTTTTAATGTAGAAATGTCAAAGAATGTCATTTTACCGGCAAAGTGCAGAAGATAAAGAGATAGAAATGGTAGAAGTTGAAGACTACAAATGATGTAGTGTCATTATTTTCTGTTTTTGGAGTCATAAACTATTTTATGAATTGTTTTTTTTTGGAGTTTTAGACTGTTTTATGGACTTTTTTTGGATTGTTTCGATGATTCACGAGTTGTTTGTAAACTATTTTATTATGTATTGTTTTGAATGATTGTGGATTGTTTTTAAACCTGATTGGAATGAACTGTTTTAAAGCTGATTTTAATGGGTTGAAGTAATTTCAAGATGATTTGAATGGGATGCTTTTAAAGCTGTTTTTTTTAATTGTTTCATGGACTGTTTTTTTAACAATTTTAGTGTATTTTAAGCAATTGTATAAGCAGATTTTATTTTATTTTTTTTGGCAATTTTATAAATAGATTTTAGTGCAATATAAGTGATGTTTCAGTGCTGTTTAAGTGTTGTTTTTTTTAATGCAGTTTTTAATTAAAGTGTTAGCAATATAAAAAAATCTAATTAGACTGAAACCGAATAATTTGGGGAGGGTTTGGGTTCCATACATCCATAGGTTTGAAAACCGAACCGAAACCGAATTATGAAGTTTGAGGAGGGTTTGGGGTACCCTAATCTTTACCCCGATCGAAACCGAAAACACCCTTAATATAAACTTTAAATGAAGAATATAAAGATAAAGTTTTAGGGTTTGTGATGAAGAAGACGAAGACAATGAACTTAGTCATTCTAGTACTTAACTTGTGACGAAAGATGAGATAGTAGGGAAAGATGGAAGAAATAGGAGACGGTTGGAAAAGATGGAAGATGAATGAGTACATGGAGGAACAGTAGGTATATGTAAGTAAGAAAGATGAAAGAATACCGTAAAAATTTGAACTGAGTGTAAATGTTTAATTTTTGTTTTTGTTATTTTACTTCAAAGTTAATTATGATATACTCATTGTTTAATAATATTAGGATCTAACTTTTTAAAGTGGATATACTTATTAATTTTGTGAATATTTTAATATTAAAATAGTATTCAAAATAGTATTTATAGAATTAAATTAATAATATATTTTTGTCAATTTATCTACATTTATAAATTAACTTAATAAGTAATATAAATTAATTTAACAGACAATATTAAATACGCACAGTTGTTTAAAACAAAGTTTTATGATTATATGAATGAAAATGAAAAGGTAACACCTTTTGTTATATGGTTCTATAATCATTATGAGCAAGACTATCCATCTATTTATACTATTGATGAATTTTATAAAACTTGAAAAACTACTTCAGGGAGTAATATTAAATCTATTCACCCTCCTATTGAAGCAGTAAAAATTAATTTTGAAAATAACCAAAGCCTTGAAACAAATGCTTTTTATTCTAACATAAAACTCATTTCTCCACAAGTTAGTCCTGATGACTTAAATTAAGGTCATAAAGCAAAATAATTATACTAACTTATGCATGCAAACTATAGGGTCACAGCTTACCTGTATAGAAGAAACCTTTGAAAAGGTTTAGAACGCCACTAAAGAAACTCCTAAAATTGAGATGGTTAAGGTAGAAACAAATATATTAGACCTCCTATTGAGCTTTCAGAAGGTTTTAAAACCACAAAAAGTAAGAGTAAAGAGATTATTGATGCTCTTACTAAAAAAATAGAAAGATTAACTATACCGCAAAACGGGGATAAGAGTATCCTCCCCATAACCCAAGTTAGTGATACTTCTGGTTATAATACTGACCGTTCGGATATTAGCCAATTTAAACAAGAACTGTTAACTATGGAAGGAGATCTTAATAAGATTAGTTTTGGAAAAGGCTATGTCATGACACCGCAAGCTACTACTAGAACTTAGGTAAAAATTTTGATAGGGACAAAATTGGATGGGGTCATGGGGTCCCAATAATAAAATGACATATATTCATTTTTATCTATTTAAATCAAATGAAAAAATGAAAAAGAAATTAATTTTAGATGAGAGTGGACATGTGTTGTTTTATCATTGAAGACCCCATGACCCCATCCAATTTTGCCCACATAAAAATGGACTCCTAGAACTTACTATCAGCGTCCTATTCCTCAAGATATGTTATTCAAGGAAGAACTTAATAATACTATGGCTAGTTTTAGTGCTAAAACTATTTATGAATTGTATATTAATGGTATGTCTGAATATTAGATATTAACCCAAGTTTATCATATGACCATGTATGCTACTGTTTGTAAAGCCAGTGAAAATGGTGATAAAAGCATTGCTGAATTTATAATTGCAAGATTTTTTGGCCAATTAAGAGGCTGGTGGGATAATGTTTTGACTAATAGCCAAAAAGATGAAATTAAAAATTCTGTTTAAATTGTTACTATAAATGTCACTGTTAAAAATGAGCAAGGATAAGATGTTGTTCAACAACAACCTAAAGCCGAAGAAAATGCTGTTTATTCTTTATTGGTTGCTTTAGTCCATCATTTTATTGGTCCGCATCCTCCAGCTTTAGATAGAAGTAAAGATTTGTTAATTAAACTTAAATGCCATACTTTAACCCATTTTAGATGGTATAAAGACGTATTTTTATCTAAGGTCATGACTAGAGATGATGCTAATGCAGATTTCTGGAAAGAAAAGTTTAAAGTTGGACTCCCCACTTTATTTACTCAAAAGGTTAAGTACCGTATTATTAAAAAACATGGAGGAACTTATATTCCTTATAATAATTATACTTATGATGCCCTTATTAGTGAATGCATTGCTGAGGGTCTATCTTCATGTAACAATATTAAGTTTAAAGCTCCGTTAAAAGCATATAACTTAATTGGTAGGAAAGAAATATGAGAATTTTGTAATCAATTTGCTTATGATTTGAGTATCCCTTATACCAGGCCTAAGAAGTCTAGAGAACCTAAACGAAAATACACTCGTAAAAATAATAGAAAAACCAAACTCGTAAAGATATACCTTCCTCTTTTGTTAAAAATCCTAGAACTAATAGAACTAGAAAGCCTCCTAAAAGGAAACTTACTGATGTGAGTCAAATTATTTGTAGAAAGTGTGAAAAATCTGGTCACTACGCTAATAAATGTTGGACTAAACAAAAATTAAATGAAATAGTTGATGAAGGTTTAAAACAATAATTGATTATTGCCCTTCTTAATCCTACTGATGATCAAGATAGTGAAGATAGTGAACTTGATGAAATTGATTCTGAATCCCGCTCTTCGTCTATTAGTTCTGAATTAGAACATGATTGCCAATGTAAATCTCAAACTGATTATTATAAAGCCATTTTAGAAATTAATGGTTTAAGTATTAATGTTTTTATTAAGGAAGAACAATATATTCTCGATCTTATAGATCATGTCACTTATACTTCGGTTAAAAGAAAGCTTATAGAGCAATATTTATCTACGTTTAAAACTGAAAAAAGTTTGCTTCCTACTTCGGAGCCTTATTCTCTAAAGCAAGTTTTAGAGAGTTTCAAAAAAACTCCTGAAAAGGAAATTATTATTCCTGATTTAAAATCAGAAATTAATATTTTGAAGCAAGAAGTTAAGAAAATAAAACTTCGTCTTACTATTGTTGAAAATACTCATAAACCTACTACTTTTGTTATTATCACAAAAGATAAAAATAAAGAAGAAAGTTTTCTTAATCTTATAGATAATGTTACTTATCAGAAATGGTTTATTAATATCACCATTATCATTGATTGAGATTTTATATTAAAAGATATTGCTTTAGTAGATAGCGGTGCTGATATGAATTGTATTAGAGAAGGACTGGTCCCAACCCACTATTTTGATAAAACTTATCAAGCTATGATTAGTGCTTGTGGAAATAAGCTCAAAATTAAGTTTAAACTTTCTAAGGCATATATTTGCAACGATGGTATTTATATACAAAGTACTTTTGTTATGTTAAAAGATCTTTCTCAAAGAATTATTCTTGGTACCCCTTTTCTTAATCTTATTGAACCTTTTATAGTTACCACAGAGGGAATCACTACAAAATACCAGGATAGAGAAATTGTTTTCCAATTTATTTTTAAACTACAAATTAAAGAAATTAATGACATGAAATATAAGCTAATTTTTAAGGAAAAACATCTTAATTATTTTCAGGGTGATTTAAAAATTATAAGTATAACTTCGCAAAATAAACTATCCCAAAGTTAAACTTTCTATAAAACAATTACAAGATCATATTATATAAGAAATATGTAGTGAAATACCCACTACTTTTTTAGAAAGAAAACAACATATTGTTCATTTTCCTTATGAGAACGATTTTAATGAAAAAGATATTTCTACCAAAGTTAGGCCTGCACAGATGAATTATGTTCTTCTCAAACATTGTAAATTGAAATCGCGTCTCTTCTAGAGAAAAATCTTATTTAGAAAAGTTATTCGCCTTGGAGTTGTACCTCGTTTTACGTTAACAAAGCGTCTGAAACAAAAAGAGGTGTTCCTAGATTAGTCATAAATTATAAACCGTTAAATAAAGTCCTTAAATGGATTAGATATCCTCTCCCTAATAAAAAAGATTTATTAGCTAGGTTATAAGAGCTACTATATTTTCTAAGTTTGATTTAAAATTTGGTTATTGGCAAATCTAAATTGCTAAAGAGGATCGTTATAAAACAGCTTTTACTGTTCTTTTTGGCCATTATGCATGGAATGTCATGCCCTTTGACTTAAAAAATGCCCCCTTTGAATTTTAAAATATTATGAACGATATTTTTACTCTTTATTCTACTTTCTCTATTGCTTATATTGATGATATATTAATATTTTCCCAATCTATATATCAGCATGTCAAACATATAAATATTTTCATAAAAATCATTAAAAAGGATGGTTTAGTTATATCTGCTAAAAAGATAAGTATGTTCCAAACTGAAATTAGATTCCTTGGTCATAATATAACCACTGGTAACATTATACCTATAAATCGGGCTATTGAATTTGCTGATAAATTTCCTAATGAACTTAAAGACAAAACCCAGTTGCAAAGATTTTTGGGATCACTAAATTATATTAGGGATTATTATAAAAATTTAGCAACTGATTGTATTCCATTATATTAACGTCTTAGAAAGATCCCTCCTCCATGGTCCATTGAGCATACTAAGGCAGCAATACTTATTAAGTCTAAATTTAAACAACTTCCATATTTAGCCCTTATTTCCCCCTATTCTTTTAAAATCATTGAAACAAATGCTTTGGATACAGGGTATGGCGGAATATTAAAACAAAAATTTTCTGATTCTGATAAAGAGATTCTCTCTAGATATACTTTAGGAAAATGGAATAAAGCTCAGAAAAATTATTCTACTATAAAAAAAGAAATTATTTTTATTATTGAATGTGTCTTAGATTTTCAAGAAGATCTTCCTAATCAAGAATTTTTATTAAGAATTGATTGTAAAGCAGCTAAGGATGTTATTGAAAAAGATGTTAATAATATTGCTTCTAAGCAAATATTCGCTAAATGGCAGGCTATTTTATCTGTTTTTTATTTTAAAATCGAATTTATTAAAGGAGAATCAAATTCTTTACTTGATTTCTTAACTAGAGAATTTTTGTAGGGTTTAAAATGAATAGACCACCAGGCCCAGGTCCTTGGTTCTTCCAAAGAGGTCGAGGTGGCAGAGTTGACAGGGGAAGAGGATCCTTGTCTTCTTCCTCCTTTTAAATAGAGAATGATAAAGAGGCATCTTTTAAAGAAGTTCTTAAAGAACCAGCTCCTATTGCGCTTAAAAAGCCACAGTAGGATTTTTGTTATTTATTTCTAAGAAAGTGATAATATGTTTATTCTTAACCCAGGGACTATTGCTTAAAGATACTTTGAATCGAATATGAAATTCCCCCTTATAGGAGGAAAGACTCGTTCGTTTTATGAAGCAATCCTGAGAGAAACTAATTCAGTCCAAATTCTTCATATGAATCGTAATCCCAGTTCAAAAAATTTAGAATATGCTTTTAATAAGGCTTTTATTTAAGGAGTGCTAAGTATTGAAGACTGGGGATTAAATCGTAATAAAGAACAAAAGCTCCACAATTTTCACGGAGAAGTTTATAAGTATAATTATTGGGATTATATTGAAGCATGGAGAAAAACGTTTTTATATTAAAACCAATATAATACTCATACATGGTTTTTTAGATTTGAGACTCTTAAAGAGTCATCTGTTTCTCTTAAAGAACTTCCTCATGGTTTTTTCAATGGTTTATTCTTTTTGGACCTGAACCAGATATTTCCCCCCCTAAGCTTCGTGATGCTTATAATCTTTGTTATATTCACTACCTTAAACAGCAGAAAAAAGAAAACCACCCTATTAGTAACATGATCCTTATGAGGTTTCTAGGTTAATATAATATCCCTTGGATCTGGTAATGGAATTTTAATATAGCTACTCGCAATAATGGTCTATTTGTACTCGTGAGGGATTACTATTATAAATGGTGGCCTAGATTTGAATTTCCCAAGATCTTAAATGAGATTAATAAGGATATAGGAATTTTTATAGTATTCAATCGTATGGCCAAGGTTGATGAAAAGGCTCAAAAGAATATGGATCTTGAAAAAACTGAGTTTAAAACTCCATCTCTTGCATCTCTTAAAGAAAAAAAATTCCTAATACCCTTATTAAAGAACTTAAAGAAAGAATTATTACAACATTAACATCTAAATTATATATGGATGAAGATATTATGTCCATCTCCTCTTCCACACAACAAAAGGAGAATGTCCCATATTTTGACCTTGATAAGGATAATGACGAAGGTTATATTTTTAATAATGAAGATATGGCCACTCACATGGGACAGTGGCTTACGAATCTTTATGAAGAAAAGACAGATTCGGACCCCAATAATAAAGGCAAAGGTTATGATTAAATTGAAGTAATTATAGGGAATTTTATTAAAGCCAAATCCGTCCTTATCAACAGAATTACTTTAACAAAGTAAATGGTGTTTTGCTTGACCGACTATAGTGGTGGATTCCACAAATCATTTTCGAGCACACGCATGCAATGACGTTACTGGATTTATAACATTTTGAAATCCGCCTGTATTGCCTATAAATTGAGGCTTGTAAAATTTTGTAAATTATCTTTTTCTTTTCTTTTATTTCCTCTTATTTCTTTTACTCTTCCTTCTTTGTAATTTTATCTTTTGATTTGTAATCTTCCTTTATAAATAAATAAAAATGTGAAGTTCCTTCTAGTTCTTGATCTTTTACTTCAAGTGGTATCAGAGGCAAGTTCTAGTGGGAAGTCATCCTAAATCGTGTAAGATTTTGAATCCTTTAAGCAAAGGTATAATTGTTTTAAGGGAGCAAATATGTAAACTTTAGGATTTTATTGATAATAGTAGTAGTGATAATAGTACTAACAATAACAATAATAAGAATGAGATAAGACAAAAAAAAAAACAAAAGATAGGAAATATCTAGATAAAGATAGAAAATGTGAGAGAATATAAATGAGGTAGGGGGGATGTCCCAAGTGGACCAATATAGGGTGAAGGCAATTAATGAGAAGGGGATTTCTGGCAAGTGAAGGAATGAAAGGGGGACCTCCTTCTTTTGACCCATTCTCATTACGAGCATTATATAATTATACTAGATAACAACCTGTGCGATGCATGGGTGTTTAATAAATATGCAATTTTAATAGTGTTTGTTTTAATAGCATTGTTAAATAATTGGTTTAAATATGTTGTGTACGGAGAATAAAATATATATTGCCTCCGTTTAAAATTAATTTTCTACTTTTATTTTGCTATTTTCAAGAGACATTAATTTTAATATAATTAATGGTTGATAATGCACCTCATTTGTTATGTCAAACCGAAAATGAGACCACTAATTTTATAACATTTTAAAAAGCCAATATAATAAATGATGATACTTTCAATATTATAATAATAATTATTATTATTTTATTATGCATTGAAAATATAAAAAATCAATTAATAAATAACTAAGGTTACAACAATTAGGAATATAAGAAAAAATAATTAATGTATCTACTTTTTTCATAATACTATATAGTAAGTATAGAGCTTCAACTATCTCTTTATTTGTTCTATAAGTTTTCGTTTAACATTAGTGTCCTCAACTTGATCTATAAGATCTAGAATATACTGTTCTTCTTTAGTCAAAACATTAATACTAAGACCATTGGTTTCTAATATAGCCTTATAATAATTAGTCTGAGATTTGCAATTACAATCAGAATCAAACTCCGAATTATTAGAAGAAGCGCCAGAAGGGGATTCAGATTTAATATTATTAACTTCTTCTTCTTCTTCTTCATTTTCTTCTTCATCATCACTAGGGTTTAATAAAACCGCCATAAGTTGCCTCTTAAGGCCTTCGTCAGCTATTTCATTAAGCTTCTGCTTAGTCCAACACTTATTAGCATAGTGGCCAGTCTTGCCACATTTTCTACAAATAACTTGACTCATATTGGGCTTCTTATTTGGCCCAGGCTTCCTATGAGGAGTCCTAGAGGTAGAAGGCGGAGGGGCCTTCTTATGTGATTTTTTACGCCTTTTATGGTGTTTTCTAGTTCTATTAGAACTATCAGTAGTCTTCTTAATTCTAGAATAAGGAATACTCATATCATAAGCAAACTGGTCACAAAATTCTCCTATTTCTTTACGACCAGTTAAATTCTGAGCTTTAAGTTAAGCTTTAAGCTTAATATCATTACATAGGGATAATCCTTCAGCAATACATTCACTAATAAGATAGCCATAAGTATAATCCTTATAAGGAATAGAAGTACCACCATGTTTTTTACTAATACGGTCTTTAACCTTTTGGGCAAATAAAGTAGGAAGACCTTCTATAAATTTTTCTTTCCAAAAATCAGCATTAGCGTCTTCTCTGGTCATAACTTTGGATAGGAATACATCTTTGTACCATCTAAAATGGGTCAAAGTAAGACACTTCAAGTTTATTAATAAATCCTTACTTCTATCCAATATAGTAGGGTGAGGGCCTATAAAATGTTGTACAATAGCAGTAAGAAGATAATAAACAGCATTCTCTTCAGCTTTAGGTTGAACCTGGGTAATATCCTAGCCTTGTTCATTTTTAGTAGTAACATTAATGTTAACTATTTTAACAGAATTTTTAATCTCATTCCTCTGACTATCAGTCAGAACGTTATCCCACCAGCCTCTTAATTGGCCAGAAAATCCTGCAATCATAAATTCAGCAACACTTTTGTCGCTGCTACCACTAGCTTTGCAAGCAGTACCATACATGGTCATACGATATAATTGAGTTAATATTTGATATTCAGACATACCATCAATATACCATTCGTATATAGTTTTAGCGCTAAAATTGACTGTAGGATTAAAAATAGCTTCTTCTTCAAATAGCATATCTTGAGGGGTAGGACGCTGGTAATAAGTCCTAGTAGGAGCCATTTGGGTAGCCACATGGGTTTTACCAAAAGTTATTTGATTAAGATCTCCTTCCATAGCAAGTAACTCATTTTTAAATTGAGCAATATCAGAAAATTCAGTCTCATTATCAGAGACATCCTCAGTTTGAGTAATAGGGAGTATTTGTTTTCCATTGAATAAACGGAGTTTTTCTAACTTTTCAGTAAGAGCTTCAACTATCTCTTTATTTTTATCATTATGTTTAAATTTCTCAGTAATCTCTATAACAGGTTTAATATAAGAGGTTTCTACCTATTATCAGAGAATTTTTGCAGGGAAAGGCCTCATGAGCAGGCCAACAGGTTCCTCTTCCTCTTATAGAGGAAACAGAGGCAGAGGAGGACCTCAAAGGTCTCATGCAAGGAATATTGGTACTCCTGGGATTAAATCCCAAGCGTCCTCTTCTCAGGTTAAACCGCCGTCTCCAGGGACTTTTAAAGAGGCTCTTAAAGAGGAAGTTCAGGTGGCTTTAAAAAAGCCGCAACAGGATTTTGTTTTGTATTTGCAAAAGGGGGATCAAAGATTTGCAATGAACCCAGGGACTATTGCCCAAAGATATTTTGAGAATAATATGGATTTTCCACTTATTAGCGGAAAAACTAGAGAATATTATGAGGCCATTCTTAAAGATACGGATAGCGTATAACAGGTTTAATATAAGAGGTTTCTACCTTGGGTTTTTCAGTAGTAAGAGCAGGCCTTTTTTCTTCAAAAGCTTGGACCTTATCTAATGTCTCCTCAATACGAGTTAATTGACTCGCCATGGTCTGTATATGCAAGTTAGTATAATTATTTTGCTTAATAACCTTATTAAGATCATCAGGGCCTATATGAGATGAAGTTATCCTAATATTGGATGAAAAGGCATTAGTCTCTAAGGTCTGATTTTCTCCTACCTCTATTTTTAAGGCTTCAGTAGGAGGATAAAGAGACTGGACCATATTTCCAGAAACAGTTTTCCAAGTTTTATAAAAACTATCTATAGTACAGATATTAGGGTAATCTCCCTCATAATTACTATAAAACCAAGTGACAAAAGGAATCACTTCTTCGTTTTCATCAATATGTTCGTAGAACTTTGCTTTAAAATATAATTTCTGATCTTCTGAAAATTCAGCAAAAAACCATTTTCTAAAGTCAGAATATTTTTCTTGCATAAACTCAGTATTACAATCAGTTCTCTTATAAGTAAATTCACTTTTAGTAATTGTCAAAATTTGTTTCATAGCAAAACCTAATTCCGAAATAGTATCAGGTTCATTTTTTGAAGGTTTAGAATAAACACCATGAGGAATATTTTGTTGGGAATTAATGACTCCCTCGAATTGTAACTCTCCATCTTTAGTACCAGAAACTCCTGCTTCTAATGGGTTTCTAGAGCTAATAGTAGGGGCCGGAGTATAAAATCTCTGACTTTCAGAATGAGAAGCCGAAGATGGTCTTTTAGATGAGGTAGATAACCTAGTAGTCTTATTATTATCAAATCTAACAATAACATCTCCATCATCAAATTGAAGAATTTCTTTAATTTTTTTATTTTCAACAGGGGTAGGTGGAGCAGCAGCCTCCAATAACCATTGTTCAGGTAATTCAATCTCATTCCATTTAATGGTTCTAGGCACGGCTATATCAGATTTTAATAAATTAGTTTCAATAAGAGTAGTTTTACCCTTAGGATCATATCTTTTAGCATTAGGATTAAGAGTATTCATGACTTTATAATGAACTCTATAAGTAACATTTAAAGGTTCACTACCTTCTTTCAAATCATAACCATTCATTTGAATATTCAAGGTTAAGACATCTAATAAATTTTTATCAGTCAGAGAGACAGAATAATCAGGGAAGCAGTTGAAATAAACTGGACCATCACATAGACTGGTTTGAATTATGCCTAATAAAGAATCCTTAAATTTATTATGCCTGCAATCACGTAAGACAATTAATAAAGAGGTATTTAAACCAAGAGAAGTAAGGGGTTTAATAGCAACTTGAATTAAACCAATATGCATATATTTATATTTATCTTTATAACGCAGTATTTCATCTTCATGAAGCAATTGCATATGATCAAGATTATTTCCAACAGGAATAGTCTGTTCAATAGTTTTTATAGACATAGATGAAATAAAATCAAACATACCTGAGTTATAAATTTTGTTTGGTTTAACCATAGGAAGATGCCAATTTAATAATTTATTCTCTATATTAGAGAATTGAGGCCATTCTTAAAGATACGGATAGCGTAGTATTTACGCATATGAACAGGAATGTGGGTTCATTTAACCTAGAAATTGCTTTCAGTAAAGCTTTTATTAAAGGCGTAATTAGTATTGAAGAATGGGGATTAAATCCGAATAAAGAACAAGCATTACAGACTCGTTATTCAGACGATAGAAATGCTCCCCGTTATTATAATTATTGGGATTATATTGATGCCTGGAAAAAGGCCTTTTTATATCAAAACCAGTATAATTCCCACACCTGATTTTTCCGTATTGATAAGCTTAAAAGCGATGATTCT